>JAMWET010003892.1:10000-22500 GCA_024036415.1 Prochilodus magdalenae | reverse complement strand
TCCAGATCATTACTCCAGCCTTTATTTAGGAGCTGGCCTGGATTCACACCATCAGTACGGCTAATTTGATCCACGGTCTGTTCTGTAGCGCCCCGTGGTGTTAAGACACGCACTCTTCTCCTGCGACTCACTTTTTAGTTTAAAGAAACGGAATGAAATGAAATCTCATTAAGCTCTCGCAGCATGAGAGGGGACACGGCGGGATGATCCTATAACGCAGTGCATCCAGATGTTGATTCCCAGGACTGAATCTCTTTCGGGATGTTACATTTGACACCATGCTAGCGCTAGCTCAAATGTTTTTGTGAAGAGCTACCTTCACAAAGCCAAGACATGCCTGTAGGGGTCCTCACACAGGTGTAGTACAGATTTAGTAGTTACTGGAGGAAAATTATGAAATAAAATAGAAAATAAATAATGTATGTAAATTTATGTAAAATAAAATACAATAAAATAAATAAAACAGAACAAGAATAACATAAAATAAAAAATGTAAAATACAATAAAAATTAGATAAAATAAAACAAAATTCAATAAAAACAATATTTATATTTATATTATTATATTAAAATAATTATATAAAATGTAAAAAAAATAATAATTAAATAAATAATGAGATAATATTATATTAAGGATATAGCAGGTAATAAACATCTCCATAGTCTCATTAATTTTAGCAGTTTAGCTGAATTTGTGCCAAGGCAACATAAAGCCTGTCCTGCAGCTCAACCATTACCATACAGGACGCATCTGTGGGCGGAGCTTGATCAGGCCAAGCTAGAGTAAACCCCTCCTGTAAGGACCACAGTCACAAACACACATACCCCGCCTAATTTGACTGATTCAGCAAGGGATATGATTAGGTCACATGATGCGCCAGGGGAGGAAGGCTGGCCGTGCTCAGGTCTTCATTACCCCAGCCATGTGGCCTTTCACCACCATCACTGCGAGAGTGGCGACAGGGACCGAAGACTTAACTGAGCTGCCTCCAGACGTCACATCTGTGTGTCCCGGCAGGCCGACACCGCACACACCGGGCCCAAATTAAAGAGCTACGTCACCACAAAATGAGCGCCATGTTCCTCACAGCTATGTTCCCACACGATTCCCCAAGCCTGTGCCGTTCCAGGGCTGTGTACTGAGGAACCACAGCTATGCCAGGTCACATGATGCTACGGTTCGGCTGGCATGTAGGAAATAGACAGGGCGGCTGGGCTCTACCGCAGGAGCAGACACATCACCGAGGTGTGCTCTTTGAGACTGACGGGCCTTTTCTGAACACACCGGAATCACTGCTCACGCTAATCACCTCCGACAGACACACCCGGCGGGACTGCTCCCCTACAGTCTCTCTCCGGAGGTGAAGAAACATCAACCCCTGTGGCCCATTAGCTCCATCACCACCTCCAACACCCCCACTGCACAAACAGACCGCACAGCATTAGCGATCACGTCGGCCGCCTCACCCAGTGGGCCGGTTTGGTTACCTCCCCTTTACTGCGTCTGACCCTGAAACACAGCGGCGGATCTCCTGTCCCAGTTATCAAGCGGACTGTAAAGTCTCCTCCAGGTATTTCCTTCAGGAAGGGCGAGCTGTGCGCCGCTCACGCCCATCCTCTCTGGAGTACCAGTACAGCTCGGAGCTCATCATCAAGGACACGTGCCAACACTCACGGGGCTGCACACTCCCCCCCTCTAAAGGACACGAGCTGGACGGCTGCTGGGCAGCTGCTGGGCAGCGTCTAACAGATACTGTACATCACCTGAAACTGACGATCCCTCACCACGGTGATGACCACAAGAGAGAAAAGCATGCTGTACCGCACGTCAGTGTAACCACACCTTCGTCTCATCTGGACTCATCTGGGGGCAGTTCTTTAGTCCAACTTCCTCAGAGTAATGGACAAGAAAGGCTTTCAAACGGCCTCAAGAACAAACAAAACTGAAGGTACATACTTCAGTACTGTTACTCTCCATACTTAAGTACATCTGAAGGTACATACTTTAGTACTGTTACTCTCCATACTTAAGTACATCTGAAGGTACATACTTTAGTACTGTTACTCTCCATACTTAAGTACATCTGAAGGTACATACTTTAGTACTGTTACTCTCATACTTAAGTACATCTGAAGGTACATACTTTGTAGTACATACCTTACTTTTAGTTTACTCTCCATACTTAAGTACATCTGAAGGGAGGTACATACTTTAGTACCGTTACTCTCCATACTTAAGTACATCTGAAGGTACTTTATACTTTCTCCATACTTACCGTTACTCTCCATACTTAAGTACATCTGAAGGTACATACTTTAGTACCGTTACTCTCCATACTTAAGTACATCTGAAGGTACATACTTTAGTACCGTTACTCTCCATACTTAAGTACATCTGAAGATACATACTTTAGTACCGTTACTCTCCATACTTAAGTACATCTGAAGATACATACTTTAGTACCGTTACTCTCCATACTTAAGTACATCTGAAGATACATACTTTAGTACCGGTACTCTCCATACTTAAGTACATCTGAAGGTACATACTTTAGTACTGTTACTCTCCATACTTAAGTACATCTGAAGGTACATACTTTAGTACTGTTACTCTCCATACTTAAGTACATCTGAAGGTACATACTTTAGTACTGTTACTCTCCATACTTAAGTACATCTGAAGGTACATACTTTAGTACCGTTACTCTCTATACTTAAGTACATCTGAAGGTACATACTTTAGTACCGGTACTCTCCATACTTAAGTACATCTGAAGGTACATACTTTAGTACTGTTACTCTCCATACTTAAGTACATCTGAAGGTACATACTTTAGTACTGTTACTCTCCATACTTAAGTACATCTGAAGGTACATACTTTAGTACTGTTACTCTCCATACTTAAGTACATCTGAAGGTACGTACTTTAGTACTGGTACTCCAGTGGAGGACTACAGGGAGGAGCTGACACTGACCCTGGAGGAGGAGTTTACCCTGGGGGTCTCCATTATGCAGAAATGTTATCCATGCTACAGACATGTTATCATTCCAGCACCTGTCCATGACGTGAGTAGAGCGGTGGAGTGGACCAGGGCGTCTCACAGCACTGCTGATCTGTAATATGAATATTACACTGGCCGTATTTCCGTCTACCGTCATTAACGTCTCCGTGTACTCGTCAGGAGAATATGATAATAATCAGGAATCACTAAATATTACATACAGTCTAAATTTAAAGTCATTAAGCTACACTGCCTTTGTACTCCACATCAGCTGCTGCTGGCAATAGCAGTTAATCCCTGGTTCTCCGTACCTCGTACTTCGCTCCAGGCTGTAAATATTTTATGCTGTTTAATGTGAGAAGATGCCGTCGCTATACCGACGCCTTCATTATTCACTGTATCCTTTTATCTTTCATAAAACAACAACCGCAGTACGACAGCAGCTTGGAGAGATCCATTATGGAATATTTTACTTTAGAGAAAGTTCGACCTCTGAGCTGCTCAGAAGGCGGATTTAAAGCGGATCATGTGACTAACCAGGCCACAGTGAGCTGCTGGAGCAGGCATGGATGTGAATCCGTCACACCGGTCATATAGGTACTGAGATTAAACAGGTGGAGTCACGAGTAAGAGATACACTGACTGGGCTCTTCATTAGGTGACTCAGTGTCCATTCCATCAGCTCCACCGACCGTACAGGACCCTCTGTAGGTGTACAGGTCCAGACTGTAGTCCATCTGTTTCTCTGTGTACTGTATTACCCTGTTCTTCAATGGTCAGGACCCCCACAGGACCCCCACAGAGCAGGTATGATGTGGGTGGTGGATCATTCTCAGCACTGCAGTGACACTGACGTGGTGGTGGTGTGTTAGTGTGTGTGGGGGGGCGGTCATTAGTCCACACGTCCTGGGCGACCTGCACATCTGTGCAGCTCCATTAATGCTGAGCAGGACATGCGGGTTTAGGAGCAGCACGTGCTGCATCCAGACGGAGGAGGTGTTCCTGATTCCAGCAGGACAATCAGACACATCCTGCACGGACTACAGCAGCACCGCTCCTTAGGAGAAGAGTCCGGGCTGAACGGACCTGCCCCCAGTCCAGACCCGCACTGTGGAGCAGCTGGAATCTGAGAGCAGGAATGGGGAATGTTCAGTCTTGCAGGACTTCGGGAATCGTCCCCTCAGCTCCGAAGCGCCTACAGGTGAAGAGGTATGTATCTGATGTAAGACAGTCTGTCTAACGCTCCAGGGGACCTGCTAGATCTTTGTGAGCCAAGGAAGTTGATGTTCTGTAATTTCCGGACTGGGATCGGCCCATATGAGTTTTAAACTGTTTAAGCCGTGACTGACAGCGAGAGTGTGGCACTAGTGAATTCCGTCCTTTCCAGGCGAGCGGCCAATCTGTTTCCATTAGCGAAACAGGTACAGGGTGCAATTAGAGCAGATAAAAACACGAGGCAGTAAGTGGCCTCGCTAATTTGGTACATTATTAAGATAATGTGTGTTTGGTGGCATTAGCAAATCCGCAGGGGAACCAGATCCAGCATAATCACCGCAAACAGCATTAACTCAGAGGACATTAGGAGCTGCGTAGTGACAAAACACGAACTACACACTGAGCCCTGCAATTTACCCCATCAGTCAATCCACTGTCAGAGGAGAGGGGGGGGAGGGAGAGGGAGAGAGAGAGAGGGAGAGAGAGAGAGAGAGAGAGAGGTAGACAGAGAGGGAGGGAGAGAGAGAGAGAGAGACAGAGAGGGAGAGAGAGAGAGAGACACTAAAATTAGAAACTTGGAAGATTATATTTTACACAGGTACCTCAATACACAATATTATATAACCTCACTGGACCCCCTGGTACTGACCCGTACCTACCAGCCTGTACTACCTCCAGCAAGTGTCAAGTCAAGTCAAGTGGTTTTATTTGTCATTTCAACTATATACAGTGGTGTACAGTACACAGTGAAACGAAATAGCGTAAAGCACCAGTACCAGCTGGGACTGGATCGGGCATTTACTGGACGAGGTTCTGGATGGAGCCACATCAGTGTTCAGACACTCTCACATCAGAGAACTGGTCAGCTGGTCCAGATGTGGTGGAGGCCTTCCCTGGCACAGTTCCGAGGAGAATTCCCTGTAGACTGGGATTGTATCCACTGCTGGTAGACCCGTATGACCGTACGCTTCCATACACCTGCAGATTCAGCTACTTCCTTCACACTATGGTCTTTGGCCACGCCCACATGCAGTCCCTCCTTTTAGCCAATCATTAACATCTGCTCTGGAGCCATTTTCCACACATGGAACGAGACACTCCCTGCACTGTAGCACCTCTTCCCAATCTATGGATCCCGTCACTCACACCCCACAGGGGTTTATAGCCCCATCATCCTCATGCAGCGCCACCTGCAGGAGCCTGAAGTTACCACCACCTTAAACACAGAAGGGGACTCAGTTTTTGTGGGGTAAGAGTATTTAGATAAAGCCACAGGCCTTGTTAGAGACAGCTGTTCCAGCTGTTCCTGTCAAGCGTTCTTTTCCAAACTGTCACCATAAAGTTGGACTCTTATATAACTGTCTAAAACGTCTGTAGCATTAACATCACCCCTCACTGGAACTGGAACGATCCAAACCCTGAAAAACACCCCCCCGACGGTATCCACCAAACCTGGCATGTTGGCATACCGGTGGGTATCATTCTCCTGGCATGTACCAATTCTTCCATTAAGCTGCCAGACGGTGAAGCAGGGAACACACTTCCACAGCTCCAGAGTCCAGTGCTGGAGCTTCACTGCACCACTCCAGCCGACGCTGGGCACTGCATACAGTAGACTTAGGCTTGTGTGCAGTCACTCGGCCGGGGCGGGTTGTCGTACAGCTGTTAGTAATGGGCATCACTGGATCTTAATTCACTACAGGGTCAGGTCAGAATTACAACCACCCCTGGACTGGAACCAGCATGGCTCTGGGAAGAAAATGGATCAACTTCTACACAGCAGTAGGATACCTGGAAACCGAGGGATAGGACAGACGTAGGCTCCTCATACGAGCCCAGCTTCTCGCTGGATGAAATGGGTGGATGGTGGTGTATACGCCGCCAATGAGAACCGCTTTCAATAGCGGACGGTGGTGGAATTCCCAGGGGTGGTGGTGGCAGTGTACATGTCTGGAGCTCAGCAGTCCTAGCAGATCATGTGCACGTCCATGCTGACGGTTTTCCCTGATGGTAATGACACCCATGAACAGGATAACACTCCACCCACCACACATGGGTGGAGAATCAGCGCCTTCAGGAGCACAACAGTGACCTCGGTCTGCTTCCCTGGAGTGCTAACTCGCCTGATCTCAATCCACTGGAGCAGACGGGAACACTCGGATCGCCAGGTACACTGTGCTGACCCACATCCACACAGTCTGAGGCGCTGCAGGACACCTTCCGCCCCCTAACACAGTCTGCCCCGTGGTGCAAGGTGCTTCCTCTGAGAGAGTGAGGTCACTTCAGGCCACAGATGGCTGTGGCATCGCCAGGGATCAAGCCGCTCTTCCCGAATCCCTTGGTCTACCTGTGTAAGGTGATCAGCGCTAGCTGTGATCTTCACGCTGTTACGCTCGGAGGGTATGGCGTTACTGACGGAGCAGGAGGAATGGATTACTAACAGGGAGTGATTAGCAGGCTGGGTCTGAGCTGGGGGGCGCGCTAGCCTAGCTAGCCTAGCCTCAGACTGAATCATCTCACATTCCACCTGGCCTGTGTGCTCAGCCAAGCAGGACCGCGGAGAGAGCTTCTCCCCGGAGTCTGGAATTCACACGCTGTCATCTGGCGTAACCCCCTGTGCCCACCCCTACGGCCTTCTGCCACACACGACACGCCCTCTGCCCTGCTGTGCCTGCTGCCTCCCTCTCCCCCCCTCTCTCTGTCTCTTCCTCCCTCTCTCTCTCTCCCTCTCTCTCTACCTCTCTCTCCCTCTCCCCTCCCTCCCTCCCTCCCTCCCTCTCTCTCTCTCCCTTTCTCTCTACCTCTCTCTCCCTCTCCCCCTCCCTCCCTCCCTCTCTCTCTCTCCCTTTCTCTCTACCTCTCTCTCCCTCTCCCTCTCTCTCAGATCCAGATCCCACTCTTCCCTACCTCTCTCTCTCATCTCTCAGTTTCACTGATCATGAACACTATGTGGTAGTGCAGATTTTTTTAGTACAGTTGGACTATCACACTGGTGATCTCCGACACGGACTCCTGCAACATCTGTTCAGGTGGAGTACACCGACAGACCTACAGGCTAAAGGGACCTAAGTCAACGTTATTCACGTTCGGTCGGGTCAGCTCCACTAGCTGAACTTTACTGGGAGTCACAGGGACCAGACCTTCAGGGACCAGACCTTCAGAGACCAGACCTTCAGAGACCAGACCTTCAGGGACCAGACCTTCAGGGACCAGACCTTCAGAGACTAGACCTTCAGAGGCCTTCAGGACTCAGACCTTCATAGACCAGGACCTTCAGGGACCAGACCTTCGAGACCAGACCTTCAGAAGACCCAGACCTTCAGAGTACCAGACCTTCAGAGACCGAGGGACCTTTCAGGGACCAGAACCTTCAGGAGAGACCCTCAGGGACCAGACCTTCAGAGACCAGACTACCTACCTTCAGGGAACCTCAGAGACATGACTTCAGGGACCAGACCTCAGGGACCAGATTCAGACCTTCATGGACCAGACCCTCAAGGGACCAGGCCTTCAAGAGTCAGACTTCAGGACCATGACCTTCATGGACCAGACCTTCAGGTACCAGACCTTCAGAGAACCAGAACCTTCAGGGACCAGACCTTCAGGGACCAGACCTTAGAGACCAGACCAGAACCAACCTTCAGGGACCAGACATTCATAGACCAGACCCTCAGGGGACCAGACAATCAGACCTTCGGGGACCAGACCTTCAGGGACCAGACCTTCAGGAACCAGACCTTCTTCCAACATATCTGAGTCATTTCTGTTGGTCCATCTCTCATGAAGCTCTCGCACAGTGGAAACAGAAGCTGCTGTGTCATATACCATACCATAGTCATACACCATATACCAGTGGACTGCGTCTCCTTGTACGCTGTGTACGTTACAGTGATCGGAGACCTGACAGACTGCAGTCGAAAGACTCGTGACTCGAACGTGGACTTTGTGACTTGTTGTAAGTGTAGTGAAGCTTCACCATGAAATATCCTGGGTTCATTCTGTCTGAGGAACACACGCCCACAGTAAACGTACAGACCCTGCGGTTTGTATTTCCATATTCCACACGGTGGTGAATCTTCTGATTTAAGGTCATATATATTCAGCACATGGCTGTAAACATCCTGAATTTTCAGGAGACTGACTGACTAACCGCGTGCACTGCTCCCCTCTCCATCTCAGTCTCTGTCTCCTCCTTTCTCCGATTCTCACTCCTCTCAGTCTTTCCCTCTCCTCCTCCGCCTCTGCTGGAGTCTCTCTACAGCCGAGTCCACAGAGACATCTTCCCCTCAGTTCTGAGGAAGCTCACCTTAACCTGACGCAAACGCGCACTCCGACCTCTCTGTGAAGCAGAACACACACCTTCCCATAGATCTATAAAATATCAGAGAGCCGGAGCCCTCCCACCAGCTTTACACGGGCCAGCGGAGAGGAAGACTCCGGAGCACCAAGCCTTCTGATTCAATTCCCTCCTCCACCTCTCTCTCCACCTCTCGCTTACTCCCTCCTGAGAGATGAATAGAACTTTGGAGAATTTATATAAAAGAATATGAAAAGAAAACACTGTGTCTCTCTCTCTCTCTACCTCTCTCTCTCTCTCTCTCTCCCTCTCTCTCTCTAGCTCTCTCTCTCTCTCCCTCTCTCTCTCTCTCCCCCTCTCTAGCTCTCTCACTCTCTCCTTCTCTCTCTCTAGCTCTCTCTCTCTCTCTCTCTCTCTCTCTCTCTCTCTCTCTCTCTCTCTCTCTCTCTCTCTCTCCCCCTCTCTCTCTCTCCCTCTCCCCCTCTCTCTCTCTCCCTCTCCCTCCCTCTCTCTCTCTCTCCTTCTCTCTCTCTCTCTCTAGCTCTCTCTCTCTCTCTCTCCCTCTCTTTCCCTCCTCACTCTCTCTAGCTCTCTCTCTCCCTCTCTTTCCCTCCTCACTCTCTCTAGCTCTCTCTCTCCCTCTTTCCCTCCTCACTCTCTCTAGCTCTCTCTCTCCCTCTCTTTCCCTCCTCACTCTCTCTAGCTCTCTCTCTCCCTCTCTTTCCCTCCTCACTCTCTCTAGCTCTCTCTCTCCCTCTCTTTCCCTCCTCACTCTCTCTAGCTCTCTCTCTCCCTCTCTTTCCCTCCTCACTCTCTCTAGCTCTCTCTCTCCCTCTCTTTCCCTCCTCACTCTCTCTAGCTCTCTCTCTCCCTCTCTTTCCCTCCTCACTCTCTCTATCTCCCTCTCCCTCCCTCTCTCTCTCTAGCTCTCTCTCTCTCTCTCTAGCTCTCTCTCTCTCAGAGTAGATGTTGTTTCTTCAGTTGGGAATAAAGAGTAAGGAGAATTCCTGCCCTCGTATGGAGTGGAGAACGGAGAATCCTCTGAAAATGAAAACAGTAATTTCAGTTTCAGGATTCCCAGCGATGCGGTTCGGTTTCCATGAAGGTAGCAGCTGTGCCTTTGGAGAGACGGACTGATCAGACGACTAATTAAAAGATTAATGAAGCCCGGGATGAGCTCACTGGACAAATAATGAGTCACCTCGTGTCCTTAAGGTGGTAGTGCACTCAGGCTCCTGCAGATGGCGCTGCACGAGGTTGATGGAGCTATAAACCCCTGTGGGGTGTGAGTGACGGGATCCATAGATTGGGAAGAGGTGCTACAGGGCAGGGAATGTCTCGTTCCATGTGTGGAAAATGGCTCCAGAGCAGATGTTAATGATTGGCTAAAAGGAGGGACTGCATGTAGGCGTGGCCAAAGACCATAGTGTGGAGGAAGTAGCTGAATCTGCAGGTGTATGGAAGCTGGACCTGCTGGAATTCCAGACCTTTTTGTGTTACAAGGTGACATCATCCCATATCCTTATTCCCCGCCTACAGGCACATCCTCAAGCAGCACACAGAGAGCTCAACCAGTAAAACCGACCCCTCTGAAACCAGTCCTCTGCAGTCCAGCTTGAGAAGACGGATCTACCAGCTGGTTCTACTGGACTTTCAGGATCAGACTCTGGATCAAATCGACACAGCAGAACCGATACCACTGTAAGAACCACCACTGTGGTTAACCAACCAGTGCACACTGGGCTAATGGGGAGGCGGGGCTTAAAGACACAGGAGCTCTGATAAAATGTCAAAATCCTAAATATTGAAAATGCTATAATACTACATCCAAGATTACAAAACAAAAAAAAATTACATCCATAATATAGGCTGGATATTTATTTCTACAGTAGCCACATTGAGTACCACAGGAACTAACATAACCAAGTTTCCAAGTAGCCTCCGTCAACATGTGAGCCAGAACGACACGAAACCAGCCAGAACCCATTCAGTCTGAGGGTTCTACCCAGTTCAACACCACTGAAGAGTGTCCGATTGGCTTCTGACTGGGTGGGTGTGGATGCGCCTGTGTACTGAGCCCAGTTTAATAGTCAGGGGACATTAGAACAAAAGGTTCTGTGCACTGTGTAAGACACACACAGGTTCTAGGTAAGGAGCTCCGTGTATGTACAGCGCCGGATTACTCTCAGGAGCGGATTAGGAGTTCACGCAGGGGTTGGCAGTCATGATGCTAATTACAAATCAGGACTGAAGTTCAAGAGGAATGTGATGACAGACTACTTATCAGGATCTCAGGGGCATGCAGGAGAGGCTTTTCATCACAGCAGGAGGGTGAATGGCACGCGGAAGTGGCTCCAGAAGGCTGGCGGGATCCCGTCAGGATCTCGTACCAGCTGCACATCAGAGAGCAGGAAGGAACCAGCAGCCTGATACTGTCTGCAGGGCAGAGGACCTCAATACAGGTACGTACTCACAACTGACTTGTAGGTGTACCCTTACGTGGTGGTGGTGTGTTAGTGCGGGTGGTGCTGGTGTGAGTGGATCAGACACAGCAGTGCTGCTGGAGTGTTGAGACACTGTGTCCACTCACTGTCCACTCTATTAGACACTCCTACCTTGCTGCTCCACCTTGTAGATGGACAGTCAGAGACGATAGCTCATCTGCTGCTGCACAGTGCAGTGTTGGTCCCCTAGTCCTTCATCAGTGGGCACAGGACGCTGCCCACAGGACATAGCCCCTCAGGACATTGCCCTACAGGACATTGCCCACAGGACGTTACCCTACAGGATGCGCTTACAGGACGCTGCCCCACAGGACGCTGTTGTGCTGGATAGTTCTGGTTGGTGGATGATTCTCAGTCCAGCAGTGACACCGAGGTGTCCAGCAGCACTGCTGTGTCTGATCCACTCACACCAGCACCACACACACTAACACACCACCGAATGATCCACCACCAACATCATACCTGCTCTGTGGGGGTCCTGTGGGGGTCCTGACCATTGAAGAACAGGGTAATACAGTACACAGAGAAACAGATGGACTACAGTCTGGACCTGTACACCTACAGAGTGTCCTGTACGGTCAGTGGAGCGGCCATACAGTGGTGGTCCTAATGAAGTGGCCGGTGGGTGTGTGGTAGATCTAGCTGATAACTGATAGTGGAGATGTGGAAGCCTGCGGTCTGGAAACATGGCACAGGGATGAGGAGCTTAATAAGATCTAGTATAACAGTTTGTCTCTACAGCAAGCATTATCATGCGGGCTCGTCCGGGCCTCTGGTGTGTGAAGGCTGGACAGTGAAATAGCAGGATAGGAAAAACTCTGACGGCTTTAATCACTGATGCTGTGCAAAGACAACAAAGGAGCTGATCCCTGACAAAATCCAGCCTCACATCCCCCTCGAAGCTGTCTCAGTCTCTGACAGATTAACAGCTAATGCATTGGACGAGACAACTCTGCTTGGAAGAGTAAACAAGCAAGAGGGCGGCCTGCACCGGAGGACAGGATGGAGATAAAAAGGAGACATCCTGAAGAAACAATCAGGAAGACCTCCAAAAGAAGACCCCCAGTTCCTCACCGTGGAGAGCACTCCGGCAGGAAGTCACAGGTGACGTGACAGCACCTGGAGAATGAGTGTACCTACAGGGTGGCGTGTACCAAATACACGAGCAAGGCAGTCAGTGATGGTCTCAGCGGCAGCAGAGACCCCTGCAGCGCCAGCTGAACGAGAAGCTGAGAGCCAGAAGGCAACAGAGACGTCAATACACCTCCACTCCACCACCGGCAACCCTGAGGAGCTACTTCACTCCTGACAATCACGCCGCTGCACGTACTTACCCCGCCACTTATCTCATCAACCCGTCCAGCAGCCCACCTCCACATTAGGATTTCAGCTCTCCACAGCTGTGCACACAAGTGTCTTTGTAACTACGCATCACGAGACCAACCAGAGTTTCCTTCCTGCCACACGTCAGTCAGCCAGGAG
>JAMWET010003892.1:0-2500 GCA_024036415.1 Prochilodus magdalenae | reverse complement strand
TGTGCAGGAGCCACCTTTCCTGACTTTCGCTCTGGGTTTGTCAGAGTGACCCATTTAATAAGACCCAACCGAAACACTATACTGCATGTCCAAAAGTATCCGGACACCCCCTAATTACAGAGTTCACTGACATTCAGCTGCACAGACACACACGCACTGTGTCCACTCACTGTCCACTCTATTAGACACTCCTACCTTGATGCTCCACCTTGTAGATGGACAGTCAGAGACGATAGCTCATCTGCTGCTGCACAGTGCAGTGTTGGTCATCCTCTAGTCCTTCATCAGTGGACACAGGACGCTGCCCCACAGGACACTGCCCCACAGGACGCTGCCCACAGGACGCTGCCCCACAGGACGCTGCCCCACAGGACGCTGCCCCACAGGACGCTGCCCCACAGGACACTGTTGGCTGGATAGTTCTGGTTGGTGGACGATTCTCAGTCCAGCAGTGACACTGAGGTGTGCAGCAGCACTGCTGTGTCTGATCCACTCACACCAGCACCACACACACTACCACACCACCACCACGTCAGTGTCACTGCAGTGCTGAGAATGATCCACCACCCACATCATACCTGCTCTGTGGTGGTCCTGTGGGGGTCCTGTGGGGGTCCTGACCGTTGAAGAACAGGGTAATACAGTGTTTTTAATGAGGCTGAGATTCGGGTCAGCTCTGCGGACCTGGTTTTGTGTTTTCCTCCAATAACGCTCGAGGCTGGGGCAGAGACTCTGCCTCAGTCACCACAGGCCATTCTGCCCGTCACCTCATGGACAGAGGAGGCGTACAGACAGCCACACAATTACCGCAGCCTCCGACAGGAAACCAGCCTGCGAGGGGACAGTAGACCTTATCAGGTGTTAGATTGCTTTTAGGCGCTCGCTCTTTCTCCGTCCGGCCGTACTATCGGACCCATGTGTGCAGACTGAGGCCAGGAGACCGCAGCACTCTGCTCCACGAAGACCCGATTAATTCCCAGCAGGTCAGTTTTATCAATAAACACGGGCACAGAGTGGCTTTACAGGGAAGCAGGCCAGGCGAGGCCACAGCTACAGGTCCTAAACACAGTGGCAGATAAAACCCACACAATTAAAACAAACACAAGCGTCCAAACAGAGCACCGAGCAGCAAAGGAGTCCCGGTAAAACACGGCGGACGACATCTCCTCTGTGGATCTTCTGTGGCCTTGGACTTGACTTTTGACTATATGGCCAAAAGTATATGGACACCCATCCTTATTATTGGTTTGGTGGAGGGGGAGGGGTGTGCAGCTCATCCCCCAATAGTTCCAGTGAAGGGTGATGTTAATGCCACAGCACACAAACTCATTTCAGACAAAGACATGTCGGCTTGTGGCAACAGTTTGGGGAGGAGCGCTTCCCGGGTCCAACATGACTGTTCACCTGTACACACAGCAAAGTTCATAAACAAGACTGAAGTGTCCTCGAGCAAGGCACCTCACCCCACCGGAACACTGACTGCAGGCCGAACAGGAGCCGCTGATCCAACACCAAACTCTCTTCTCACTGCATGAGCCCAAATTCCCACAAGCACATTCCAAGACTCACAAGAAAGTGTTCCCAGGACAGTGGAGGCTGCTGTAGCCCCTAAATGGATTCCCAAATTGGAATAGGATGTCCAACAAGCTCGCATAGGTGTGATGGTCTGGCGTCCACATACTTATGGCTGAATACCGTCAGTGCAGTGTTGATTTTGGGGTCATTTCGATCCTAAAATTGAGAGTAATATGTGAAAGATATGGGGTGGTCTGAAGGGCATGTTTCTTCCCTGCTGAATCCGTAACGCTGTTCCTTTAAAATGAAAGAGTAAATGAATGATGATGAATGATGGGATTCCAAACGATGGTCAGAGTACAGGAAGTAGCAGGTTAAACGAGGCTTGCGGTTCATCAGCTCCTGGAAGCGTTCTCTCGAGGCTAACAGTCCATAAAGCTCTAAAACCTCCAAGGTGGCACTAACAGGTACGTCCGCTGGGGCGCTGAGGAACTCAGAAATTGATCCGGAGAGGAGCGATTTTACTGTCAGTGTTGTTCTGAACGGTGCCAGGGGGGCTGCCCTCTGTGCCAGTGTGGAGTGATCGTACACTGATATTGATCTTTCCTGGACGAGCGGCTTAAGCTCTTTCAGCAGGACAATTAAAGACAAGAGCCTCTCATTTCCCCACAAAACAACCAGGAAGTCTGCGTCTACGGCATGCGGAGGTAAGACAGAACTTCATCCAACTACAGTAGTAACCCTTTAACGTCCTGTTTTATTAGTCTGGGGCAATATTAATAAAGCAAGCAGCTATTATTATAATTGCGTTAGCTTAGCGTAGTCATCTTTAGCATGCAGTAACAATGACACCGTTCGGTAAGACATGCTTTTAAATATTATTTGAAATTATTATTGGATTTCTATTTGTTGTATAAACCTCTATAATTCTGATTATTAAAACCTCTAGCGATAAAACGTCAATAAAATAAGTCGTACTTCAAAA
>JAMWET010003891.1:0-63297 GCA_024036415.1 Prochilodus magdalenae | reverse complement strand
TTGAGGTGTGAGTTAAACACATGTGTCCTCAAAGCAAGTCCCACATTATTGTGGGAAAGATCCGAAGCAAATCTAAAAATCATACAAAACGATGATGCTCTAGCTCCAGTTTCCACCTTAAAATCAGGTAAAAGATGGTGGCCATAAAAAGCTGAATTATCAACCTTAACAAATCTTAACTCGTCTGTCGATGCTTCTCATATGACATTGCTTTACTGTGCAAAAAAAAAGAAAGAACCAAATGGTCATGTGACCCAAATACGTTTTTTTTTTTTTTTAATTTATCTGGACAATTGAATAATTTTCTTAGTGCTTAGACATTTTAGTTTCACATGCATAGCGGTAGCCTTACAGTCATTCTCCATGTTTATTTACAGAGAGTAAGTTGACTTAGATTGTGAGAAACCCTGCGATGAAGCAGTTCGCAATAAACTCTCATGAGGTTTTGAGAATCATCACTTGTGTAGATAATCTGAGGGTGTGAGGTGTTTTATTCAGATTAGATATTGTAGCATCAGAACTTTGAAGACTATCAATAATCAAAAACAAAAAACTGGCAAAAATGTGTGTGTGTGTGTGTGTGTGTGTGTGTGTGTGTGTGTGTGTGTGTGTGTGTGTTTGTGGTGGGGTGGGAGTGTGGTCTCACAATTTCACATTGGTTAGGATTAGTCTGGGTGAGGCATTAAGCAGAAGGAAGTTCAGAGTTAAATCTTTTAATGAGAGAAACTTCCAGTAGACAAACCAGGCATTTGTCTAGAAAGCCTGCTGTCAAGAAACCAACAGCCGACTACCCGTAACTCAACCTGATGATGATAGTGAAAGTCTGAGATTAATCGTCCTACATTAGAGAAAGAATGTTTTGCTTGTAGGAAGCTGAGAAAAATATGAGATCATATTTCATTGTAGCATCACGAGGACTTACAGTAGAAATATAAAGATGTGCCTTATTGAAAACCCTTTATAGCTTATACATAGCATCTCCACCAGGTGGATCAACCACTGCATGGTACATACTTCTTTACTGTTTGTTACTGAATCATTATTATCTGTCTCCTGGAAACTCATACAGCCTTTAGTTGTTTGTTTTCCCCAAAAATGATCATGACAAGTGTGTCCTTATCCAACAGTTCAGTTACTGGAAATAAGACCTGCATGCTTTCAAACTACAAGGTCCATCCTTAAAATATTATATGGTGCTGATTTCTTCAGAAACACACATGTGGAACTATTATTGTTCTACACTTTTAATACAGTAGTGTAATAAATGTCTTTTTAATAAATGCCGTTCTTTGTCTCAGATAGATTTAAGAGAACAGACTGCCCTCACTGCCTATACATTCATAGCAGCTTAGCAGGTCTGATGTGTAATTAACATTTCTCAGATGCTTTTTATATATCAGGTTCCATTTCCTTATAGGAAATCAGCATGTGGTGTTTATTCTTGTGTGTTTAGGTTGAGGTTGCAGAACCTGTATCCAGGTGGAAGCCCAGCCAATAATATCCACCCCTGACTGTATAAAAGGCTTCATGACTTTCGGCTCTGCACATCATCCTGAACTTCCACAATGATGCTCAGAATCCTCTACTTCACCACCTTCGCCGCACTTGGTGAGTCCTGACATTATCAGAGAGCTTTGGAACCTAGAAGATCTTTTGTAATTTGTCTCGAACTGGTCTGACTATGTTTTCTTTATCATGGCAGTGCTTGGTGACTCTGGAGTCGTCCCCTCTGGACAAGGACAGAAACAGGGACAGACCAGAGTTGTTGGTGGTTCAGTAACCAGTCCCAACGCTTGGCCCTGGCAGGTGAAAGCTATGCTTTATGAAATATAGACGTAGCTGTAGATACTATGAAATCCATGTTCCTGTATGTGATATGTCCGTCTGCTCATGAACACAGGTCTCCCTTCGGGTTCAGAGTAGCACCTGCTACAACCACATCTGTGGAGGAGTCCTGATCAAAAAAGCCAAGGGAAACAATGGGTGCTGACCACTGCCTCAGTGTGTGGACGGGTAAGTGAGTATCCTACCAGCAGCAGCTGACACAATGAAAGAGTTGAGCTTGCATTTCAGACAGTACACCTTGTTGCTTTGTTCCCGTATGCAGCACTCAGGTGTCCCTTGTTGTTCTTGGTGAGCACGATATGACCCAACCTGAGAGTGGCAAGGAGCAGTTCATTGGAGTCAGTGCCATCTACATCCACCCCAGCTGGAACCGTGATCTGACTGCCGGGTCTGTTGTACATTATTATTCAAACTGGTCTAATTAAGGCTTATTATAGTATATTGGGGTAGACATATGGAATACATGTTGCCACAGTCTCTTACTGTATCCATAGCCTCACTTCTTAAACTAAGGGGTTGTTCATAAGAACAGTTCATCAGACAGTTTACAGATGTTGAGAAACCTCAGGGACTGAATTATTCTGGCATTTTGAAATGTTGGAGGAATTGCTTGTTGAGTATACTGCCCAGCTGATCAATCTTCTTTTCTTACCTCAGGAATGACATTGCCCTGATCCGTCTGACCTCCGACGCCATCCTGAACTCATATGTCCAGCTGGCTACTCTCCCATTTGCAGGCCAGGTCCTCTCAAGCAACACCGCCTGCTATGTCACTGGCTGGGGAGTCACACAGAGTGAGCAGCAGCTTCATCTCTTATAGATAACATGGTGTTAGTGCATGATTATATCTCTACCTACTTCAGTGATATGATCTAAACCAAGCTTTGGTTCATCAGGGCTTGTGTGTGTATGTGTGTGTTTGTTGCCAGCTCAGATTATGATTGTAAGCCGGTCTCCTCCCTCTGTCTCTCTCTCTTTCTTAGATGGCGGTTATCTCTCTGCTCAGCTGAGACAGGCTTCAGTGCCATCAGTGGACTACGCCACCTGCAGTAGCAGCAGCTGGTGGGGCACAGCCATGAAAACCACCATGATCTGCGCTGGCGGTTCAGGCACCGCTGCTGGCTGCAACGTGAGAGCATCTGTTTATTCATACATGATTCATTTCTTACTGTGGTGAAATATATCTGAGAGCAGGTAACTGGTAAGGACTAATCTCATGTTCTCCTGCTGTAGGGCGATGGTGGTGGTCCTCTGAACTGTGTGGTCGGCAGCAGGTATGAAGTCCATGGACTCAACAGCTTTGTGTCTTCTGCTGGTTGCAACACCATCAGGAAACCCACCGTCTTCACCCGCATATCTGCCTACCTCTCCTGGGTGCAGGGCGTAAGTATATATGATTATCCAAATAATAATGTTCTTGTACATATTCAGAAATAATGCAAATCATAATCTAATAAGCTGATCAGCTCTTATTAATTTAGTCTATACTTTTTCCAAATCCAGATCACCGGCTGAAAAGAACCAAGCAGAACCGGGAGACCATATCCCAGCACTGAGGGAATCCTACAGTTTCTTCATTTTGATTCATCTATTCTACAAACATTTGATCCAAATAAATATACAATATACACCAAACAATATAAACCAATAAAGTCTGAAAACTAAAGTACTCTTGTTCCCCTTATTCTTTATTTGAGTCATGTGATTGTTATTGGGCACTTCATAATATATATTATTAGACAATGACATCCTACAGCAACACACCTGAATGCAAATATAATCTGAAATTTATGTTATGTTCCTGAATGCAAATAATGTGAGTTTGTTCCTGCAGGGTTTTGGCAGGGTTTATTAGACTATTGTCTGCTGACATACAGTATATGTATATAATGAACTTCCCCAGCTCTGTTAAACTCTACACTGTGTGTCACATGGGAAACCAGCAACCCTGCTCTGAACTTTCAAAACCAGACTAAATCCAAAAACCATTACAACTGAAACACAGAGCTATAAATAAAGGGAACTCACCACGCCTTGGTTTCCATTCAAATGTGTACATGATTTTGTAGAAACCAGGAAGGTTAATCTATTTTCTGATGATATCCAGTTCATACTTTCAGCACTGCTTCCAAACTCACTTCCCCAACGCACATGTCTACACACAGTCTGACTAGTCAGCACAGAAGCGTTGGTGAGAGGTGTGCAACACATGGTGGAACATTCTTTCTTAGAAACACAAATGAGCTAGCTAGCTATATCACCTTATCTGTCAAATGGCCTGTTCAGCCAGTGTAGACTAACTTACTCAAATGGGGTCTAGTTTATCATAAAAATGAAGGAGTCTGGTTGATGCTTGACTTATTAGCACTCCTGTCTGAGGGCACAGCAAATAAACAGGCGTGCAGTCACTGCCGGCTGCCTCTATCCAGCATGCTAGCTGGCTAGGATAGTCACTCCTGGCTATTCTCAGCCACAGATGCTCTACCCACGCGTAGATGGAAACCCTGATATAGGTAGTGCCTTAACTGGCCACACGGTCAAGATTTCGCCAGTTACATTCCGACTATCCACACTATTCAAACAAGGTAAACAGTGTACGCCAACAGATTAGCTGCATGATGGACTCTGCACATGCGCAAATGAGTATACATCAAAAGGCACGCCATCCAGTCATGTCATTCAGCCTGAATAAATATATAAAATGTAAAATATATGTACTCCTGCACCTTTAAAGCAGGAATTTGAAAGTTGTGCTCCTTTTATCCTGCTAGATGTGATTAAAAATGGTTTTCTGAGAGGAGTGGGCAAAAAAGTGAGCCACAATGGTGAAAAGACCTAATGACTTCTTACTACAGTCCAGGAGGGGCTTTTCAATATAGAACTGATGTTATTGCTTGGTGGGGTCTAAATATTTTATTTATTAAATATATCTTATGAATAAATACTTTTGTTCATACTTATAAGTATAAAGTCAAAAGACATTGGACAAATGCCTGGTTTCTCCACTGGAATTATTTTTCTCATTAATAAAATTTACTCTTCAATCTGCTTTATGTCTGGCCATCAAAGTCCCCATACTACACCATCTACCCTGAATAAAATACCTCACACTTCCAGATTATCTACACAAATTCTCAAAACCTCACGAGAGTTTATTGTGAACTGCTACATCACAGGGTTCTCAAGTCAGCTTAGTGGTTGTGAATAAACATGGGGAATGACTCAATCCATGAAACCAATCTACATAGGATACATGGGCCCGCATTCACATTCACGCTGTTTTAAGAGGAAGTAGCAATGTCTCTTAAGGTGAACGCTATGAAGTTAAGAATGGGTCTTATTCACTGAGCAGTCTTCTAATAACCCATGTCACTCAGATTCTGTCACTCAGTGATGTTTTCTTGTTTGGGATTTCTTTTAAGATCATCTACTCTACAGCATTAAGGTTCATGCAGTTCTGTGGTTTAGGAACACGTCAGGAATCCCATGGAGACTTTTTCAGGACTTTCCTCAGGATCAAATCTGAGAAAAAGTGAGGGAACATATAGAGGAATGTTCTTAAATGCAGTACCCAATAAACACTTTCCTAATATACAGTTTCAGTTTAAAATGTGAAGCCCCACCCCCCACAAAGCTTTCCCCAGTTTCTTGTTATTTGATTGTTGACAGGAGTTAAGACACCGCACTACACCATAAACCCTGATTTAACCACACTTTCAGATTATCTACATAACTGACCAGTTGCAAACTGCTACATCACAGGGTTTCTCATAAACTACTCAAAGTTATTTCTATGCTCAGTCCGTGTGCTTACTGGACAGAAATGGCTGCACAACTGAATATTGGGTGGGTACAGGTCCTGCAATTTCAACTCAAAGAAAAATAAACACTACATGCTGATTTCCTGTATGCAGTTACAACCTGATATTTAAAAAATCTGAAAAATGTTATCCTGTACTCATCCAATCCACACCACACACTGCTGTAACTGTTCAGGCAGTGAGGGCAGCCTTTCCTGTCAAACCTGTCTGAGTCAGAGAACAATTTCTCCTAAAATGGTATTAATTTACTGCCATATTACTAGTTTTGTCTAATAATAGTTTCCTGAAGAGATCACAGCTGTTACTTTTAATAAAAATGGAAAACATGATACCAGACCAACAAACCGAATATGTGATTTTAATCAAATCTACTTGATTTTATTGAAGTTTGCTCCCTCTTATGTTTTCATATTTTACTGTACCAACCAAATAACTCAGTGCTTTTTAAAAAAGAATATATTTCATTAGACTAAACAGAATAACAGGTCCCTTGGTAACTGAATATCACACCTAGTGTTTAAAACCAGAGGTGTAGATTCTCTTGCTACTCAATTCTGCCTGAACCGAACAGATTTTGTTTTGTCCAGTTTTTAGTCAGTGCATATAAACACAATCTTTTTTTAATAAAATTTACTCTGAAAAAATAAAATTTATGCCTGGCCCACACTGACCCCCCGCCCCCCCTACTCAATTTTTATCAGTTTCTTGTTTTTGATTATTGATTTCTGTCAAAGTCTCCAGACTACACCAGCTACCCTGAATAAAACAACTCACAGTTTCAGATTATCTACACAAATTCTCAAAACCTCACGAGAGTCTGTTGTGAACTGCTACATCACAGAGTTTCTCATAAACTATGTCAACTGACAGGTTGTAAATAAACATGGGGAATGAGGCTATTTCTATACAGGTGAGATCAATCTACACAGGATACATACACAATCCTTTGTACTTATAAGAACCAAAGTATTTATTCACTTAACTTATATTTAATAAATAAAATATTCAGACCCCACAACATAACAACATCAATTCTATATTAAAAGTGTAGGTACAAGGAGGTGGTTTTAATGTTACAGCTGATGGGTGTATGCCAGTCTATAACCTGAAACTTCAAATTATTTGCATTCTGTAATTTTGTCTAATAACATATATTGTCAGTTCTGCTCTTCAGGTGTGTTGCTGTAGGGTGTCATTGGAGCTGAATGTGGATGAACCCAGGAGTGCCCAATAACAATCACATGACTCAAATAAAGAATGAGGGAACAAGTGTACTTTAGATTTCAGACTTTATTGGTTTATATTGTTTGGTGTATATTGTATATTTATTTGGATCAAATGTTTGTAGAATAGATGAATCAAAATGAAGAAACTGTAGGATTCCCTCAGTGTCGGGATGTCGTCTCCCGGTTCTGCGTGGTTCTGTTTAGCCTGTGTACTAGTTTTGGAAAAAGTATAGACTGAATTAATAAGAGCTGTTCATCTTATTAGATTATATTTGCATTATTTCTGAATATGTACAAGAACATTATTATTTGGATAATCATATATACTTACGCCCTGCACCCAGGAGAGGTAGGCAGATATGCGGGTGAAGACGGTGGGTTTCCTGATGGTGTTGCAACCAGTAGTGGACACAAAGCTGGTGAGTCCATGGACAACATACCTGCTACCGACCAGACAGTTCAGAGGACCACCACCATCGCCCTACAGCAGGAGAACATGAGATTAGTCCTTACCAGTTACCTGCTCTCAGATTTATAAATTTCACCACAGTAAGAAATGAATCATGTATGAATAAACAGATGCTCTCACGTTGCAGCCAGCAGTGGTGCCCGAACCGCCAGCGCAGATCATGGTGGTTTTCATGGCTGTGCCCCACCAGCTGCTGCTACTGCAGGTGGCGTAGTCTACTGAAGGCACTGAACCCTGCCTCAGCTGAGCAGAGAGCAAACCGCCACCTAAGAAAGAGAGAGAGACAGAGGGAGGAGACCGGCTTACACTCATAATCTGAGCTGGCAACACACACACATACACACACACACACGAGCCCTGATGAACCAAAGCTTGGTTTAGATTATGTCACTGAAGTAGGTAGAGATATGATCACGCATTAACACCATGTTATCTATCAGAGATGAAGCTGCTGCTCACTCTGTGTGTATCCCCAGCCAGTGACATAGCAGGCGGTGTTGCTTGAGAGGACCTGGCCTGCAAGAGGCAGAGGAGCCAGCTGGACATATGAGTTCAGGATGGCGTCAGAGGTCAGGCGGATCAGGGCAATGTCATTCCTGAGGTAAGAAAAGAAGATTGATCAGCTGGACAGTCTACTCAACAAGGAACTCCTCCAACATTTCAAAATGTCCAAATAATTTAGTCCTTGACATTTCTCAACATCTGTAAACTGTATAATGAACAACCGTTTAGTTTAAGAAGTGTTGCTATGGATACAGTAAGAGACTGTGGCATGTCTACTCCAGTATACTATAATAAGCCTTAATTAGACCAGTTTGAATAATAATGTACAACAGACCCGGCAGTCAGATCACGGTTCCAGCTGGGGTGGATGTAGATGGCACTGACCCCAAAGAACTGCTCCTTGCCACTCTCAGGTTGAGTCAAATCGTGCTCACCGAGAACAACAAGGGACACCTGAGTGCTGCATAAGGGAACAAAGCAACAAGGTGTACTGTCTGAAATGCAAGCTCAACTCTTTCACAGCTGCTGCTGTAGGATACTCACTTACCCGTCCACACACTGAGCAGTGGTCAGCACCCATTGCTTTTTGATCAGGACTCCTCCACAGACGTGGTTGTAGCAGGTGCTACTCTGAGTCCGCAGTGAGACCTGTGGTCATGAGCAGACGGACATATCACATACAGGAACATGGATTTCATAGTATCTACAGCTACGTCTATATTTCATAAACCATAGCTTTCACCTGCCAGGGCCAAGCGTTGGGACTGGTTACTGAACCACCAACAACTCTGGTCTGTCCCTGTTTCTGTCCTTGTCCATATGGGACGACTCCAGAGTCACCAAGCACTGCCATGATAAAGAAAACATAGTCAGACCAGTTCGAGACAAATTACAAAAGATCTTCTAGGTTCCAAAGCTCTCTGATAATGTCAGGACTCACCAAGTGCGGCGAAGGTGGTGAAGTAGAGGATTCTGAGCATCATTGTGGAAGTTCAGGATGATGTGCAGAGCCAAAAGTCATGAAGCCTTTTATACAGTCAGGGTGGATATTATTGGCTGGGGTTCCAGCTGGATACAGGTTCTGCAACCTCAACACAAACAAACAAGAATAAACACCACATGCAGATTTCCTATAAGGAAACTGAACGTGATTTATGAAGCATCTGAGAAATGTTAATTACACATCTGACCTGGTAAGATGGTTTTAATTATACTACCATATTACTGGTTTAGCCTAATAGTAGTTCGATATGTGTGTTACTGAAGACATCACAACTATCGGCAACATACAAAATTTTAGGGGTGGGCCTTTGGATTGAAAACATGGAGGTCTTATTTTTAATAACTGGAATGTTGGATAAGAAAACATTTTGTTCAGAATCATTATAGAGGTTATATGAGTTTACATGAGACAAACAATAATTATTCAGTAACAGACAGTGATTGACAGTGGTTGATCCACCTGGTGAAGAGACTATGTACAAGCTGTGAAGTCCTCATGATGCTGCAATGAAGTATGGCCTCATGGTTTATTTCCTTCTTATAAGAAATACATTCTTTCTCTACTGTAAGCCAAATCGAGTTACTGGTAGTCGGCTCTTGGTTTCTTGACAGCAGGAATCTGTTTTGTCCACTGAATTTTTCTCCTATTGATGGATGGGATAGATTGATAGATGAACATTCCTCAGCTTAATGCCTCGCCTCCACTAATCCCAGCTTTTGCTTTCAGTTTCTCGGTTTTGATTATTGCTAGCCATCAAAGACCCCACACTATCTACCCTGAATAAAACACCCCACACTCTCAGATTATCTAAACAAATAACAATTTCTGATTCTGAACTAAAGTTATATCTATGCATGTGAAACAAGTACAGTACATAGGATACTGTGTAGGCAAAGGATAATAAGTCTGTTATGAGTTTGTAAAATGTTTGTCCCACTAGAGCTGCCTCAGTGGACAGTAGGTGCTGTTATTAAGTTGGCTTGTAAAGGCCTACTTACTGTTCTTCATAATCTTCTTATTCTTATTATTCTATGCTGAAAATTTTAACATTTTTTTAAACAGTTTTTGACGTAGAACCATGTAATTTTGCAGGATCGTAGGTCCTATACCCGAATAGTGTGCTTGTGCTTTTCTAAGAATTCCGACGTACGATTTTCGTACGGCAGCCGTTTTTCGGACGTTTTTTTTTCCCATAGGAAATGAATAGCGGAATGTTGAGCGAATTCAAATCTCAACTGCCACAAGTGATGTCATAATGGGCCTTTCACACAAAGACCCACAGACACACAACAGTGTCAGCCAAAGCAATGGAGTTAATATGGAACAGTGAATTTAAGGTGGTATGAGGGAATTTAAGGTGGTAAGAGTGATATTGGGGTGGCAGAGAGTTTAAGGTGGTATGATTAAATTAAAGGTGTCAGGGAATTTAATGTAGTAGGAAAATTAAGAGAGTAGAAGTGAATTTAAGGTGGCATCAAAGTTAAGGTGGAAGGAGTGAATTTAAGGTGGCGAGGACTTTAAGGTGGTAGGGGTGAATTTAACGTGGCAATGAATTTAAGGTGGCAGGACATTTAAGGTGGTAGACGTGAATTTAAGGTGGCAGAGTGGCAGTTAATTTAAGGTAGTTTAACTTTTAAACGTTTTAACGTAATATTCAGCCTTTTACAAGCCAACTTAAAGTTCGTTCACAAACTTTCCCTTTCTAGTTTAGAAGTGGAAATGGAGAAGTGGAAATGCTGACATAACAGCTGAGCCATGGAGTGTTGGGTAACAAAAGCCCTTTGCCCCTCTCCCTACTCCTGTTTCTCTATAGGGTGGGAACTAAGCCAAGTTCTGCAGGTTCATAGAGACCTCTTATCTAGTTAGTTAGTGTTGAACCTGAGCATAGTATTATCAAAACGCCAAGAACATCCGAACCGAATGCTGTAAATGTAGGACTCTAGTTAATTAGCCAGTGCTGACTGAGGTATTCTGTCAGTTATGGTCTGGGCCTTAATGCTTACTAGTTGCCCCCCACCAGCTGCAGCACTTATTTATGATTCAACAATGAGAAATTGATGATATTTTTAGGGGAGAGCAACAGAGGTTATGAGTTTGTGTCACGCGTCAGGACTCTCCCTTTGCCTCTGCTGAGTCTAGGGCCTACACTCCCCATGATTCCCCGCCTCTATGACGGCAGCACCATGGGTGCTGTTTTCTCCCAATCGGAAGCAGCTTCCTCGTTCTGTTTCTCCAGAGTTCTGATTAACTTCACATCTTCCACGTACATGTTGTGTGTGTATATATATTGGTACCCCATGTCAAATCACTTTGCGAAGTATTGCCGACCCTAGCGTTGTCTACCAAGCGTTTCTTCATTGTTATCTGTTTTCCTGTATTCTAGTGTATGACCCTCTTCTGACCTTTTTGTTTTCGTCTTTTGCCTCTCTTTGTTTGAAGGCCTGATTTCTGATTGGCCTGGTTTTGACCCTAGCCTGTACTTGGATATATGCCCTGTCTTGCCCATGTCTATTTTGGTAGCTCTGGCTTTGTCCTTCTGTTTGTCTACTGGCTCTGAATTGATTCATCCATGACCCCGCATTAAACCCTGTATATTTTGGTTCATCAATCCAGCGTCACAGTTCACCTGAGACAGACAATAATTATTCAGTAACAGACAGTGAAGACGTATGTACAGTGCAGTGGTTGATCCTCCCAGTGAAGATACTAAGTACAAGCTGTGAAGTTCTCATGATGCTACAATGAAGTATGGTCTCATGGTTTATTTCCTTCTTATAAGAAATACATTCTTTCTCTACTGTAGGCCAATTAATCTTAGAGTTTCACTATCATTGTTATTAGGTTGAGTTATTGGTAGTCGGCTGGTTCCTTGACAGCAGGCCATGTAGACAAAGGTCTGTTTTGTCCACTGGAATTTTCTCCTATTGATAGATTGTTCTCTGAACTTCCCTGTGCTTTATGCCAGGCCCACACTAATCCTCACCATTATTTTTTTTTTTAAAACCTAACCTGGCTTTAGATAAATAAATGAAGAATGATTGAAACACTGTTGCTATGCTGGTGCCATGTGATTTCTCCACATCGGGTGTGGTTTATGGTACAGCACCTTATACGGACATTCATGCTGTTACCAGAAGTTGGAGTTTTAGTCCTATTTTCCATGATCCCCTTGGTTCTTGATTTAGCCACCATGCTGACAACTTTTTCTGAACACACTGACAAGCTTTTATCTTAGGTCTTATTATATCTGAGTGTATATACTGTATATACTTATTTTATATATATATTGGTGAAACATTTTAATGTAAATACACTTTTTATCTGTAAATTCACTGATATACCAAAAGTCATAGGATATCAGTATGCAAATTGAATCAGCATGCTGATGGCAGGGCGAGTTGGAATTATGCATGATGGTGGAATGCCTAGATTGGGCTCATGTTGGGCAAACCTGCAGGCCACACCATTCATCCATTAGTACACACCCCACAACAGTACAAAACCACCACCAGACTGCACATTACCTTTTTGACAACTGGGGTTCTTGGTTTCATGAACCCCACCTTCAGCCTAAAACAATGTACTCTGACTCTTAGGACTACACCACATGTTGCCAGTCTTCTAGGGTTCAGTTGCAGCTCTGTGAGCCCTGGTTGAGGCTGGTGTCCGGAATTTACTTTGTGTTGATGTTCAGACTGAAAGCAAGTAGCTGATACAGGTAACGTTAGCTACTAGCTCCGGGTAACCAGCATAGCTAATTAAATAGTATGAGGATCTGAGCTTATTTTTTCAGGGGTTTATTTTATTTGCTGCTGTGTGAATCATTGTCGTCTCCCTGTAAACCAGCCATTCAGAGCAGAGCTCTTCAAATTATTAATGAGCTCACCAAAACAAGGGAAAACGGCTTGTTCTCTTCTATGACCATAATAATCATAATGTATAAATAGGTGTGTAAAACCACATCTGGGCATTTTCACCCTGATTAAAGTGACATACCTCCACTGGACATCAGTGGACAGTTTAAATACTGAATGCATGCGTTCATCAGCACCTTTAAAGGAGAATCCCAGTTTTAGATGTAAGCCAAAACTTTCTGAAGTTGCTTGGTGTAAAATGGTTTATTGAGAAACATTCTGGCTCAGATTTCTTTACAGTGGTGGTGAATGGAACCAGGGGTCAAACCATGTCTACAACACGAAACAGCCATTTCGTTTACCATCCAAAACCACCAGTGAACCTACACACGGTGCTTTTTTATAGGGTCACTGTCTAATAATAACAACAAATGGTGGCTTTACAGAAAACGTTCTTAGATTTTAATGTAAAAGCCTTTATTCAAATTAATATACAGTAGAAGACTTTATTGACCTTATCATAGCAGAATTCTGACACTATTAAGCTGCTGAGCTCATGCAGAAAACTAAAACAATGTCAGCGTGACGTCAGGCCGTGGGTTCATAACCATTGCCTGGAATAACCTTTGGTGAGGGAGCTTTTAGAGGTGGATGTCTGGTTCCTATCACCACCACTGTGAACAGTTCTGTTACTCTGTAAGTTTGTCTAGAACAGAGCATTTCACACCAGCCCTCTCTGAACGGCTAAAACATTGGATTCCACTTAAAATAAAAAAGTATTAAATAATAAAAACATCTATATTAAAGCTTTCCTATGGGGCCCAAACCTTCAGACAGCAGCATGTGCCATAAGTCCTATTCTTTCTACAGTCAAATTCTTGTTTGCTTCCTGGTAAGTAGAAAGAAGTTCTTCAGGTTGCGTTGCCTTCATTCATCTTTACCACTAATGCGTTCGTAACGGGCTATTACATTGTATTGCTGACAGGTGTCATGTTGAAGCATGTCTGGAAGTCATTGCCCCATAGAAATCCTCCAGTCTGTAAGTGCTTTGTGCTACTGGTGAGGAATGACTTCCTGCATTCTATGCATAAGGCTCACTCTGTCTTACATAAAGTCTACAGAGAACACATTTCTGCACAATGGAATGCAAAACTGCACAGTGAAATGTTTATTCGCTGCATTTAACATGTTGGAGTAAATTCGTAAACAGAAAATGTGGCCTGTGTAAAGGTATATTGTCAGTGTACAAAGTAAAGCATCTCAATTTTTGTTGGTTTCCATCTTAAGGCATCACTTGAACACAGCCCAAACCTGCCTGGAAAAATGTCTGGTTCCATTGACTTACCTTTAAATTACATTAAGAGGGTTTTTGCCTTCTCCTGTAAAGTAGCCATGGACAGCGGCAATATAAAGAAGCCCAGACAGGCTAAGAATGTGTTCTAATGTTCTGGATTGTTATATTGAGATCTTGTCTTGTGATCCCAAGATAATGAAAGTTGTCTTCTTGAGATCAGAGTGTAGCTCGAGATCACAAATAATAAAGCTGTGACACTGAGATCAACTTTTTTGTCTTGAGATTACCACTTAACCGTTCACAGCCTTTCTGGATTCGTGTAGACTTGGTGTAGTTTTACAATGTGTGTTTAATTTTGTGAAATATGTTAAACTCAATAATAAGCAAATAAATAGAAACTGTGTTATCAAATTTCCAGAAGAGAAAAATAGCATATATATATGCGTGTCCTGTAGAGGACGCCTTAACATATGTCAATCATGGGATTTAACCGCACATATACTGTAAATAAAGTAATATTATAATAAAACATCCAAATAAAAAAAATCTAAACAATGTAAGAGTTAAACTACTTCTCAAATGACCAGGTCCAAACTTTTATTACACACTTCAATAAGCTAAGAATAACCTAGTGTGAATGGTGTTCTGCGTAGTTCGTAATAGATAGGGAAATTAAAGGGGGAGACATTCAAGGGTTCTGAGTTTGCCCTGATTACATAACTATGAAATTAGTAAATCCATTCGGGTTGCTGTAGCTACTTGCTTTTTGGGTGTTAGACTGGCACGCCTGGACGCTCTGGATGCTCTGGACAGCCATGAACAAAATCCATTTCCCAAAGCAACAAGTAAAAACTGAGAATGAGTCATCCAACATCAACACTTTTGAGCACATTTGTAATCTTGACAACGAGTCAACAGTCACCAATATAAGTAGATGTCCCTTCCTGTGAAAACATGAACTTAACTACCACTAAACTTGATTTTTCCATTGCAGTTCCAGTGAAAATGACTTTGTACCTCTGTTTGATTGTAGACTCGTTGCACCAACTGAACCAAGCCCAAATAGCCAGCCATATTCTGGAGGCACTGTGCTCAGGTCCAAATGGGATTCGGTTACTGCATTGTTAGCTGTGTGAGACATCTGTCGCTGGTCCATTTGGCCAATTTTCACCTGCGTCAGGGTCATTTACTGCTTTAGCCATTAAGCACTCAAAGCAGCTGTGCCACTGTGTGCGTGGACAGAAAGGGCAGGAGGAGTGGGTGTCTGCTCTGAGTGTATATGTGTTCGTGTTCGGTCTCTTCATGTGGCAGTTAAGGACCATCACAAGGCTAAGACCGAGCTGATGAACCTGAGGAGCCAAATGAGCGACTCATTGGAACATGGCTACTGGAGACTGAAAATGACATTCAACTCACCGAAGCTGGACATTCAGTGCGCTCAGGAGGTCAGCTGATATAACTTTGCTGAGCCTAGGCCTAAAGCAACCCTAGATCATCATACTGCCTAATGGGACTTGTACAATAGGCACAATAGTCCCAAAGGGACTTGCACAATAGGCACTGTGCATGTGCTTCCCTTCCTACCCGGACTTGTCCATCACAGTGTGTGTGTGGAAATGCTCGTACTGTCATTTTTAAACATAGCCCTGCAGTAGCTTTTACCATTTGACCTGACCAGGCATGTGTGCTTCACAGCCAGTGTTTTGAAATGGCCAGGTTACAGTCCTTATGTTGTGGAAGGACCTGAAGTGGGCTATTCATGTCTGGAAACCCACATCTCAGAGCCGAAGCTGATTCGTATGGAGGAATGGGCTAAAATCCCCTTAAATCGGTGTGCAGAACTGATCAGTAGTTACCAAAAATGTTTAACTGCAGCTTGACAAGGAGGACTTTGGCCACTCACAGGTCATTTTCCTGAATAAGTAAATGACCATGTCATTTCTGCAGTAGCTTTTTTTACCATTCGACCTGACCAGGCATTTGTGATCTAGAATAATGGTCATTCAGGATTTTTTCCAGCTATGTTTCCTCCATGAAATTGACAGCTCTACTCTCTACTTCCAGGTTCTATTAATGCCTTGGACAGTTCCTAACCCAGTTCCAGTCATTCCAGCTTCTCTGCAGTTGTTTTCTTTGCTTGAATACAATGCAGGACAGTGGGTTATCCCCTCTCAGACACAGTAACATCTGGTCCATGACTTTGGGATATGGCTTCCCATGTGTTTGGTAAAGAAATAAGACGCATCTAAATCAAATCAAAAATCACTTTTATTGTCACATCACATTTTCACAGGTGTGAAGGTGAGTGAAAAACTTAGGTGCGTAGTCCCTTACAGTATTTCAATACAAACATATAAATAGACAATAAATATATACAATACTAAGCACTAAAATCTCTTTACACTAATTTACAGTTATGAATAAAATTTATGAATAAAAACTATGATATATGCAGATGTACACATTACCATATAGCACTATGGTAAGGCTGAGGTAGATGAGAGATGCAGGGTAGATACAGGGCATAGAATATTATATATGTATATACATACACTACAGATATACAGTGTGGATGGAAGATAGCAGTAGGTTAGGGTTAGGGTTAGGGTTAACCCTAACCCTAGGTCAGTCTATGTGCAAGTGTAAATATGCTAATGTAAAGTGCAGAGTGATGATTGTCCATGGAGATCATCGTTTAGATGATATAGGTGAGATGTGCTGAACCAGGTCCATATACCGGTGCATCAGCTCTACTGGCTGTTCAGTAGCCTGATGACTCGGGGGATCTCGGAGGCGACTGATTCTGAACTTTATACTTCGGAACCTCCTCCCACTCGGCAGCTGTGAGAACAGACAGTGGCTTGGGTGGGTGGAGTCCTTTAGAATCCTCCTGGTTTTCCTCAGGCTGGTGTATAAATCCAGAAGGTTTGGAAGCTGAACCCCGGTGATGTACTGGGCTGTCCGCACCACCCTCTGCAAAGCTTTCCGCTCGATAGCAGTGCAGCTTCCATACCAGGCGGTGATGGAGCCAGTTAAAATGGTGTGTAGTTGCATCATGTAGCGTTAAAAGAACTGTTGCAGCTGAAACCTATTCATTACCGCAGTCATTATCCAGTCAAAGCCTCTTAAGTATCAACTTATTATCCGAACAGTAACTTCATTGGCCAGGCATTGCAAAACCACACACAGATCCGAAGCATCAAAACGTAACTACATTGTGAAATAATGTTAGTGTCACATACTAACCCCTCCTGAATCTGTGCAGTACTGCACAAGGCTACTGCCACTTTCCTTTTTATTTCTGGCTCCTCCACCTCCTCCACCCATTCCCCACACTTGTACCTGATCTAGGACTAATTAAGACTCCCATACCTCATATCCCTCTTTTGTTTGCCCTGTCTGCTTGCAACGTGTCTGTGTTTTGTGCTTGAGTACGTCTGAGCCGTTCCACTGCCTGTCTGGACTCTGATTATTAGACCGCCACTAATGCATCCACACTGCTCATGCAACCTGCCTCCGCCCTATTGTTACAGCTGGAGATCTCAGATATCTCTTTAGAAGCTGCATTTTGTCAAATGGCCACAGAAACTAAAATAGCTTACCGAGTAATGGCCTGACTGAGATACAGCCACCCAAAGTGATAAGAAGAAATGGATTTGATCTCTGATTATGGTTTTAGGATTATAATACGTGGGATTATGGAGGACTGTTCATATTAGCCTTTTTTGGGATTACTTCTCACCCACGGACGCTGGCAGAACATCCATCACCAGCTGTTCTTTCATTCAGTTATAGCTCTCAGAGTCCTATTTCCATCAAAATGTGAAGGTCCACTTTTAAAGTCCTGACAATAGTCAATGTTCCTTATGGGGATATTTTCCCATCAATGGTCTCGTATCCTGCAGTGGTGCTTGAAAGTTTGTGAACCCATTCAACTTTTCTATATTTCTAAAAGTAAACAAATAGAAGTCAATTAATATAAAATACATATGAAACTGAAATATTAGACTGGCCATTTATTTATTGAGGGAAATGATCCAATATACCATCTGTATGTGAAACTCTAGGAAAGCATTACCTTAAATTGAAGATGAAATTAGTTAAGTGAGTTTAATCAAAAGCATGATGGTCGGGATGATGTAATTGGCCACCCGGTTATATTTAAAAACAGGGGCGTATTAAAGTCAGGTCTTCATAACACTTTGTGGAAGTGTATAATGGAATCAACACGGATGATTTCTGTGGATAAGGCATGTAGTATTCTGTGTCACAAAAGAACCCAAGGTAGCTTCTAAGTGGCTAATGCTAATGCGCACTATCGCTACACTGAACAACAACTCAGCTGGATGGCAAAGTTACAAGGAGAAAGCTGCTGTTCTCCAAAAACAACCCATCTGTAGTTTACTAAAGATCATGTGCACAAGCTAAAAGGCTAGCGGAACAATGCTTTGTGGACTGATGAGACCAAACGAGCAGTGTTGTATTTGGAGAAAGGAAAATACAGCCTTCCTGCATATCCCAACATGGTGGTGGTAGTATCATGGTTTAGGCCTATTATGCTACATCATGGCCAGGATGGCTTGTCATCATTAATGGAAAAATGAATTCTGACTAATACCAGTGAATTCTAAACAATGTGAGGATATATGCTGTGAGCTGAATCTGAAGAGAATGTGGGTCATGGTCCAAGAGAACAGCCCCCAGCACACAAATATAAATAAATAGATGACCATGTCCTATATATTTGTCTGCTATGCTATCATGTGTCCAGCCTCTCTTTAACTCTACCAATTAAACAGACTCTTTTGGTTACTGTGCCAACAAGACAGATAGATGTAAATAAGCTTTGCTCTGATTGGCTGGAATCCTTTAGAAACCAGTCTGGGTTAAAACACCCAATTCATTTTCAGGTAAATCCTCAAAGCTAAGCTGCTGTAGACGGAATAGGTGCATATGTAAATATGGTGTGTTTTTATGAGAGGCTGTTTTGTAGCTTGGTTTTGACTTTCAAGTTTTTCATTTAAAGAGGGAAATGCTGTTTTCCAATATATTTACATTTACGGTATTTAGCTGACGCTCTTATCCAGAGCGACTTACAAGGTTAATCATATGACAGATAGGCCAAGGTAGTGTTAGGAGTCTTGCCCACGGACTCTTATTGGTGTAGCACAGCATAGTCACCTAGCCCAGGATTCAAACCCCAGTCTCCCACGTGTGGTGGTGGCTACTTGGCGGTTAGTGGTGTTATCCGCTGAGCTACACCAACCACCAACCACTATATGGACTCCAGGAGTCTTCGTGCACCTTTCTCTTTCTTTCCCTAGCTTTGAAACACATCTAAACTAATACAGTCTACACTTGGACACATCCCAGCAAGATTGATTGCTACAATATCATTTTCACTTACACCTGAAATCTTTAGACAACATAGTTTAGTGGTCTTAAATGATTACATCTGATGGTCAATCATATTTAGCCCTGATAGAGGTTGGCAGCACTTGCAAATCCATTTATGCGGCCAGTTGATTTTTCAGATTCTCAGTCACCAGCCAGCACTGTTATCATTTTAGTTCCTTATACAAAGTACATCAGCATATACTGGTTATAAAACCAAATAAAAATACTATCAGGTCCGTAAGTATTTGGACAGTGACCTAATTTTTGTAATGTCACCTCTGTACACCACCACAAGGAATATTAAGTGAAACAGTCAAGATGTGATCGAGGTACAAATATTAGTAGTACAAACCATTTATTAGGAATTACAGTCATTTTTATGTAGTCCATCAAATTTAACAGCATTAGAAGTAATTGTACACTTGACTGATGACTAGTTTGATGACCAGTGTGCCATGTGCACTGTTCCATTGTTTATTTCTCGATAAATTGTGGAAAAAAATTCTGAAGTTGATTCCAAGTCTTGAATATGCATTGCTGCTTATGGGAGCTGTCAATATACCATACAATACATTCAGTATAGGTGAACGGGGTCATCATTAGACTGAACAAATCAGTATAGGTGAGCTCTGCAACATAGACCATGGATCATAAAAAAAAGTTGATAACCCAGAAATTTATTGCATGGTGAAGAAAAAAAAGCTCTTCACAACACCCAGTCTGGACAAGGACGCTGTTTTTTAAAAAGCCTGGCCAGTTTAGAACACGAGTCACTGGACAGACACTGATTTTAACTAGTACCAGACTGATGGGAACAGAAGAGTATGGAGAAGGAAAGTAAGGGCTCATAATCCGAAGCCTACCGCATCATCTGTGAAACATGGTGGTGGTAGTGCTATGACATGGGTATGTAGGGCTGCCAGTGGAACTGGGTCACTGGTGTTTATTATGGCAACTATAGGCCTAGGAATACAGTGTTCGACTGACCCACACTCATTCGTTTCTCCTTTTTGTTTCACATCCCTCGTTCCTCTCATAGAGTCCCAGTCATTTTTGGACCCCTCTAAAGCCGGCTGTTTTGTTCGGTCTGGAGGCGCGAAACTTCAAATACACGCTTAGGGCAGGTGCCCAGCTGCAGCCATACTGACCCGTACTCCTCTAGCTGTCGTTTATTCATCCCTAGATCCTCCCATAGAGTCCTAGTCATTTTCGACCCAAACCTAACCCAGCTGTGTCCTTCGCCCGAGAACCAGGAAATGTCACATACTCACTAAGGGGAGGTCCCCAAGCACTAGTGCACATCCATACTCACCTGCACTCGTCTATCTGTCGTTTATTCATCCCTCGTTCCTCACATAGAGTCCCAGTCATTTTCGACCCAAACCAAGCTATAATGCTTTTGTTCGACCGAGAGCCACAAAACTTCACGTATTTACCAAGGGCAGGCCCCCAGACGCTAATCCACAGTCATACTGACCCGCACTTGTTTACTCATCCTTCGTTCCTCACTGAGCACGCTACGCAACGCAACCGCGTTTCCTTCAGGAAATGCACTTTTCTAGTTAATAATATGACTGTGGATAGAGGAAATGAATGAATCCTAAGGTGTAAACTGTAAAAGCATCCCAAGAGCTTCCTAAGGCAAAAGAGACTATAAGAGTTCAAGACTGTAAATGAATCAGCGATATGACCACAACCCATCTGAGCAGGCTTTTCATTTACTGAAGACAGAACTGAGGGCAGAAAGACCCACAAACAAGCAGCAATTGCAGTAATGGCCTGGCAAAGCATCTCAAAGGAGGAAGAACAAAAATAGTGTCCCTGTCCTGAGCATGTCTGAAGTAGCACTTTATTTGAACCCTGCTACATTACCCTGCTGTGCCGTGTAGTGTGGCGTAGCTGTCCCGACAGATTTTGTTCAATTATATGGCATTACCTTGTTACAATTACTGTTAGATGTCATGACAGATACTGACATGTTTGATGTCCAAATGTGCTACATATATCCACTCATCACCAAAAGAATAGTTGCACCCAGAAGGAAGTGTCCACTTGTAATGCTAAACTTTACCTGGAATAATAACTGATGATAAATTTAGACTGCAGTGGGCCATATTTATCGAGCTACACATACGGAAGTAGTGTCTCTCAGTAAAGCGTGGGGCCACATGTTTGCTGCAACATCTCAGACGTCTCTGCATGTAGTTGTAGAGGTTCCTGATAGAGGCAGAGGTGCGATAATCCATCCCACGCAGCTTGAATATTCTCACAGGGTTCCTGTAGATTCTGTAGTAGGGGTGGAGGTGGAGTGACACCAGACCTTCTGGACACGTTACAACAAACCGCTCGTCTTGGCGCTGACCACGGTGTCTCCACACACAGACTCATTGGTCTCTGAAGATGGTGCATAGGCATCCGGCATGACACCATTGCAGCCTTTCGTGTCGTTGACGTGGTGTTAAGGACAGTGGGTATGCATGTAGCCCTGTATGGTGCAACAAGTTGACTCATGGAGGGAAACCCTGCTTGCTGAATGTGCGCAATCGTGGCTGTTGGTTCAGTCAGCTACAGTGACAAGGCCCAGCCTTGCTTACGTCACGTGCATCCGAGCATGTAACTGGAATCATTTGCATGTCTCATGATGTCATACGTTCCCACCAAGTCTCATTCCAGTCAGTTGATTCCCTCTGGGTGCCTCTATTGTGCAACTGCTCTTTTGATGATGAGTTTACATTAACTTACATTGAAAGTCTAAAAGGCTTTTGCCCTCTATTTTGGAGATGCACGTTTTTCTTTGGACAGCGACAATTCGCTGTGTGCACAAGAGGGCGTCTCTTAATTTCCGGTTTATGGTTGGCATGCATCACTGTTTCCGGTTGTAGTAGTTGTGAGGAGAATTGAGCGAATCTGTGGAAAGCAATAGCAACCATGAGTGTTTTTAGGATAAAGGAGAAACGACTGACATATCAACGTCAAGAGAAGAAGACGTCTCTTCATTGCTCTGTGCCTCTGTGTGCTAATTCTTCAAGGTACAACTCGGAGATTAGCTTTCATAGGTTTCCAGTGGATCCTGAGGTGCAGGCCTGGTGGCTTACACAGATTCGTAGGGACTTCAAAGCCCCCTTCAAAGTACTCGCGTCTGTAGTAGGCATTTCAACAAAGGCCACTTTGTTGTGACGGCCGTGGGAAAGAGAAAACTCAACAAAGGAGCGGTGCCCTGTCCTTTTGCCTGGAACGATTACAGCATGCCCGCACCAAGGCTTAATGTTTGGCAACGTCGGCCGAGATGCCCTTCCCCGGTGTTGGCAGCGTCTGACACCGACCAAGAGATGGAAGTGCAGATAGCGCCTGATCATGATTACAGCGGTACTCCGACGACCTCAGCAATGGCAGATGCTTTGGCAAACGAGAACGAAGCACTGAAGAGAAAAAGACAAGAGCTACAACACCAGCTTGAAGCTTCACAACTGCAGTCCCGTTTTGGTCTGCAATGGCTTGCAGGATCAGACGTAGACATTCGTTTTTACCCAAGGTTGGTCCATGTTTTTTTGTGTGTCAGTCTCAGCAATGTACAGTTACCTACAATATTATTAAGTCTAAAGTGGTTATCATTTCATTCTTAGATTTGCATCATACAAGCATTTCCAAGATGATAACAATGTCATGTTATCACCAACACACTAAAAACTGGGTCACATTAGTCAAACTGTCAAATTATCCAACAGTTAGCTAGCAAAGTTAGATATTAGCGAACGAATCCTCTGTAAATGTTTACCTATGGGTGCTAGCTAGCTACTAAGCTAATAAGCCAAGTTAACTTACCTTCGTAATTATCGATGTGCTTACTCCTGGGTGCTGTCGACAAAGCCTGAATGTGCTGAACATCATTGATGGTTACTTTTGGCAAGTCTTGAAGACATCGCGTGTAAAATGCCATTTTGCATGCTGACCGGTGGAAAGCGGAAATGCTTGTGCTTACCAAACTTAGAACCGGAAACCGGAAACGTCGCCTTACGCAACTAGCCAATAAGTAAGCTGTACGGATTAACCATGTTACTGGACTCACTGTCTTAAAATAAAAATGTAACATGTCATTTGTCATATTATGTAACATTCTGCTGTGAAGCATTACATCCCCCAGCCTAATCGGTTTATCAGAGTCCACAAGATTGTCTCCCTTTAGTTCCATCACCCAGCGCTCTCTCACAACATGCCTCACACAAGTATGACATACATGCATTTTTCATTTTGGCCAGAGCGTCACTGTAGTCCGTGCAGTCAGTAAATAATGAGCCTCGGGATGTAATAAGGCTGGGCATTCAAGGGGTTAATGTGCACATTTCTTTATTTTCCCTATCTCTGCCCTGAGGGAGTTACCCACAGGCAGTTGCCTTAGCTGATATGCAATTATATGTCTCTATTTTACCTTACACCCTTTGACTGGAAGGCAAGCCGCTATGCTGTGTATTAACATATTGAAAGCCTTGAAAATCATTTCTAAAATGAGTTCAGATGCTCCTGTCAGGAACGCGTCAAGCTAGCCGCGCAGCCTGAATGAACAAACGTGAGCCGCAAGCTCAGAGGAGGGCTTGCTGGATTGCATGTGTGTGCATGTGAGTGAGAGAGCGAGCAGGCGAGAGAGATTCCAACTGACAGTGTAGCAGGTCAGGAAAAGTAAACAAGGGTTCAAATTACTGGTTAACAGCTCAAAGAATATAGTTACTGTGTAAAATTCCGAAACCGCCATTCCTGCGTTCTCCAAAGACGATCTCAGAAATGGTGGGTTTACAGGAAGTCCACAGCTAATATCTTTTTCGCCTTTAATGTAAGATGATGTAAACCAATTCAAACCAATTCTGGTGCATTTTTATCACATTGAAATTTTCACATAATGTAAGAGGCATACACTGAGCTCAAATTATGTCGAAATATGAAAATCGTATTAAAAAAATGGAGATCCATGTCGTTTTTTGGCCAGCAAGAATATATTTATTTCATTTCCAGTCAAAACAGCTTTTAAGTACAGGTTATGGATTTTTCAGAAGGTGTTTCAGAGGAGGTTAGAAATTAAATGATTTGCATAAAGAAGGGGAAAGTTGGGTTTTAACAAACCAACTGGGATGGTGAGAACCAGAATATCCAACCAACTTCTCAGACTGACCTGTGGAAAATTATCCCTGCAGATAACTTCGTAAAGACAACTATGATAGCAGGCACTAACAAACATGGCACCTGGTATGTCCATAGATTTCTGGACGCCAAAGGATTTGCATCTGTCCAGTTACTTCTGAGTCTGTGAAAATGGAGAAACTATATGAAATTACATAAAAATGAACCTAAACGGTTAATGATATACTGTATATATACTAAAGCTGAATGTCTACACTTCATTGCATCTTGATTACTTCATTTCAAATCCATCGTGATGGTGTACAAGGGTACACGGTCACTATCCCGATTGTGTATTTTAGTTAACTATGCACTTATGCTACATAACCATGCCATATCTTGTCAATAGTGGTCAGGACAGATTTTGCTCAGTAAGTAAACTACCTTTAGTGTTAGTTGACTTGACAGATGCTGTAATATTTAATAATATAACGGCTTATGTTATTTCAGCTGTACTCAAATGAACTGTCATAATATCAAACATGATAGCATTTATAGCATTCATCATGAAATTTACACAGGTAAAGGGCAGTAGGCTTTTTCAAATTATACCAATAGAGATTCAGGAGAGGGTTCAATAGAGGTTTCAATTCTGACTTCATTAATATATAGTATTATTTTAATTACCAACAATTTACTTACTGGCATATGTATAATCAACACCTACTCTAAACCGAAGAAAAACTACAATTATTAACAGAATGTGAAGAAGTATGTTAAACAGATCTACTGTATGTATCATAATGCAAAGATTTCTACTATAGTTAGCATACAAACCAGCTAGCCCCGGCCCGTCCTGTCTCGCAATACCACTTTTTACCTGAAGAGGTGATGATGAGTCACTGTAGCATCAAGTCAAATCAATCTAAGGTGAGAGCACGAAGAAAAAGCACTGCCCTGATAGAGTATTCTAAACTCCTGTCAATCATGTTGAAGGTTCTGCTCCTGGTTGGATCATTTAAGGGAACAGAAATAGAAGAGACTAAAACAGAAAGAGTAAAAACAACAATGGCTGAAGCTCTAGGCAAACAACCACTGCTGCTGCTGGCTCTCGGCAAGAATCCACATTCAGCAGCAAACCAAAGAAGTGCTGTAAGCAGAAGCAAAACAAAGGTTCACAACAGTGCGGTCTTCGGAATGAAAAGAGATTTGATGATAAATGTGTCTCCTAAACTGGGTAGCATTAACAGCTAGTAATACTGATGATGATGACGATGAGGTGGACACTACAACTTTCTGATGATATGCTGCCCCTGTTGTTTGGAGTGTAATTTGACAGGTTAGGTATCTTATATAGAGCATTTTTAAATGTATGTTTTCCCCCTTCAATTTTAAAAGAAAATTCAACAAATGATCAACAAAACATCAACACAACACCTTTACCTTTCCTAATTTAGTGAGAATTGCATATAAACACAAAAACACACAAAAATTATGAAAAATAAAACAAAGTTTTACAGCAGCTATGTAGGATCTACCTCTCCATCTCTGAGCTAGGGTGTTTGGTATTCAGAACTAAACTTAAAATGACACATTTTCAGCACAACATGTATGTCCTTATAACAGTGGTAGTAAATCCTGAAAGCTCTTTCTATAATTTCCTGACATTTCCAAATGTGCATAAATGACACATATGTTTTCTACATGCTAAGCTAAAAAGAGAAAGAAAGAGCTCAAAGCACTGAAGACAGCACATTTGTTGATCTATAGGTGTCTCGTATAAATGGCTGGGGGTAGTAAGTGGGCGTCAAACTGACATTTTAAAAAATATGCCATTTCTTCATATGTGTTTAAAATAAGTGTACTACAACAACGAAGTCAATGTAGAGTGGATTATAGCTTAGCTTTATATTTACAACGATAATCATGGCTTCTGGCCACTGGAAATGTTAAGCATGCACTAAGTAATATCTTGCAGTTTGCTGTAACCTGCATTTTACTGGCTCAGCTAGCACTTCTAGCTGACAACAGGATTTTCATGTGAGTATTTTCATACTTTGAAATGCATTATGAATACATTATTCTCCAATAATGAAGAACAGAGCTATTAACAACCTTACATTGTAATTTATATTGCACATTGTACATCACTGTGGAAACCAAGTTCAACAGACGGTTGTGTACAGATGTGTAAAATGGCCAGTTAATCTGGAGTAAATATATACACTACAGTTAATTAGATTACTGTATACAGGCATTTTAAACCACAGGGTTATGGACTGGATAGGTGTAACAGTAAACATCACTATCATTAACGTCTTTATTTCTGTTAGGTGCTCCATGTAGCCTGGAAAACTTGGTAAACATTTCAAAGGGCTAGGTCCTGTAAACCCATCATCGACAAATGAACAGTGCCTGCACTGAAACATTACTGGTAGAAAATCCCCTTTGACTAATCCCAACTCTTTAGAGCGGACCATGTGAGAGAAATTAGCGAGACTGGAAATGCAGTCCTGGAATCAAACTTCTAAATCCACATAAGCCATGCTGGGATTCTGTTTCCTGTTCTCTGTGATCATTCTAGTATTTTAATACTCAAGTCAAACCAGTTTTACTTCTAATTTATGAGAGACATTCTTCTAGAAATGCTTGTCCTAAGACTGTGAGGACGAGACACTGAGAGGAAACAGGGCTCAAATATTAAATCTCTCATCATTGTAATCTCTCTAAAATTCTCTCGTAAGAAAATCCCCATGAGAACATCAGGAGAAAACACTGAGGAGAACCAAGACACTGAAATTCCCTAAGAAGACTGAGACGAATAAAACTTAAAAGGAAAAACCCTGGAAAAGTATGAGGCAGAACCAACACTCAACAGGAGAAACTCCCTAACAGCTTCAGGACGAGCCACTGAGGGGAACCAAGAAGTGGAACTCCTAAGAACCATTACCCAAAAGTAAAACATCCTCTAAAAGCATGAGGGAGAACCTGGATGCCAAAGTAGAAACTCCAAAGAGCCACTACTCAAAAGGAAAGCATTGTCTAAAAGTATGAGTGAGAACCTAGACTCAAAAGTAGAAACTCTAAAGAACCTGAGCAGAACCAAGACACAAGCATTAGAAACTCCCTAAGAACATGGAGACAGAACATTAACATAAAGCAAGACCAAGGGAGAGAATTTCTAGGATCATAAAGATGAAAGACTGAGAAGAACCAAGACGAAAACGAAACCACCATTTAAAATATAGGGAAGACCAGCTGTCACTCGCCCATCAAGCTCCTCACCGGCAATATTTCCTGAGAACTCCATTTCCCAGAACTCTCCTTGCCAAGCCTTTCGTTGTTCTACTTGCCATTTTGGTTCCCTGACTGTACCTTCACTTCGATTCTGGATCTTCCCTTCGTTGTATTGTTTACCCACCTTTCGCTTGATTTTGCCCCTGGATAGGGTTCTTCTTTTACCAAATCCTTTAAAAGCCTCCTCTGCGAACGTCCTGACAGACACTCAAAAGAACCTGAGTAAGAACCGCTGAGAAGAACCAAGATTCAAAAGTAAGGCTTTGTGAGAGCATGAGGAACCGTGGAGAAGGTTCCGTTCCAGGATGCACACCTTATTTTGAACTGTTCGGCACATTTCCAACGAATAATCTCAGAACCCGAAACCTTCGTTCCCAGGTGGGTCTTCAGCCTAGATCCTTCAGCACAACTCATGCCTTGTGCCAAAAGCACCCATAGAGGTTCCTTCAAAAGCATCTTCCTATTCAGACAAAATGTTTACGTACATAAAATAATTGACCAGGATTTATTTCATTTCAATGACACTTTAAAACATCTTCTACCTGGGTTTGTTGATTCACAGGTGTGAATCCAAGACTTTTCAAGCTTGTAGAATATGCTATCAGCTGATCAGCACAGGTACCTCATAATTCCTCTCTGATTCTTACATGGACATGGCAAGAAATTGTTTATGGCCTTAGGCTCTCACCAGGCACACAGTACTGCAACTCCATGTCTGAAAGTCCCCAAAGACTAGACTGGGAAACCGCCAGTCACGTCTCCATGCTACAGCTAGAGGTCATTTCATTTTCTTATCCTATTTATTATGAGCTTTTTAATGCAGGTCAAATCGCGTATCTACTATTGGCTGAGTTTATCAATTTAACTAAGGAATGATGCATATACAGGGGTTGGACAATGAAACTGAAACACCTGTCATTGTAGTGTGGGAGGTCTCATGGCTAAATTGGACCAGCCTGGTGGCCAATCTTCATTAATTGCACATTGCACCAGTAAGAGCAGAGTGTGAAGGTTCAGTTAGCAGGTAAGAGCACAGTTCTGCTCAAAATACTGCAATGCACACAGCATTATGGGTGACATACCAGAGTTCAAAAGAGGACAAACTGTTGGTGCACGTCTTGCTGGCGCATCTGTGACCAAGACAGCAAGTCTTTGTGATGTATCAAGAGCCACGGTATCCAGGGTAATGTCAGCATACCACCAAGAAGGACGAACCTCCACCAGCATCACGTAGTGACCTGGCCACTATCCTGCAAGAAGAATGGCTTAAACTCCCTCTGACCACTGTGCAGGACGCAGTATATGTCATTCCCAAGACCAACTGACGCTGTATTGGCTGCAAAAGGAGGCCCTACACCATACTAATAAATGATTGTGGTCTAAAACCAGGTGTTTCAGTTTCATTGTCCAACCCCTGTATGTGCATAGAAGAATAGTGTGTTCTGGCAAATTATGAGGCGTTGCTGTTTGATTAATCACCTTCAGCGTCCAATAAATCACGCAAAAAGACTGTAAAACAGCTAACAGGCGGAATGCATATCGCAGGGCTTGCATGCAGCCATGACGAGCAAATAAATGTCCCTAATAAAAGTTATTTCACACTTGATCTAACCGCACAACTGCTCTCCAACGGCAGCCCTTTGAAAACGGCTCTTGCCATGAACGGCTGCCCTTAGATCTGCATTGAGACAACACCAAAGGCTGTTACCTTTGATGCCAAAGGACGCTTTTACAAGTTATGGTGTGCAAACAGCGTTTGAATGCCTCGATATGCTCTGGTACTGACAATTAAGCTCAATTAATTCAAATTACAGGTGCAGGAAATCCATTATACGGTCTTTCACATGCTATGCTCGTCTTGATTAAACCAAAGTTGAGCACACTGATTAAAGTCCCAAGTCTACCCTTCTTCTGAGAGCATTGTCTTCCCTTCCTCAGTCGTTCAAGCTGCTACGGGCCTGGGGAACGTGGACCAGCGAGAGGCATCCACATCAAGACCACCTCTGAAAGAATCTGTCAAGAACTTGGCATGGAATCCCAGCAGAAATAAAACCTTTCAACTGAGCAGCGCTGAAAGCACCTTGACAAGGGCCGCCTGCTACAGGCAGCCAGGTAACGATTGGGCCCGGATGGCTGAATCAATCAGGGAAGAGAGGAGGAGGAGGAGACGTGGGGGAAGGGTGAGCAGTTACAGCCCAAGTCCTAGTGACAGAATGATTGAAACGTAACCAGCAAACAGAAACGGAGAAATCACTTCTCATTGCCTAAAGGAGCCGGAGCAAACTTCGCAGACTATGGGGGAATAAATTACAAGCTTGCCGGGCTTCTCTTTAGTCGTCTCTAAAGGACATGGAACCAGCAGGTGACGGACAAAAAGTGCAGGTGATTATGTGGTTCTTTAAACTTTGGAAAGGTTCTTTATACTTGCAAAAAGTGTTATTTAAAGAATCATCCACTGAGGAATTCGTTCTACAGCATCAAAGGGAGAAAAATCATTTTTGGTAACATACAGCAACTGGGCCTAAGATGGACTGTTGCCATAAATGTCCAGATATTACATATGACCTGTGGCTTCAGCATGAAATCTCCATAGAAAAGCAGGGGGAGTAAAATAGGACACTGTAGATCAGCTGTACATAAGACTAATATGACATGTGCAATTCCAGTAAGGTGTAATAATCCACAGTTCAACAGTGGAATTATATTCTCTGGAGTGATCTACATCCAGAACGTCTCTTTGGGTTCAGGTAGAGTGACGAAACCCCATAAAATACTTCTGGAATGAGTTGGAGAGATGAAGTTCAGTGAAACAACTTTTGGTTATATACAGACTTCGGGCAAATCGGATTTGTTTGTCAAATCAGATCTGACTCAGATCAACTTCTGGTGTTCAAACCTTACCAACACATCTGCAAGGAGCTCTGTGGTAATGCTACAGCAAGTCCCAGCACTTCTGTCACTCTGGATTTGACGGTGTAGTTTTTAGTTTTGCTGTGAGTGATGCAATGAACACTTTAAAATGTGAATCTGAGAACATCAAGACTGACATGGATCTGGCAATCTCAGTTGGGGTGATAATGCTTTTTCCGGACACCACTGGGATGATTTGGACAGGTGAAGTTCTTCTAAACAACTCTGGGATTAATTGGAATGATGAATCCCTGTAGAGCATATTTTGGATAAGTTAGAGTGATCACACTTTGTAGAATATATTTGGGATTGAGTTGGAGCAGTGCAACTCTGTGGAACATCTTTAGGGCGAGTTGGAATGATGAAGCTCCATTAAATACTTTGGGTATAAGCCGGAGTGTTGAAGAACAACACGATTGGGATGAGTAATTAAGCTACATGGGTCATTTTTGGGATCAATTGGAGTGATGAAACCCCTTTGAAAATCACTGGTTGCAGCATAATTTGGAAAGATGGAGCTCTACGGAACCACATTGGGGTTAATTGGAGTGATAAAGATTTATGGTTCACCTTTTAGGATGAGATGGAGGGATGAAGCTCCTTGAAAGACTTTTAGGATGACTTGCATCAACTGAACTGAGGATTTGGAAAGATGAGTTGAGTGGAATGGGATTAATTAGATCGCTGGAGACTTGTTGGATATCTTTGGGCTGAGTTAGAATAATCAGGCTCCATGGAATACCTTTGGGTATTGGGTTGGAATGGCTGGACTCCAGAGAACACCTTCGGATTACATTGGAGTGAACAAGCTCAACTGAACACTCTTGAGCTGGAGTGACGAACACATTTTGGTCATGTAACCACATTTGAGCACATTTGAGTGCTCTTTGTAATCCAGACCTACACGTATGAAACGATAATATATGGCAATGTATTGGAAAATATAGTGCAATATATTAAATAATACAATGTCATATATGGAAAACAAGTGCATATATTTTGCATATATTTATATAGTGATAAATATATTACAGTATATTGTATAATACATAAGGAATTGCCGCTTTTCATATATTGTATGTATGGTAGTATAATATATATTTACTTATATATTGTTATATATTTCATTTTATATATAATAGACATCATATGTATTTCTCCATATGTGTTATATATATATATATGATAATATATATAGTTTTATATATGTGAGAATATTTTCATACATACATGTGGCAATATATGTATACATTCTCACATATGTAAAACTATATATATTATCATATGTATATATATATATATATATATATGCAAACACATATGGAGAAATACATATGATGTCTATTACATATAAAATGAAATATATTACAATATATAAGTAAATATATATTATACTACCATACATACAATATATGAAAAGCGTCAATTCCTTATGTATTATACAATATATTGTAATATATTTATCACTATATAAATATATGCAAAATATATGCACTTGTTTCCCATATATGACATTATATTATTTAATATATTGCACTATATTTTCCAATACATTGCCATATATTATCGTTTCATAAGGGTAATCAGCCTGACTCACCATTTTCCTTGGCTGAATGGAATTAAATATCAGCAGGCACGTTCTGGCATCCAGTTTAAACCCTTCCGGAAAGACCACTGCAGCAAATGGTGGGCTGCTTCCCGCTGAATACCCATGATGTCAGAAGAAATATCCAGACACCTAGAAAAGTTAGGCATCTGGATATTTTAAGAACTGTAGTGTAGAGAGTGAGGGAGACCGGCTTGGAGTGTGGCATCAGGAACACACCACCCGCAGAGAGTCAATCCAAGGGGAAGGTGTTCTGCTTCTCATCATCTCTTGTGGTTTGTTTCACCCGGGTGTAAACTGAGTGCATTCCCAAGACTGTGGCCTCCTAGGGCTCAAAACATGTCAACGTTGCGGTGATTTTTATAGGAGCCAACGAGGGGCCAAATTCCGAGATAATCCCGTTCGAGGTGAGGAGCTGCCTGGTGGAAACTTGTTTCACTTCTGCCTCAAGTTGCCCGTAAACGTGAACATAAATGAATGAATGGGTGCACTCTCCATCTGTGAACCATGGTGCCCAAACCAGCCACCTTAATAATGGCCACCACAGCAGCTCCAGTCTTCTGCCATCATTGGAATGCTTCCCCAGTCCTCGCTCCATTTCCTGAGCAAGAAGGCGAGAGCTTGATTATTGATTTATTTCCCTGCGTAAGTACAAGGTGGAGATGGATCGTTCCTGACAATGAATAAGCACAAGAGTGCTCTGAAGCGTCACGTGTGGTCCTCTCATTCTCTCAGGGATCTGCACTCGTTGGTGCTTTCCCCTAACCTCTGCTTTTGAAAATTCAGTGGCACAGCTACCTTTATCCGCCATCACCCCAGCAGAATAAATTAATAGGGGCATGGCAGTAATCCGAGCTGCTGCCGTTAGTGCTTGGGTAGCATGGCTATTTCAATTGTGGTTTTGCCCATTGCTAACCAATCTTGTCCTCTCTTTTTAATAGCTCCATTTCACCCCAGAGGTAAGCCTTTTCTTCGGTTGCTTGTTTGGCACTTGTCAGACATTCAGTGATGCCGCTGGGCATAGTGGTTAACAACAAACACAGGATTTGACTGAGCTCTCGTTAGTGGCTTACGCTACATTCATGCATTACGTCCTGCATGGTCGTTTTGATGTCTCGGACATGTTGTGCACGCATGCAGTCCTAAATCTTCAGTGATAAATGCAAAGTGAGAGCGTTTCTGGTTTCAGCACCACGGAGAGCTACTACATAATACAAACTAGGCTGGAAATAAAAGGATGGCCAGTATGAGATCAGCTGTAATCAGGCATGAAAGAAGACAGAGTGGTGCTACTGTAGTGATAATTCACTCTAATGTGAGAAAATTACGGATGCTTATTGCACAGCTGTGAACTTATTTCCAAAACTTTGACAAAGACGGTAGACAACAGGCTCCAGCCACAAGGAGAAATATCACTACATCCGTTATAAACATCCCTACTCCTCTTCTTTAATGGATGGATGGATGGATGGATGGATGGATGGATGGATGGATGGATGGATAGATAGATAGATAGATAGATAGATGGTATCAGGCAGCCATGTTTGCTACCGCAACATGCCAGGTCTTGGCATGGAGTTGTAGAGGTTCCTAATGGTGTCCTGGGAGATTTTGCAGGATGAGTGGAGTGACACCAGGCCTTCTGGACTTGTGACAACAAACCATTCATCTTGGCCCTCAGTATGGTGCCTCCACACACAGAATCCTTGGTCGTCTCCACCAAGAGAAAAGCGGGAAACGCAACTAAAGATGACCCGCTGCCATTCTGAGACACACCATGACAGTCTGGCACGACGGCATTGCAGTCTTTAGTGACGTTGAGGTGGTGTCAGCATGTGTGTAGTCTGCTAATGGTGCTGGCACTAACAGGATGACTCATGGAGGCATCACTGCGGCCTGTCATTGCTTACATCATATGCATGACCCAGCATTACCCTTGTATCATTTCGTCGCTGTCCAATGAAAAACAGGTATCTCCATTTTTGTTGACTTTTACTTTCATGCCTCATTTGATCACATGAGTGGCTGTTTACACTGTGTGGAGATTTCCTGAAGAATGAACCAACAGAAATGGCCCAAAACTGCTTGGAAAGACGTCTGGTTCCATTGACTTCCATTCAAATTAAATGAGGTTTTTGGCCTCTCCTGTAAAGTTGCCATTTTGGAGATACCTGTTTTTCTTTGGACAGCGACGATTTGCATCTCACAATGTCAAACCTACCCACCAGTCCTGTCAATAGATTCCTTCTGGGTGTGACTCTATGTTTTGACGGTGAGTGTATTAAAGGTGATGTAATGTGCCCCTTCTCCACAATCTAAAACAGTTCTCTGGGGTCTGTGACATGCTTTGTCCAATTAGCACAAGGATCAAGCAACACAACTCCTGGCTCCCCTCGTCTCCTTCTTCTCTCACTATAGTCTCACCTTATTCACCTGTTGATGAGATGAAGTTCGTCATATAGACATTCAACTAACAACGGAACCATCCTGGGCCATTACATCTCTGCTTAAATGTTACCACTTTTAGTATATCGTCGTTGTCCAAAGAAAAACAGGTATCTCCAAAATGGCAACTTTACAGGAGAGGCCAAAAACCTGTGTTAATTTGAATGGATGTCAATAGAACCAGGCGTAAAAAGTGGGTTTAAAAGTGGGTTTCACAATATGTCTTAGAGTCCGTTATTATTATATAGATGGTCTAGCTCTACTGGATTCTATTTTCAGTCCTAAGGTGACAACAAGCTGTTTACTGGGGAAAACAAACACTGAGTTACCTCTACTCTACTTGCCTCATGGAAGAGAGGTGTAGTGCGATAGGTTTCACTAGGTGTCTTACACTGGAGGTTAACTCACAGCACTCATTGCATGATGTCAGCAACAGCTTTAGTTAAGTGGCACTGCTTTATAAGAAGACTACTGTTGTAAGGTACAGGAATTGGGCCTCAGGTGGTGCTAGTGAGTCACTGTAGTGTTGAGTTGAATCAGTTGGAGGATGGAAAAGTAAGCCCAGATGGTGTGTTCTAGGCTATTGTCGAGGTTGAAGGTGGTGGTCCCAGGTAGATCATTTATGGACATGTAATCAATGCAACAATGGCTGACACTATTGCTACATGCTACTACCAGTAATTCATGTTCAGATGCAAATAAAAGAAGTGATATAAATAAATGTAGAAGGAGAGATGCTCTTGGAGAGTAAAGGTGTGAAGTTACTGTAGATGTTGAACTCGCGATGTTTCTTCTGGACTGGTAGGGTGTGAAGAGGGAGGAGGAGGGAGTGCCCATTTTCATTTTTAACACTTTGCATCACCTTACAAACTGCTCTTTTAAAATTACAGAAAGAAATGACACAGTATCTCTTTTGCTAACGTTGCCAGCCAAGTAACTGCTTCCCTGTTCTTTGTATTGTTTGGAAAAACTAAATGTCCCATTACAGAGTGGTTTAAAGCCATAACCTCACCATCATAGTGTTAGCAAAAGCTCTAGGGAAGTGTATGCATTTACAGTTACGATGTAATTACATCTATTACATTCAGAAAAGTCAGTGTTATTAACCTCACTTCATTAAAAATGTGTAATTACGTAAAAAGCAAATTCTATAACAGCTATCAGGAAATATTGAAATGATTACATTATCAGTATAAATCTGAAGATTCGTTACAACTGTTGAGAAAAGCTTGTAAATGGCATCAGTCCTTTTAAAATTGTTGAAAGCTGAAACGTAGAGATACCAGGTTCTGTTCTAACAGTGGCAGTTATATTCTGTACTGCAGTAATCCATCTTTAATAGTGACCACAGTAACTCCTTACACTGCAGTACATACACTGTTATTGAATATATTGTCATTAGAAACGTGGAACCAAAATGAGTTCTAGCACTGTGAGGAGGTTGGGTCTAATCCATAACTGTCCACCTCAGGCAGTGCTGTAGCTATGGGATATCAAAGATCACTCAGATCAATAAGATCACTGAAATTTCATCACACCCCCTACATGTGGTCCAGCTGTGAGGGACGGCGGCTAAATCCATTGCAGTGCACAACCAATGGAAAGATATGATCAGGCATTAACAATTGATGAACGAGTCCAGAACAAATTCCTAAACAAGCTGCTTCGGGTTATTCACAGAAGCACAGCGAGCATTATAGTAAATGGTCTGTTTACAGTGTCGGCTTAATTTTCACTGATACGGCCCCCCCCATTGTTTTGCATGGCCCTCGGCATCCTTTCCCATGCAAATTAGTTTACAGTCACAGCGGTTGTCGCATAAGGAGAGGATTAGACACACTGCAGCCTAATAATCTTAACAAGTAATCCTTTAAGCCCGATAACCTTTATGGAAACTTGTTAGCTGTGTGTTCAGAGTGCTGCAGTATGTTCACAGCTCACTATAAAAGGCACACATTGTCTTCTGTAGCCTATTCTTTCAGTCAGACCTGCAGAGTCAGTTTAATACATTTGCTTGATCTTACCGAATCAAACTGTGGCTGGAGAGAAGTATTTAAACGACCCGTATGACTGACTGCCCTGTATATCCTATCATTCACAAAGCAGTCTGGGTTAAATTGCTCAGTAGCAGCACTCCTTTAAACTCCACATGAATGGGCGACTAACCTGTCGGCCAAACAGGCAGCCATATACATGACATCACAACTAAGGTGACTTCAAATAAGGACTGTGTGCAATCAAAATGTGGTGCATATTCAAACACATCTATACTGTGTACAGTAAATACTGAACATCAATATCTGTGTGGCTGTTTTAGCTGTTTACCTGAACATTGAGCTTCTACTGTCACTACCTGCACTGTACACCATCACATACCTGGATCAATTGAAGAGACCACCTCAGAATGATCAGTGTCTCTAGGTGTGCAGGTTCTGGGTTTGTGTTGGACCAGAATTCCTCAGTCCTGTTTTATTCTCTACACTGCTGGAACCATGTCTCCCAAACTCCAGATCAGATATTGTATTAGATCTGTGTATTTAGAAAATCACTAATGACCTCCAGAAGCCTGTTTTTAGAACCATGCTCGCTGTGCGTTTCACCCCAGCCACCGCTCGCCAGTCTCTCTGTAGGTCACTTAAGGTCACCTTACAGTGGGTAAGGGACACTGGAATGAGGTGGCGCTCATCACGGTCAGTAGAGAGTGGGTTTGGCCCTCTGCCAGTCTGTAGCTGTGTTGTCCTGTGTGTTGGCTGCTGGACCTTGTTCTTATGAACCAGACGCTCACTGTATCTGCCAGTAAAGGAAACCCAACCTTCGGTTCCTCACTGAGAACCTGCTGTACATGTGGAGATGCTGATTTAGGAAGAAACTGGTGTGCTCTCTTGTTTATTTCCAGAGCTGTACATCTACTGTTTACAACCACATAGATACCTGCACACCTGGCTACCTCAACATACTGTCATTTCCTATATGTACACTTACACTACTGCGTATGCTAACGGCTGTTTGCAGCCCAGTCCTTGTATTCTATCATTCTGACGTACAGTTACTGCTCTGGCACATTGGGTTTTACTGTTTATGTGTATACTGCAGTGTGTCTATGGTCATGTTACTTATAATCCAGCTATTGGTTTAATTACTGCACTAGAGAAATAGCCTGCCAGTTTTGTGATACAGTACAACCCTGTATTGGTATAATGACAATGGAATTGGCAAAACAGCGTGTACTGATGAGTGAAAAGTATTGGATGGTGGTATCAGAACATCTCGAATGCAGGTTCCCCACCGGTAGTCCATTTTCTTCCTCACTATGGAAAATCCTTTTCCAGCCAGCTTTTTCTGATCTCCAGCTGCTTAAACCTCACCTTGTGTCTTAATGGGCTATTTTTACTGGCCTTGCCTGATTTATGAGTGTCATCAGCATTAGTTGTGTCTTGCTGGTGAGCTATCTGACTTTCCACGTGTTGACAGATGAGAGAGAAGGCTTTGGTATGCGTGTTACACTCATAATTAAACCCTGGCAGTTCTGAAGAGGTGCCTTGAATTTGTGAATTGAATAGGGGTATAAAATGTAAAAGCACAGATGCTTTCTGTATATTTCACAGAAAGGGGTAGAACTTCTCCGCATATGCTAATCAGATCCACTTACAAGCTCACTGTATTAGACCTTCAGCTGTCTTTTATCTTCAAATGTATCTTCGACAACGTATATGCAAATGGACACAATATCCAGGCTTGATGGAGGGATGTATTAGTTAGATAAGCTCCACCGCTGGCTCATTACTGATTACATTGACCAATAAATGAAGGGAGATGCTGTGTGTCCCCATAAATGAGACCAGAGATGAGTCAGATTGATTGGGGTGCTCATCTATATGCTCCTGCACTAGACTTTCATAACTTATAAGCACACAGGGTTCTAATCAGTGGTGTGGTGGAATGTATATGTATGTATATGCCCACTTTGTATATACACCCCACTTACCGTATAGGAGCACTACATAGTTCTACAAATACAGACTGTAGTCCAACTGTTTCTTTGTATACTCTGTCAACCAAGTGGTCAGGACCCCTACAGGACCACCACATTATTGGGGCAGATAATAGGGCAGTGGTGTGTTAGTGTGTGCTGTGCTTGTATGAGTGGATCGGTCACAGCAGTGCTCCTGGAGTTACTCCTGCAGTGTCACTGCTGGGCTGACCAAGACTTACTATGTTGGGCTTGAACAATTACCAACGCAGTACAGGAGGAATAGCAGAGAGTCAGATTGACTTCACATGTGGAGATGGTAAGTGCTATATGTGGAGCTGAAAAAATGGACAAGGACTGTAGATGCTCAGTGAGTATGCACATCGTCATGCCACTTTATTATGACCACTACTATTATGACATCCTACTTTTGACGAGAGCAGGCTGTCTACATACATATCCCTCATTGCTGTCATGGGTAAAATATGTGGATTGTCTTCCCTGGGGTGGGTGGGATCTTTCAGAAATGTCTGACACTGGATGGGAGAGCATGACCAAGACTTCCAAGTACAACCCTGGTCCCCTAATTCCCCGGATTTGGACCTATTTGAGCATCTTTAAGACCACCTTGATAGTCATCTATGGGATGCACTGCAGTCAGCATGCTCCAGACACCTGTGACCACCTACCAAGGCCTTACTGGAGTCACTGCCAGCCTGTCCAGCTGCTGTCCATGCTGCACATGTCGGTTACTCTGGAAATTAGCTGGTGGTCATAATGATGTGAATCGACTGTTTATGTACAGTACATAAAAAAATTTTGAGTAATAGACAAGTCTTGTTTCAGTAAACATCACTAACCTGCTGTTACAATAAATCTTGCTGTTTAATATTCTTCCTGAAAATGAAGACTGCTGGCGTTATCTGGACGTCTTCTTCATATGAGAACCTCCCATTTGATGTAGCTGATTAAAAGGTTTGTTTGAAATGCTGGTTGTTAAATGGATTTCATCACCGTTTGACAAAAAAGACAAAGTCAGAACTGAAGAATGCTGAAGCGACAGCATGAAGTTTGAACCAATATCCCAGATAAAGAAAGCACAACCCGTGCAGAAACACGTGAAAGCGGGAGAACACTCTGCGTCTGGCTAAATCCAGCCTATTTCAGGGAAACGTGTGTGCGGAAAGCTTATTGAAGATAATATCAAGGCAAGTTAGAGTGACATTCCTTTGTAGCTCTTCTATTATGACCCCATCAAAAAGCCAAGAAGACGGCATAAAGCATATTCCATAAATATCAAATTAGAAAATATAAAAAGAGAGATGAAAATGAACGCGAACTCTATTCACTCGCTCATTTATGCCTTTGCTCTGTCTGAACATAGACGTTTCACGATTCTGCCCAAGAAATTGGCCGTTGCATCACCGTGCGGGCTGAGAGCAGACTAATTTTGATCTTCTGTCAGCTTCCTTTGTCACGACCATCGCACATAGCTTGACGTCTTGCCCTCGTGTTGAGTGACTTCCAATTACCACTGCTACTGCTGGAAGTGATGGTTAGGAGGAGATAAAACATACACCCTGCATATGAATGATGCAAATCTGTGATCCACAGAGAAATGCTGGTATCATACGGACAGTTATCGCGCCCAGAATACCAACCTTCAAGGACCACTTTATCTTTAGTTGTTTTTAATTCTTCTTTGACTCTTTAGTGATATTTTTTATCTACACTCAACATCAAAAGAACAGTTGCACAAGTAGTGGAAGTAATCAGCTGACAGGAGTGAAACTTGGTGGCTAGGTTTGACATTGGGAGACATGCTAATGATTCATGTTTCACACTCGACCATGCTTGATGTAAGCAGAGATGGGCCTCGCTGCTGTACCTGACTGACCCACCAGCCATGATGATTTAATGATTTAAGTCCCTTATTGATCCCACAGTGGGGAAATTTAGTCTCCGCATTTAACCCATCCGTGAAGTGAAACACCCACATACACACTCACTAGTGAACACACTAGGGGGCAGTAAGCACACTTACCCGGAGCGGTGGGCAGCCCTATCCACGGCACCCGGGGAGCAGTTAGGGGTTAGATGCCTTGCTCAAGGGCACCTCAGTTGTTACTGTAGGCTCAGGGAATCGAACCAGCGACCCTCTGGTCACAAGTCTGGTTCCCTAATCTCCAGCCCACGACTGCGAGCACCACAGACAGATGGCTGCATGCAGACCGTAACGACTCCCTTTAACACCACGTCAACAAAGAATGCAATGGTGTCGTTCAAGACTGTCATGGAGTGACTCAGAATGGCAGCGGGGTCATCTTCAGTGGTCAGCACCAAGATGAATGACTTGTCACTCATCTAGAAGGCCTGGTGTCCCTCCACCTCCATCCCTACCACACCATCTGCAGGAACTGCTAGAGAATATTCAAGCTGCAGGGGATGGATTATCACAGGACACCATTTCTAACCTCTACAGCTCCATGCCGAGACGTTTGGCATTAGCAAACATGGCGGTCTAATGTTATACTGAGAGACAGACTTCTCTGTGTGTAGATTAATAAATATTGATCATATCATTCTAACTGTATCATCATTTATTCATCCTGGTCAACTTTATCTTCCTTACCAACAGCACTGGAATCCCACACTTCTTCTAGGGGCAGCTATTCCTTTAATGAGGAGTGTGTAAGGCTTTAGGCTGACGACAAGGAAATGTCAAACGTTTTCCAGAACCTTTCAGTAAATACAGCCCAATAACCTCAAGAAAACTGTGCCATGAAGCTGAATCCAGTGTCCAGCCACTTTATACAAGAGATGCTCTGCTGAATTCTGACTCCCCGCATGTTACGCATCCGTATGGTTCATGTGTTCTGTATATACACATAGTTTAAAAAAATCAAGACTAGAAGTTCTTCAGCAGCTTCAATTTGAAGGTGAAGAAGAATCCTAATGAAATGTCTTACCATAGGTAGGTCAAATACTTCCAGCTTTAAAACTATGAGGCTTCAGCTTCTTGTTTTCCTATTCAAATTTAAATTGTGCAGCTTTAAAAATTTGCTATTGATATTCGAATTTCCTTTTCACCGGCTTCTTGTTCTAGATCAAGATTATTTAAGTAAGGGTTCAGCCTGTACTGGCAGCTACCAGCAGAGGGCGACGGCAGCGAGGCACTGATACTCCAGGAAACTCAAAATCCCAGAGTTCCCAGGGGTAATCAGTGCCAATCAGGCTCACCTGGCAGTACAGGATTTAAGGGTGTGGCAAGCAACATTGCTTTGTCACACCTTTGATCAAGGGTGACTGGTTAAATACTGGTGCAAACAGAAAAGGAGAGAAAAAGGAAAGAGCAAAGAAAAGACAGAGAGAAAAGAGCAGAGAAAAGAGCAAAGAAAAGAGAGAGAGAGAGAGAGAGAGAAGAGCAAAGAAAAGAAAGTGTGTTGAGAGCTTAAAACAAAGGAGAACTGTAAGGGAGGCCTGGTTGGTGGCTCCTTGTTCCCCCGTTCAGATGTTTTTGTTTTGTTGAGCTTTGGGTTGAGCTTTCCTGTGTTTGAACCGCGCCATATTGGCGTCTCCTTTGTTTGAAGTTTCCCGCTCTTTTCCACTCACCTTTTAAAAGAAGTGCAGTTCGCACCGCTGCCTGCAGTATCTGGTGTCGCTGTGGTGCCTTGGGCTGGAGAGAACCGTGTTGCCGGTTTGAATCCGGCCCGCAGAGACAGTCCATGTACTGTGCACAGAACACTCAGTGTCCCACAACAGTCACATGTGCGTCACATAAATAAAAACGCTTCTGGGATTCCTGTTCCCCACGGGTCTTCCCCTCTGCAACTTGGCCCCCCTGACCGTCTGACTATTCCTGTTTAAATGTTGCGGCTTCACATTCTGATGCTAGCATTAAGCTTGTAATTTGTTAGCATCTTTACATTAATTTTTTTTTTTTTTTTTTTTTTGGGGGGGGTTACCTTACATGGAGCAGGACTTTACTTCAAGTATCTCAGAATGCAGCTGCTGCACCATTTAAAGTGAAATAAAAAAAAAAAAAAAAGCTGGCACATGTCCTTATGGGAAAATCCCAGGCAGTGAAAGAATATGGTCTGAACCAGCTTGTGAAGTGGAAGGTATTTAAAGTCCGAACTGAATTAAAATGAAAACCATGAGGCACTGAGTTGATCTGCTGTACTAATAATATGAGGATGCTTGACGGGACCGTTTGATTACATGAACACTGGTACTGGTGTACCATGGTGCACTTATGTGGTGGAGGACCAAACTTATTTACCACAAACAGGGTAAATTCATCAGATAAGCCAAACCATGAAGAAGCAAAATGAAACAAGGACAGGCAATAAGGCGACACCGCAAATCCCGGCTGCTATGCTCTATGGAAGGGAGGGATGTGTAGGATGGGTTCAGAGGTATCTGAAGTGGGTATCTGAAGACGCACAGTAGCAGAAGAGTCAGTGTGAATGCTCTGGAACACCTGTATTTCCGTAAAGCACGCCCCCTCAGAGGTCCTACACCTTGCCTCTCCCTCTCCATTCCGCATTCTCTGTGTGTCCAGATGAAGGCCTTTCTCGAAAGCTTGAAGATCTTCGAAAGCCTTTGAAGAGGCTAACGCCCGACTTGAAACGGTAGTGAGGCTGCAGCGAGGCGGCAAGTTCTCGGAGAGGAACCAGCCTGAAGGACGGGACATGGACGCATGGTGCTGTTTTGTGCTGCCGCTGTGACGTGAGGAGCCTGCTTAAGGAAAGCTCTGGGGAACTGAAGCATGTTTGCTTTCGCCCGCCGTGCATCACCCTGTGTTTTGTATGCGGCGGAGCGAGCATGTTTTCCCCCCAGCATCAACCAAGTTCGGTGCAAGATGCTGAAGTAGCACTGATTGATTTCAGGTAAACACTCGCAGCAACTACAAATTGTTCTCTGTGCTTCATCTGCAATTCCTCACCGCCGTGAAAGATGCACGTCCTCGATGCAAGTGCCCGAGGGCGAAGTGGCACTTTTGAGGCTGGAGTAGCCAGTCATGTCAACTTGCCGTTTATTTGACACTGCTTACCCAGAGCTAGCCCAGGGAGTGCATCATATGTACACGGTGCAACAAGGTGTCTGCATGGCTGTCTATTCGCCTCTGGCCCCATGACTTTAGTTCCCACAGGTTTTTCCTGTTTAATTGGGAATCAAAGGCAAAGCAGCACAAGACGGCTGCCGCAGAGGAACAGCTGAGCTAGGGGCCTGGAGAGAGTCAGACGTTCCCTAACACATACAGCAGGGACAGAGAGACAGTCACAGGCTGTAATTAAGACCCTCGTTCCCGCAAGGCTTCTGCTCCCATGGCTGGGCTTCCTCCGCCTAACAAGCTGGGCAAGCCCCAACGGAGCAGAGTGGCAGAAGAGGGGGGAAAGGAAGGAAGGAAAATGAGTGAAGAAGAAGAGAGTGAAACAGTGACCATTTTCAGCCAAGCGGATGAATCCGATAGATAATAGGCAGAATTATAGCCTTCTATTCTCAGTAGTTCTTTGGGAATAAACAAGGGTGTAGAAGCGAGTTTAACGTTTGGCAGGAGGGTGGTGCATGGAGGTGGGGTGGTGGGGGAGTGTAGTGGTGGCACATTTTGCTACTGTAACCCTCTGCTGTTCGACCCCCCCTCAATAACACAACGGCACGGCCAGTTGGTTCTGAGCTTTTACTGAATCCACATCTGTTTGAGTACAATCAGAAGAAAACAGCAGCGTATCAGTCATGCTTCTCCATTCTAGTAGCTAACAGGTACCAAAGAACCGGATTTAGTCCCACACAGTATTCAGACCACGTGAAACAGATAACTAGCATAGCTAGCAGCGGCTGGAAACTAGCTGCAGTTTTTAGCCACCTTTTCCCACAATACGAATAAAGAAATGCTCAACAAAGAATACATGTTCAGTATAACTTCCTAGTGATGATTATTTACAAATTATTGAATGAATATGTTATAACAAACCCTATAAGCTTTTAATAGAACGGAGAAGACGTCTGAACCTACCATATCTTTCCGGTGGCAAAGCTGGACTGAACCAAATATGGCAGGAGGCTGCTTAACGACAAACGCAATACCCCTTCTAACCAGCGGGAGTCATTGTTTTCCCACAGAAAAATACATTTAATTGTATTTCCTTTTAAACAATTTTTAACCAAGTTTTGGCGAATTGTAATAAAAACATATCCAAAACAACAGATTTCTTTCTCTGCTACACTACTATGAATCATCCACCGCATGCCCAAAAATATTAGCTAGCTATAAGCTAATTCCACTGTAGCTAAAGGGGTGGGTGGGTGTGTGTGTGTGTGTGTTTGATGTGGAACAACATCTGTGGAATTTTAATAAACAGCAAACGGCCTAAAGCCACGACTTACTCAAACACTCGATGTTCCAACATGATATGAATATCTTTACAACAAACTAGCTACAATCAGAAAACACTATACACGCTTACTCTAAAAACAGTCTGGGGCATCAGTGCTGCACTAAGCTGCACAGTAACACTGACGATACACTAACACTAACGTTCGACAGTGAGACTGCGTCCCTAAGAGCACACAAGCAGTTTCCCGTTAACTTCAATCCATACGCTCCTTCGACTGAATGCTGATGCAGGTGAAGCTGGTAAGACAGGCACCTCAACTGATCTAACTTACCCACAGTATGGCATTTTCAAAATAAAGGCCCTGTGATTTTATGAGCAGTTTTAAACTTCGCCAAACTTTACTAAATAAAATTCTGCCATCTAAGTGAGCAGCAGTTTTCCAATTTACCTTCTTGCAGTGCTCGCAGTTGAAATTACAGTGAGTCCAAGAAGTATTTGATCCCTTGCTGATTTTCTTCGTTGGCCCACTAATAAAGACATGATCATTCTATACTTTTAATGGTAGATGTATTCTTACATGGAGAGACAGAATATTAAAAAGAAAATCCAGAAAATAAATCTAAGGAATATATATTAATTGATTTGTATTTCATGGAGTGAAATAAGTATTTGATCCCTCTTGCCAAACACACTCAATACTTAGTGGCAAAGCCTTTGTTTGCAAGCACAGCGGTGAGACGTTTGTTGTAGTTAACCACAAGTTTAGCACACACACCAGGGGGAATTTTGGCCCACTCTTCTTTGCAGATCCTCTCTAAATCATGAAGGTTGGTGGGCTGTCGCTTGGCAACTCTGACCTTCAGCTCCCTCCATAGATTTTCGATCGGATTGAGGTCTGGCGACTGGCTGGGCCACTCCATGACCTTAATGTGATTCTTCTTGAGCCAATCCTTTGTTGCCTTTGCTGTATGTTTAGGGTCGTTATCATGTTGGAAGACCCAACCACGGCCCATTTTCAGATCCCTGGCAGAGGGGAGGAGGTTGTCCCTCAGGATTGTGCGGTACATGGCTCCATCCATCTTCCCAGTGATGCGGTGAAGTAGCCCTGTACCCTTGGCAGAGAAACACCCCCAAAACATTATGCTTCCACCTCCATGCTTGACGGTGGGCACAGTGTTCTTGGGGTCATAGGCAGCATTTTTCTTCCTCCACACATGGCGGGTGGAGTTGAGGCCAAAAAGTTCAATTTTGGTCTCGTCTGACCACACAAAACCTTCTCCCAATAACTTGGTTCATCTTTCAAATGATCATTGGCATACTTGAGGCGCGCCTCCACATGTGCTCTCTTCAGCAGGGGTACCTTTCGGGCACTGCAGGATGTGAATCCATTGTTGCGCAAAGTGTTGCCAATTGTTTCCTTGCAAACTGTGGTCCCAGCTGCCTTCAGGGTCATTTGCTAACTCCTGCCGAGTGGTTGCAGGACGATTTCTGACCGTTCTCAGCATCATTGCCACCCCACGAGGCGAAATCTTCTTTGGAGCACCGGGCCGAGGTCTGTTGATTGTCATGTTATACTCTTTAAACTTTCTGATAATTACACCAATAGTTGTTACTTTCACATCCAACACCTTACTAATCTTTTTGTAGCCCATTCCAGCTTTGTGAAGGTCAACAATTCTGACTCTGAGGTCCTGTGACAGCTCTTTGGTTTTACCCATGTTGGAGACTTGAAATCTGTGTGATCTGTCTGATTCTGTGGACAGGTGTTTTTCACACAAGTGATTAGTGAGAACAGGTGGCTTCAGGTCAGGTAACAAGTTGATTGGGAGTGTCTAACTGGTCTGTAAAAGCCAGAACTGCTAATGAATACTAAGGGATCAAATACTTATTTCACTCCATGAAATACAAATCAATTAATATATATTCCTTAGATTTATTTTCTGGATTTTCTTTTTAATATTCTGTCTCTCCATGTAAGAATACATCTACCATTAAAAGTATAGAATGATCATGTCTTTATTAGTGGGCCAACGAAGAAAATCAGCAAGGGATCAAATACTTCTTGGACTCACTGTAGTTGCCCACGGTTTGTCTTAGCTCCTGATGGGTATGTTGAAGTATGCTTTGTAGGCCTTAATAAACTGGCCACAGTCCTGGCACAATGCACCTGCCGGATGGGATGGCCTTCTGATGCTGTCCAAAGTAAATGTAGCTCTGTATTCACAATCCGCATACTCGGCTGGAACATTAGCGGAAATGGCTGTTTTAATGTCTGTATTAATACGGTTATGTATACTGCTGGACAGTCCCAGACAGTTCTAAAAAGTTCTCTGAGGTTCTAGAAAATTCCAGACAGGTCCACAAACTCCTCAAGCGTTCTTCCAGTCCCAGAAGGTACTTAAAGTCTACTCAGCCAAAGGAATTAGGAAAACGCACTTAGTACCCAGGAACGAGAAAATACAAATAGTGTTATTCCTTTTGAAATAAAGACATTAGGTTATGGCATATAATTAGCAACACTGCCAATGAAATTAGCGGGTTAGCCAGTACTGTGTTCCGCTTTTGTTTTATTGAGTTATGTAAATATAGTGTACCATCCCGGAAGAATTGGTTTGTACTAACAAGGTTTACCTAGCAGTGCTTTAGCTAGCTAGCTAGCTAGCTAACTACTTAAGCAGCTGGGTAGCTTGCTGGCTATTTGGCTAGCTTCCGTCCAAACTGAAGCTTCCCGAGGCTTAGTCTGCGGGGCTGAAGCTCTCCATAAGGGGATAATTGCTTGTTGTTTGCCAGCTTCCCACTCAAATTTTACTTCCACCTTAAACGCTGGATTTCCTTTCTGCCCTTTACATTCTGCAGAATCGCTGAAGGTGGACCAGAAATGTTGAATAAAAAGCTGATGAAATCAAAGCCAACTTCAGCCTCATGAAAAGAGGAACAAGATTATATCCGACTTTGTTTAAGAGAGGGTTTTTAATTCATTTTGACTGCAGTAATTTATCAGTACATTGCTCTTTTGTTCCCAAGGTTTATCCCTAATCATGTGAAAATGGATTTTTATCATAGCACCATAATCTGTAGCTACTCAAAAGTGGGTACATTATGGTTAACATGGTTTAATCTCTGCTGTATGACTTTATCAGCTCAGGGTGTCAGTTCAGTTCACTTCCACTGGTTCCATCAGCCGGAGTTGAGTCACTACCTAGATGAAAATTTGGGCAGCATTGTTAATTTTCCTGATTTGCCTTTATAAAGTATTGATTGTTTGGATAAAAATTGCGTTAAATATATCATATAGGGGACAGACACAGTGATATTTGAGAAGTGAAATGAAGTTTATCATTTACAGAAAGTGTGCAATGATTGGTTAAACTAAAGTAGGCCGGTGCATAAATTTGTGCACTGTTGTCATTTTATTGATTTCAAAACCTTTAGGACTAATTATTGGAACTCAAATTTGGTTTGGTAAGTTCAATGACCCTTGACCTCCATACACAGGTGACTCCAATTATGAGGAAGGGGGGGCAATTGTAAGTTTTTCTCCTCTTTGCATCTTCTCTGAAGAGTCGCAGCATGGGAGTCTCAAAACAACTTTCAAATGACCTGAAAACAAAGATTGTTCACCGTCATGGTTTAGAGGAAGGATATAGAAAGCTATCTCAGAGATTTCAGCTTTCAGTCTCCACTGAATGGCCATCTCAGTCCCCAGACGTGAATATTATTGAAAATCTGTGGTGTCACTTAAAGAGAGCTGTCCATGCTCGGAAACCATCAAACCTGAATGAACTAGAGATGTTTTGTAAAGAAGAATGGTCTAAAATACCTTCAGCCACAATCCAGACTCTCATTAGAAGTTATTTCTGCGAAAGGAGGATCTACTAAATATTGAGTTAAGGTTTTTTTTTTATGCACCTGGCTACTTTTGTTTAGACAATTATTTCACACTTTCTGTAAATCATATAAACTTAATTTCACTTCTCAAATATCACTGTGTTTGTCCCCTATATGATATATTTAATGGAATTTTTTTTATCCAAACAATCAATACTTTATAAAGGTAAATCAGGAAAATTAACAAGGCTGCCCAAACTTTCGCACCCCACTGTATATGAGAAATACAGTCCCCCCAAGGGACTCATTTGGTACCAACACCTTCTACCATGAGTGTCCCATGCACCTATCATTATGTAGCAGATCTGTTTAGCAGTCTGGTTTTGGAAAATATGATTTAAAAGTTGAAATAGGAACATAGATACATATTTATTCAACTTTTGATCAGAAAGTCAAGGCTGGAGAAAGGCCAGTTGACCAATTCATTATTTAAAGGTGATACGTTTTTGCTTTGTCTTAAGTACATTTGTGAGAAATCAACACTTTGCACAAAGGTAATGGAACATAACCGCAGTGGACATAACCAAACATTCAGATTTGATTAATTTTTCATGTGCTGTTCTACCATTGACTGTAGACAACTTCTCACATCCTGCCGCTGTTGAAAATGCAGATTGTTAGTGTGTAGAGTCTTTTAAAAGTATTTTAACTTTACTTGTATAGTAATCAGATAAAACGTGCTGTTGGCTTTTTGTTTGAGCTTCTCAGATATTGGTTTTCTGCCTAGAGCACTGGAGTAGTTAAACTTTGCTGCTGTACAGACCATTTACTGCGATACCATGCATATTGCTTTTAGCCTTCTCCTCCTCTGAACATTCCCAGATATTTCCCAGATTTAGTCAATCAGCCAGAATGTTTGAAGCTCCAAGTACCGGGCTAATGCTACTAACAAACTCTGGAAGTCAATGTTCACCCAAATGGTTTCTTAACCCACTCAAAACCATGTATAGCTCTCCAGTGAGGCTGCACAGACTTCTCAATGTGGTTTACACGGATAAAACTTCACTGTGTAGCTGAACACTGCAATCAACCACTTTACACAATGGGTTTGTGCTGAACACCCTAGTCCATCTCCCTTTTGCATGCACACATGTGGCAGATTACCTGCAGGGTTTCAGTTCTTCCTATTTTTAAATGTCTATTAATCTGAAGATGCAGTCGTAGGAAACATTGGTATCAACCCATTTCAAGGTACCATTGTTTTTTGGGGTTTTTTTTTTTGGTTTTTTCAACTGGCCTTCACAAGTGATTGTGATTACTCAGGTATGTTTATGTTATACGTGTCCAAGTATAGAAGAGTTTTCAGGATCTAGATCTAATGTGAGAGGTTAATGCAGTAGTGGTGACTTACTGGTTTTGTACTTTTTTCTACTGTAGCTCAAGTTATGTAACTTTTGTAGAGTAAGTAATTTTGGCTGACCGAGTAGCCTAGTGGAACGGGTTGGAGATGTCTGTTTTCAGTGGTGGGGGCAATTGTGGTGTTTGGGTTCGTTGGCCCAGGATGTTTAATATGTAACTGGTTGAGTTAATATGAGGTTTGTGAAGCTCAACAGCTGTAAATTTAAAGTAATTAAGCATTGTTTTGTGTAGTAAAGCTTGTGAGATATAGATATATATATATATATATATATATATTATGTTACCTGCAATTATTTTGTTAATGTGGCAATAGCACCCACTACAGGCCAAATATTTTATTTCTTTTGTTTAGATATGTTTCTTTCTCATTGGTTGTTAGAAGTCACATGGTTACTGTCACATGATTAGTATAGTGTTTTTCATCAGCAAACTAGCTAGAGAACACCACATTCGAAGCCCTCTTGTTCATATAGCTCCATCTGTCTGTGTGAACTTAGCAGAAGCTTTGTTTGTAAGTATACCGGTTCTTCTATGTTTTGGAAGTTATTTCTGCCTTTATTTCATTGTACATCATATTACTTTCGTATATTGTTACAGTTTCACACTACTACTGCTGCTGCAGCTTACTAGAAGTGCCAAATCTTCAATAAACGGACACTCAAGTTTCGACCATAATTCTTGGTGCTCCTTCATCACTGAAGCTACTTGGTGCCACTTCAGTCAAGGCAGCTTAGAGTGTTTAGCTCTCTGGTGATGTGTGCCTCCTAACGCACTCAGGTGCCAGAACATACATACATATATATATATATATATATATATATATATATATATATATATATATATATATATATATATATATATATATATATATATATATATATATATAATGAGAGAAGGTGCTAAGAGTGTTGCTGGTGACTGTTTAAGTAAGAGTGTGAGATTGCACTGAGCAGGTATTTTATTTGAATTAGCTGAAAGCTCCTGTGTTTAATGCACTTATTTGTTGTTGTTGTTGTTGTTGTTGTTGTTCTTCTTTTTTCCCCCCTTTGAATAATCTCTAAATGGTATTATTTTCTCAAGGTTGCCAGATGTATGTTAGCTCTTATTGATAATATGCACTTTTTTATATATATATATCTTAAGCTATATATATTAAAAAAAGTGGAATGTAATAAATCTTGAATCTATATTCAAAATTATCACTCAAAGTAATGCAGCTGTGAGCAGTGCTCAGCGTTGTGTTTGTTTCTGCATATTCTTTATCCTTCCCTCTCTCAGGGGCGTAACATTAGCAATGACGGGCCTTTTTGCTGTACCTGATTGAGTTTTTCAATGTGGCTAATGCTGTTGTATTGTCCTTCACAAGCAAAGTATGCCTCACAGAAAAGTTCGAAAGCAATTGCAGCAGTTGGAAGAAGTCATGATTGGGCTCCGGGAAGCAGTACAGTATTATGAATGTGCTGCACGATAATCTGGTTGTGCTACCATGGCATGCTTTTGGTGGGAGTAGCACGAAGAAGGCATGGGCCAGCGATATGAAGGAAATGGGAGACCTGTGGGAGTGAGAAAGAGAGAACAGATCATAGATCATGCACACATTGACCCAACAGTCTCAATTGCAGGTATATACAGAGCAGTGATGCCCATCCTGTTAGTGCCAGCACCATTGGCTTCTGACTCTTCCTTCTGGGTGCAATTGTTCTTCTGAAAAGGAGTATACATTTAGAAGAATAAGAGACCTAGTGAGGTTATTAACCATAGCTTATTATCTATAAGGGACTAATACGCTAACAAAGACTTCCACAGCTGATAAGAATTGTAAAGAGGATAAATCCCCACACACCGGTCCGACGGATCAAAAACACTCTTCAGTGGGAGTACAGAGACATGTTTGCTCACGTACCACATTTAATACACATCCACTTTAGTTTATATGAATAAGATAATAAAAAAATAAATAAGAAAAAAGTTACATAAAAGCCAACTTAAAAAAAAGAGAGAAAGAAAAATCGCAAACTGTTCTGGCCCAAATCTGGCCTACATTCCTCAATCTGGCCTGCCTGCCCCACAGTTCAATGCCACTTGGGTGGACCACTCCTGGTTGCAAGATTAGGGCCACATACTGTATGCACCAGATTAGGGCCACTCCTCAAAAACTAGGCTCTGCTCTGTCTGTGCCTGAAGTGGACCAGATCTGTTTTGGGACATGTGGGCCAAATGCATGTCGTGAACATGTGGGTCACGTTTGGCTCACAGCAGATTGCCTTTACCGTCAGTGGGCCATCACATCCGCATGCTATCTGCTTTCCCTTGACTTCAGGGTCTGCACATGCGGGAAGTTTCCATCCTGTATACATGCTGGAAGGCAGCCTCAGCGCTTACCTTGATTGCTGCCTGATCCAGGAAAGGCAACTGCAAAACTGCATTAGCCTGGTACTTCCAGGTGTGTTAGCATGAACCCATGAGACTTAACATTGTATTAACATGGAGCGAATGGATGATGATGATGAATTTGACTCCTAGAGATGTAGTTCGTCTTTGAAGTGAGTCACTTTGTTCAGCAGAGCCTTAGGGATTATTTTTCTTAGGTGACTGAGAGAAAGGTGAGGTCTTTTATACGCAAGTGACCTCTCTCTCTCTCTCTCTCTCTCTCTCTCTCTCTCTCTCTCTCATATATGCAGAAACTCGGACGCATTAACACAGTGCAGGAATCTGCCCTCCTTCCTTTCTCCTCCCTGCAGCAATAAAGCAACGTTCACGCCCGACTACCTCCAGCCGACTTAATTCATCTCGAAATGCGTTCCGAGCACATTAATACCCCTGTTCAATACACTTCATAAAGACATTTTTCATCTGCATAATCAACTGAAGCATGGGCCAGCTGTACATTCTTTTGGCTTTGTCTTTTTTTCCCTCCCCCAGTTCAGTCTCTTTCTTGCAGGAAAGGAAGGCATTAATGGTTTCATTTCCTGCCGTCGCTGGCCGATTGGGTTAGCTATCTCTTGATTAATGTTTCTGGGCTAAATTGAGCCCTCTTCTTCTTCTTCTCCCGCACTTCACCATGAAACCAATAAGCTGAAAGTCTTTCAGAAAATCAAGACACTGGAAAAGAAAGCAGCAGCAGCAGTCCAGCTTGTGGTGATTAGAGCATTACAGGGTGTAACCGATTGTGAAATTATACCTGATGCGGTACGAACTGGTGACAGAGGAGGGAAAACGCGAGGCGTTTTTTCATCTAAGGCGAAGTCCAGCTGAATAAAGCCCAAATCAATCACGGGTCCCTGCACGCGCCGCACTGCTGTCGGGGCCTGGCTTTATTTCTGACTCATTAAGAGTGATCAATCAATACCTACTCTCTTTCCCTACTGTTCCACACAGCCCGCATGTGGACTACATTTGCTGGCCAGCAGAGGTGGAGTCTGTGATGAGTAGTCCTCTGTAGGAAACCAGGATTTATGCCAGTGGTGATACACACTCATCATCAAAACAATAGCTGCACCCAGAAGGAAGGGCTTTTGGGATTACAGTGCTAATATGAGGGAAGGGAAAGGTTACCAGGAGCAATGAATGATCAATGTAGACTGATATGGGCAATACTTATTGAGCTACACATACAGAAGTAGTGTCTCAGTATGGCGTCGAGCCGCCATGCCAAACGTCTCGGTTAAGGAGTTGTACAGGTTTATAATGGTGATGACCTCTTCAGGCCCCACACCAGTACTGAACCACCACCACCACCCCGGGTCCATTGCTTCATGGGGTCTGCGCCAAACACAAGCCCAACCTTTGTTGCCATATTCTTCTTATCTTATATTTTATCATTTTTAATATACTGATTGTGTGGGTTTTTATTATATTGGATTTCTTCTTTTGAAGTGTCTTATCCCACTATCCCCATTACTTAATTAACTACTGGGAAATGCAGCAAGCTAAACGGTGAGCTTGACCCTCAGGACTCGTCACCTCCTCAGTGTAAAGACCTGGTTATCTCTACACCTGTATAAATGAGTGATCCTACACTGTAATGAAGCTCTGGAATTTGTACAGTGATAATCTGTGATGAAGCCGGTATATGATCTCTACATGTACAGTTTATACAGAATCCTGTGTTTGATTCTGGAACTGCATTTACAGTCCAGGCAGATTATACTGTATGACTCTAGTAGAATTATTAAAGCTGTACTGTAATAGTATAATTATTGAAATGTTAAAGAGCTCCTGGGCTGCACTGATATCTGTGATCCAGCATAGGTTTTACAACAAACACACACATACTGTATATATCTCCATCCATCCAATATTAAAATATGGGGAGGAAATGACAGCAATACATTTGAATTTGAAATCTCCCATATAATAAATTACACACTTGTTTTCCATGTAGAGTATTGAATATAATTAAAATGATACCCACTATGCTATCAAAATGTATTTGTGTACATTGTTTATTGTTACATACTGTAATTAAACTAATTCTGAAAATGATTAAAATCTTAAAATATAACTTTACATTATTGCATATTTATGGTGTACATTGCTGATTATCTGGAAATACACTGTATTTAAAAGTGATTAAAATGATGATAAATATTTTACACAAATTTAAAGCTATTATGATGGGACTTATCAAAGCTTGTTTGTCTCTTGTTAGATTGTTATTCATAGATATTGTCTTATTTGTAATTAAACTGTATTTAAATGTGATTCAAAGAAATGATGATTATAATCTGATTTATTTATTGTAGAGATTGTTTATGACTTTGGAAATTAAACTCTTTGAAAATTAATTTAAACATTTTTTATTTTTTAAGCAAGTGTAATGAATAAACAAAATAACAGTTATGATGTTGTTTATTTGGTGTTTTTCTTTATTATTATGTAAACTAGGTGCTTACTCCTGATCATGATAGTCTCCATGGCAACATTTCAGCATTCAGATCAGCTTAGCAACTAAAGCAGCAACTCGAAAATCTCTAGTCTATCAGCTAAACCAGCAGAACTTCACCTCCCTCACCCTCTCAGCTCCTCACAGCAGATACATGAGTCTGTAGCACATCTCTACACTCCTTTCAGCTGCTCTGATGTGGCTCTGCATTGTAGACATGTTCCTGTTGGTCAACAGAAACCAGGATCATCTCTTCATTGGCCCGGGGAGCGTGGTCTTCCTCTACATGCTGCGAGAGGGTCTAATAAAGTCAGTTTGAATAAGTGTTTTCCAAGTATACTGGGTTAAACTACAGTGCTAATGTCTGCTATTCCAGAGGAGTTACAATGGCAATAAGCACTGTCCTTGTTCACATTTATGAAAGGGAGGATGCAGGGTTGTTACTGCTAACTGACTTTTAATTTGATTTAACTCCATTTTAAAATCATGTACAGCAGCACCCAGAAAGCCTTCCCAATGCACTGTGTGTGTGAAGTTAGTCAAAGATGGATTCCAGAACTGTTATTTTCTTCGACCTCATTACTGTAATGACTTGCCTCCAACATTAGTTACTGAGAGAGAGTCTACCTACAGTGCCTCAATGCATTTCACACTAAAGTCTGTTGAATAGTCAACCAATCTGCTGCATCACCACATCTGCTTATTTACTTCAGAATTCAGCGTTTAATAAGTCACTATAAATACACTCACCTTCAAAAGATAATTTAATAATTGCACCCAGAAGAAATCACCCCACAGGATCACTTGCGAATGATTCAATATTAACACCTGGTTCTGCATATGGCGCAAGTCTTTAAGCTGTACCTGAGTGACCACAGCTAACTAACAGCCACGATTGCAGATATTCACCTAGCAGTGATGCCCTCCATGAGTCATCCTGGCAAACAAAGCACCGTTGGCATACAACCGCATGACGTAGGACTACATGGACTGGGACTGTTACGACGACTGCCCTTAACGCCACTTCAAACATTTGTAAACACTGCAATGGTGTCATGCTAGACTTCCAGAGTCACCCGAAATGCCAGCAGCTCATCCTCGGTGAGTCCCACTTTTGTATTGGTGAAGATGACCAAGGATTCTGTGTGTGGAGGCACCGTGGTCAGCACCAAGACGAACAGTTTGTTGTCACATGTCCAGAAGGCCTGGTGTCACTCCATCTCCACCCCTACCACACCATCTGCAGGAGCAAGCTGACATGGATGGATTATCACCATTAGGAACCTCTACAACTCCCATGCAGAGATGACTGTGTTGTGTTGGCAAACATGGCTGCCTGATTTCATACTGAGAGACAGACTTCTGTATGTGTAGCTCAATAAACATTGATCATATCAGTCTAAATGTATCATCATTGATTGGTCCTGGTCACCTTTATCTCCCGTCCCAACAGCACTGGAATCCTACATGTCTTTCTGTGTACAGCTCTTCTCTTGATGAAGAATTTAGTTTCAAGCTGACAGTATGGGCAATAATCGCCATTCTTAGCAAAGTCCACCAGCCTACATGCTTCTCAAGCTCAGAAGATTCCAATGTGTGAGCTCTAAAGTCCTGTTTCAACAAAAATCAAACATTTAAGGCATTTAGCAGACGCTCTTATCCAGTAACCGTGTTCCATTGTGATAATATTCCAGCTAGTATAGGAAGGTTAAAGCCTAATAACCCACCATTGTCTCCGACACTGCCCAAACAAGGGGCCAGGGCAAACCATCCTGGGATCTCAGACCTCCTTGTGTAACTGGGTGCTGGATTTTCTGACAGGCAGACCCCAGACTATCAGGATTGCCAACCACACATCTAGCACAACTGCATCATCAAATTGCTGATGATACCACTATCATAGCACTGATCACCGGGGCTGATGAGATGGCCTATAATACCAAGGTAGCAAACTTGAGGGCATGGTGTCAGGTCAACAAGCTCTCCTTAAACGTTGACCGGTCAAAGGAGATGACTGTGGTTTATCAGAGGAGGGCAGAGCAGCACAAACCAGTGATTATTTTGCAGAGGATGGATAGATGGTAGAATAGATGGAGTGAACACCTTCAAATTTTGTAAACAACGACTGTACTTCCCGAGAATACTCAAGAAAAATAGCATTCCAGTCCACAGGTGCATCATCTGAAAGCATTCCCACCAGCTCAATCACAGTCCGGTTTGGGAAGTGCTTCAGGAGCACATGTATTTGCAGCAGGTGGTCAGGACAGACCAGACAATCTCGGGAATGGCCCTTTCAGCACTAGAATGCACTTACCACTGTAGAGTTTTCAGACGGGCCCACAGGATCATCAAAGACAAACGTCATCCTCGACACAACCTCTTCACATTTCCTCACTTCGGGCAGGAATGTGAAATCAAGGGCCACCGGAGTACAGAACAGTTTCTACCTCCAGGCCATCAGGGCTCTGAAAACCCCACTCCCTCCAGTCATCGTTTTACCTCCTGCTCCTCTGCCATAATATTCCGACCATGAAGTTCATGTTTAGTACTCTTTCCTACCAGATCACCAGTAACACGTTACAGACTGCTTAAACAATTACACTGGTGCGTGTGTGTATACCTGTACATGTGTTTTGCTCCTATGTATTGGACTTATAGACACACTCAGTCTGAATAGTACAGGGATTCAAGAGTTTGTCATATGCACAGAGATAATACAAGTGGTTGCGCAGTACAGTGAAATGTCTACTCTTCACTTCCTCCCGGACAACACATACTAACAATTACAGTAAACATACTAAGTACTATGTAAAGGAGTATTAAAAGAAGAAAATATATATTGATGTATATAAAATGAACTTTGATCATTTGGGTTGACTTCATTCTCTATATGCCCAAATGACGGCTGTGCGTTAGAAGCCCTATGACTATACATTTATAAGAAGAGTCTAGAAGACCTGTTGTTGTTGGACTTCTTTCTGCTTTTTAATTATTTTTTATTTTTAATTTTGCAAATTGAAGTAGCAGTTCCCAAACCGGTCTTTAAGAATGCTTTCAAGGATGCACCTGTAGAAGTTTCTCAGAATTCAGACATGCCAGATTTGTTGAGTCTTCACAGGAAATACAGTAACTGTTGTGCTTTTTTACCAGCTGTGTTGTGTTGTGCAACCAGTTAAGATCTTCAGTGTGCCTGACTCCATGAAATTTGAAGGTGCTCCATAGCTGAGGGTTAAAACTAACAGTGAATAACTTTTACAAGTGTAGTAAAAACTGACACCTTCCTATATAAAGGAGAAATTTGGTGAGCTGTGTGTTACATGCATGGTCTGATGCAATTTTCAGAATGTGCTGAAAAAAATACCATGCTTATTGTTTTGTTGTCATAAAGAGTTTATTTAATTAAAGTGTATCGCATGAGGTTCTAGTTCTGCAGCCTGTAACAGAAACAGAAACCTATTTTAGTTTATTACATGGTAAAAATACATGTGAGAAAAATGTAAATTGTAAATTTGCATTTTAAAATGTAAATGTAAACTTACCTGTTGTTGTTGTTGTTGTTGTTGTTGTTGTTGGAGACCTGTAAAGAATGTATTACCATGAATAGAGACATGTACATTTTATTTGATATGGTATATGTAGATAGCCGTTATGAACGTTACGAATAAGAGTGATGAGTGAGATACACAGAGCAGTTGTTTACTGTACCTGTTTTACCTAAGCAGAACAACCCAAAAGAAAAGTCCATTCTGAGCTACCCAGTTATGTGGTAGGCCTGAAAAAACACACTCAAAGAAATAGGTTTTGTTTTGTTTTAAAGGTTTAATTTGCATATTGTAATTTTGATTTTTGGTTTATTTTATTTGTTTTTGGGGTTTTTTGAAAAGAAGGATAAAAAGCTGTAAAATCTAAACTAAGCAGTAACTGAACTAACTGGAGTGAATCAAAGCTAATCTAAATTGAATACAATTAAATAAGTTTAACCCATAAACCACACGACTAAACTTTAACTATTCAAACACCATGTAGATAGTGAGTCCTAAAAAGAAATCTACTCAGCCGCACTTCTGCTGTATGTTAGTTCAAGTATTGGGCTGAGTGGTGGGAGCTCTACACTCGCTCTCTCTACTGCTCTCGGATGAATAAGCAGTTTGGGCTGCTCTCCACTTCTCCAGTAGTTCACAATCATCTACTGTGTTTGGTCAATATTTACAGAAATATTGACACCATAAAACTAGATTCCCCACTTCCCTCTTACAGGCCTTCTGGTTACCTGTTAGTGATCAGTCTCATAACAGTGGTATCATCAGCAGTATGACGATGGTGCTGTTCCTTTGTGGGGTGTTACAGTTATAGTGCACATGGTGTACAGCATAGGGCTCAATAAGCAGTTTTGGGGTGTGTTTATGATCCGTGTGCTGGAGATGTGGTTATTAAATCTGACAGACTGGGGTCTGCCAGTGGCCAGGTTGCACAAGAAGGGTGTCGGTCTGAGAGTGTGCAGCTTATTAGCCATCCCAGATGGGATAATGGTATTGAATGATGAGCTGTAGTCAATGAACAGCTTTCTGAAGTAACTGTCTTTGTTCTGCAGGTGCTGTAGAGCTGTATGGATGCCAGGGCGGATGGCTTTTAAAGAATTTTATATTTTTATATATATATATATATATATATATATATATATATATATATATATATATATATATATATATATATATATATATATATATATATATATATATATACACGTACATATATGAAAATGCACTTAAGTGAGTAAGCACTGGTAGAGGTGTATATGTGTATGTACTTGTGTAACACTTACTTTCACCTTTTCTCCTCTATAGGTATGAGTGCTGGGCTGGGTTGCCAGGTAGTGCACTTTTTGCTTTATATATGTCTGTATATTAATCTCTAGGTACCAGCACGGGCCCCCTGTTCGGGCAGTGTCTGAGCTCATGGTGAGTTTTAGGCTCTAGCCTTCCTACTAGCTGGAATATTATCCAGTGGAACACTAAGCACGGCTGTAAGTCGCTCTGGATAAGAGCATCTGCTAAATGCTTAAAATGTAATTGTACCCCATGACGTTGACGTGGTGTTAAGAGCAGTCGCCATAACGGTTTGCGTTCATGTAGTCCTTGAGTGGTGCAGTCGTCTTCCAGTGGTTCTGGCACTAACACATACACTGCACTGGGAAGATTCCTGAGTGCTGCTGTACATGATTTTAAAATGGAGTTATATCAAATGAATCAACAGTAAAAACCCTGAGGCCTCCTGATGTGAGCGGATATTTACAGCATTAAGAACATTTAAGTTCAAACAGCACAGTGTTTTGTATAAAAACTATTTACATCAGATTTAATATACAATAAACATTCAAAACTGATAGACTCTAAAAATCCTACGTTATCAAACTCAGCATCAGATATTATTTACAGTTATGTACAACACATGTAGCTTCAGTTCCTGCTTCTGTAGCTAACAGGGGAAGCCTGCAGATGTTTTATCCTTCCAGTCTTTTTTTTTAATACTAATAAAATAAAAATAAATAAAAAAACAATGTCCCAGACATCAGGCAGCGCTTCTTGTAACAAAGTTCTGTGGGGAAGCTTTTAGAGGTGGACGTCTGGTTCTCTTATCCACCACTGTGAACAATTCTGAGGCAGGACGTTTCGGAGCCTTTCACAGTAAACCCCTCTGGAAGACTCTGTATCTTTAACTAGGCGGAGAAATGAGTGGAGTTCCTCTTTGGGAAGCTACAGCCGGATTACAGTTTGGAATGTTCTGATAGGCAGTACATGACGGTTGGCCTTGAAAATAATGCCTCTACTGGATGTTTGTTGCAGCCGGGGAAACGCTTCAGTTGTAGGCTTCAGGAGCAGCTCAGGCGGAGACCGAGGGAACTGACGAAAGCTCAATGACGATGACACTGTCCGCTGGTGAAGGATCCATGTCTTCAGTAATTATGATCATGAATGTGAAACCGAGGCTGTAGTGGTGACACGAGCTTCAGGTGTGGACATGGAGGCCATCGTGGTAATGTCTTCAGCTTTTAGCAGGACTTCTGGACTGGTGGTGTCTCAAGGCCCTTACTGATCAGAGTTCATTAACAACTGTTATGCTTAACAAGCGTTATGCTAACTTAGTTCAACTTTGGCTGGACTAATGCTTGCTGTGTACACCAATCTATACAGGCTATGTAGTTCATAAAATAGATAGACAATGAGCTGCAAAAGAAGAGCTTCTGATCTACAACCATATTCACAAATTATGGTTCAGTTTGATTCAATTCATTATGTCATTATACCAGTACAGGGTTGTTACACTGTCAAACTCTTTTCCAGTGCAGGAATTAAACAATAGATGAATAGTACAGGGGTTGGACAATGAAACTGAAACACCGGGTTTTAGACCACAATCATTTATTAGTATGGTGTAGGGCCTCCTTTTGCGGCCAATACAGCGTCAGTTGGTCTTGGGAATGACATATACTGCGTCCTGCACAGTGGTCAGAGGGAGGTTTAAGCCATTCCGTCCTTGCAGTGATAGTGGCCAGGTCACTACGTGATGCTGGTGGAGGTTCGTCCATTCTTGGTGGTATGCTGACATTACCCTGGATACCGTGGCTCTTGATACATCACAAAAGACTTGCTGTCTTGGTCACAGATGCGCCAGCAAGACGTTTGCACCCAACGATTTGTCCTCTTTTGAACTCTGGTACTGTCCCATAATAGTTCGTGTGCATTGCAGTATTTTGAGCAGACTGTGCTCTTACCTGCTAACTGAACCTTCACACTCTGCTCTTACTGGTGCAATGTGCAATTAATGAAGATTGCGCCACCAGTGTCTGGTCAATTTAGCCATGAGACCTCCCACACTAAAATGACAGGTTGTTTTCAGTTTTCATTGTCCAAACCCATGCTATCATTTACATCTTGGGTAATGCAAAACTACGCCCTTCTGCTCAAAGGCCCCCCCACCACCCAGATTGCAACCCCACATCACCAGATGCACCATGTTACTATTATAATTAATCTCCTGATAAAATGAATAAAAGAGCTGAATTATTTTTAAGCTACGAAACCTGGACAAGAAACATGACAGCGCGTTTTTGTCTCAGAATTCGGCCAGGGAAGAGCCGGAAAGTAGATTTTAAGCTACAGCTAAAAGAAACACCACCCACATGGTCATAGATATCACCCACTAACACATAAAACACAGCTAGCAGGTGAGCCCATCACACATTAATCTCCCATACTTTACTCGTTTGGCAACACTAATAAATACCATGAGCCCCTGCCTTTCAATGTCAAACCGTGATTTACTAGAGCCATAAGTCTTCATATGATCAGCCATTTTTTAAGCAGCTAGATGGTTAATCCCATTACTGCCCACTTACTTAACAATCTTCCCTTAACATCATACTTAACATCTTATGTCTACTCACTAGTACCACTAGCAAACAGTTTGATTGACAAGGCCGCTTAGCAACAAGCACTTCCTGTTTGTTAGACCTCCCCTTTCCGTCAGAATTCTCAGTTAGTTTTTATATTTAACTCGTTTTCTGAAATGCCTTTTTTTGTTTTTTTTTTTTCTTGCACTTCTGGGCCCACGGTTTTTCAGTAAGAAAGTCGTGAACATCACAGTAACGTCTCCCCGGTTCAGCACAAACACTAGAGTGCGCTCCTGAGCTCCAAAAGGTAGAGGTACTCATATGGGACCTGTTCGTGTTTCTGCAATGTTGCAAATCCTTTAATAACGACACTCGCGCGCTTTGTCATCACAGAACCGTTTAGGAATATATTATTATTTTTAAAGCTTTTAGTAAACTCCAGTTTACCAGTTAAACTTTCTAGAAGGCCTAACTAAATGAGTGGATTAAAATAATTTTGGTAATTCGGTCCTTTAGTTCCTGACAGTGGTAAGAACATCTTGCACTAAAGAAGCTCAAAACCTAAAAATAGCAATATTTTACTCAGCAGCAGCAGGGTGGGGGGTTGGGGTGGGGGGGGGGGGCCCCCCCCTCTGGACGGCGATTCCTGATGCTGATTGGCAGATTGGTTGTGATCTGTAAGAG
>JAMWET010003890.1:142500-149038 GCA_024036415.1 Prochilodus magdalenae | reverse complement strand
CTGTTCTCTACACGTTGTGTGTAAGTAGTGTAGTGTGGTGTCAGTAAACTCATTAGTGATAATGTAGAAGTTTTAGGTTGTGGGTCATCATAAACAGAATATGTGTTTGGTGTAGTAGCTCAGTAAGTGTAATGTGTTTAGTGTGCTGTAAGTCGTGTGTTTTTGTCACTAATCAGTAAGTGTAATGTTATTAGTGACTGTAGTAGCGTGTTTTTGTAAGTACATCACAAATAAGTGTAATGGTGTTAAAGTGTACTGTTATATGTGCTGTGTAAAAAAAAAAAAAAAAAAGTGTAATCAGTAGTGTACATGTGTTTCGTGTATATGGTTAGTAGTGTGTTTGGGGATAAGGGAAGTAAAACTAGTAAGATGTATCGTAATGTGTGTATTTAAGTAATGTGTTGGTGTAAAAGTAAATCAGATTAAGTGTATGCGTTAGTGTATATTAATAAGTAAAAGTACGTTGAGAATGTAAGTAACCTCAGTAGTGTGATGGTAATATAGAGTGTTCACTGTAGTCAATACGGTGTATTGGTGGGTAACGGTTAAAATAACAGTAAAGCTGTAATGTGTTAGTGTACTGTAAGTCATGTGTTTTGGATGGGGGGGGGGGAAAGTACACTCGTAAAGTGAATGTAGTTAGTGTATGTAGTAGTGTGTGGGTGTACAATACATCATTAACTAGGTAAAGGTCAGGGGTGTGGTAATGTGTTGTCTGTAAGCGTGTTGTATAATGGTGTAGTATATCAGGAATATAATGATGGTTTAGTGTGTGTAAGTACGCGTGTTTTGTGTAAAAGTATCGTAAGTGTTAATGTTAGTGGTACTGTGAGTAGTGTGTTGGTGTACAGTAACTTAGTAATGTATGTGTTTATGTAAAAAAACAGTAAAAATCAGTAAGTTAATAATGTGTTCGTGGTGCTGTAAGTAGTGTGTTGGTGTGGTAACAGTAACTCAGATAAAGTTGTAATGGTGACTTAGTGTGCTGTAAGTAGTGTGGTTGTGTAACCGTACTCAGTAAGTGTAAGTGTGTGTAGTGTAACTGTAAGTAGTGTGTCCAGGTGAATACAGTAAAAACTCAGTAAGTGTAAATTTGTTAGTGTGCTGTAGTAGTGTGGTTGGTGTAACAACTAACTCAGTAAGTGTAGTGGTGTTAGTGGTACTGTAAGTAGTGTGTCAGTGGACATTAACTCATTAGTGTAAGTGTTAGTGTGCTGTAAGTAGTGTGTTGGTGTAACAGTAACTCAGTAAGGTGTAGTGTGTTGTGTACTGTAAGTAGTGTGTTGGTGTACAGTAACTCATTAAGTGTAATGGTGTTAGTGTACTGTAAGTAGTGTGTGTGGTTGTAAACAGTTAAACTCAGTAAGTGTAATGTGTTAGTGTACGTAGTAAGTAGTGTGTTGGTGTACAGTAACTCAGTAAGTGTAATGTGTTAGTGTGCTGTAAGTAGTGTGTTGGTGTACAGTAACTCAGTAAGTGTAATGTGTTAGTGTACTGTAAGCAGTGTGTTGGTGTACAGTAATGTGACTGCACATGAACAGTATAATCTTAAGCACATATTAAAATAATGTTAATGTAAAACCTGTGAAATTCCGTGTTTGTATAATGGGAATATATTAATCAGGAAATGTCCGAGCCATGCGCATTAAAAGTGACAGCCCAGAAATAAAGTAGATCTGCCAGCATGAGTTACACAGTGACTATATGTTGCATCAACACCCTCAGGCTCCTCTAGACCTTCAGAGGAGTCCGTCTGATTTCTCTGGAATGTCTGTAATTTATAGCTTAACGTTTTATTTAATAGTATTATCATGCTTGTTGTTGAAGATGTCGCATCAGACATCAAAGGACGACGTTCATAAAAAAAATAAATCCTGGGAATGCTGCAAGCTGGAGACTCACTTTTACTTGTTCCCGGAAGAGTCACATTGCTCCGTTTCAGTGCCAAGGCTTTAGAGACTGAGTTTCAGTAACTCATGGCCTAAGATGTTAGACTGATCCATCCATCCATCTATCCATCTATCTATCTATCTATCTATCTATCTATCTATCTATCTATCTATCTATCTATCTATCTATCTATCTGTATCTCTGACCTGGAGGTCATTACTATGGTTACAGTTATTGAGGACTGTGCTGCCCTTCACTCCATAATCCAGGTTAGGACACTGCTGTGGTCCAGCCTAAATTTAGGACAGTGTTTAGGTATTTGCCTGGTAAGGATGTTTTCTAATCTGGAGAGGATTAGATGAGATTAGGAACTGTAGTTCTGTAATAGCTACTGCTTCTAGCACTGTTCTAACGAAGGCCCTCATAGCAGCCCCACAGATACGACTTCAGAGTTACGATGTTTCTGTAATTGGGCCCAGTTTAAAAATCCGCCGCTGTCCGAAGGAAAACAGTGACTCCAGAAAGGCAGCTTTACAGGAGAGGGCAAAAACCTCCTTTAATCAGAATGTAAGTCAGTAGAACCAGACGCTGTTCCCAGTGGTTCTGGGTCATTTCTGTTGGTCCATTCTTCATGAAGTTTCCACACAACTGTCACGCTTCCCGAATTCCCTGCTACCTCCAATTTCCATACTCCAGGCTCCATCTCCCAGAGTTCAGTCCCTTATGACATCACAGTTACATGTCCCGAATCCTCCAATCACACCTCACTTTCTAGGTCCAGCTCTCCGGGATTCTATATTAATCACACCTGCTGCTCATTCCCCTCACTGCGTTTAAACCCCTCACAAACTCAGTCACTGCGGAGTTTAGCCAAACTCTGTTTGCGTTCCGAGCGGTCCTCCCCTGTATTTCTCTGTTTGTTCTCTCTGGTTTTGACTCCTCTTTATTTGACTCTCTCTCTTTTGGGTTCTGTACATCATTTGTCCATATATAGTTTGTTTATTGCTTGTATATGGTGTATACTGTGTAGAGTGTATATTGTACGGTGTGTGTATGTATTGTGTATATGTGGAGTCGGTGTGTATATGGTGTATACTGTGTAGAGTGTATATTGTACGGTGTGTGTATGTATCGTGTATATGTGGAGTCGTAGTGTATATGGTGTATATGTGGAGTGGTTGTGTATATGGTGTATACTGTGTAGAGTGTATATTGTACGATGTCTGTATGTATAGTGTATATGCGGAGTCGGTGTGTATATGGTGTATACTGTGTAGAGTGTATATTGTACGGTGTGTGTATGTATCGTGTATATGTGGAGTCGTAGTGTATATGGTGTATATGTGGAGTGGTTGTGTATATGATGTATACTGTGTAGAGTGTATATTGTACGATGTCTGTATGTATAGTGTATCATGGCGGAGTCCGGTGTGTGTATATGGTGTATACTGTGTAGAGTGTATATTGTACGGTGTGTGTATGTATTGTGTATATGTGGAGTGGTTGTGTATATGGTGTATATGTGGAGTGGTTGTGTATATGGTGTATACTGTGTAGAGTGTATATTGTACGATGTCTGTATGTATAGTGTATATGCGGAGTCGGTGTGTATATGGTGTATACTGTGTAGAGTGTATATTGTACGGTGTGTGTATGTATTGTGTATATGTGGAGTGGTTGTGTATATGGTGTATATGTGGAGTGGTTGTGTATATGGTGTATACTGTGTAGAGTGTATATTGTACAGTGTGTGTATGTATAGTGTATACGTGGAGTCGTTGTGTATATGGTGTATATGTGGAGTCGTTGTGTATATGGTGTATATGTGGAGTGGTTGTGTATATGGTGTATATGTGGAGTCGTTGTGTGTAGTGTGGACTGTACTAGGTTAGTTGTGTGTATATTGGTACTGTACTAGAGAGACACTAACTGCCAAAACGCGGCCAGTAAACCTGATTCTGACTGAAAAGCCTTTAGGTCATTCGCTTAGCGCTAACATGCTACTGGAACCCCAGGTTTAGCTAAAGAGGAGCACAGAGGAATGGTTTAGTCAGTAATGCTAATGCTGTTAGCAACAGATGGAGGCATAAGGCTACATGTTAGCATTAGAGAAATTAAATGGTGCATATAGTGATTGTTAGCATTTAGGCTGGTTAAATTGAAGCCCAGGTTATCTATCCACATTAGCATTTTATTCACTGTGATGGGGCTCGTTTTACTGATTGATTGGACAATAAACATCAACTGAAGCATTGAAAACCCACAAATCATTAAAATAAATAAATAAACTATAAGTACCGTGTAATAACTTTGTAATGACTATGTAATTAAAGGGGAATTAGCCCTTATTATTTAGAATACATAATGTACAACCAAATATAAACAAATATAATATTGCTGTCCAAAGTAAAACAGGTATCTCCAAAATGGCAACTTTACAGTAGAAGCCAAAACCCTCTTTTAATTTGAATGGAAGTCAATGGAACCAGACGTCCTTGCAGGCAGCTGTGTGCCATTTCTGTTGGTCCATTCTTCATGAAATCTCCACACAGTGTAAACAGCAGCTTATGTGATCAAAAGAGGCATAAAAGTAAAAATCAACAAAAATGGAGATACATGTTTTTCTTTGTCTTCCACATTCAAACCATCCGTGAAGTGAAACTTCCGCATCCAGATGAACACCATCACTTCTTTTTTGGCCAAGTTTTGACACATACAGGCCAAACTTGAGCTAGTTTTAGCACTCATTAACACAGTTCCAGCCGAAGGTGAGTAAACTGGAAGACAAAATGAACTAGCCGAATGTGGGAATGATGACGTCCACATCAGAGTCCGGTAAACTCAGCGCATCGCTCTTATAATAACCCCTAATAAACAGGTCCTGATTTCCCAGAGATGTAAATACAACTTTAGACTTTAAGTGCAGAGCAAGCCCGCGCGTTTTGGCGAGTTCAAAGGCACGCGAGATTGAAGCTAGAACAGGAGCATGAAAGCTAATAAAGTTAAGTAGGCCTGCATCGGGGGGAAGGACGAGCATCCTGCTTTGAACAGACCCTGTGATCAGTCGCCTCCCTCAATTAGTGTATTGTCCACTTGTACTTTCAGCCCGGGGGTTAAACTGCTAGCGCAGCGCTTTGAAGTGCTTATCCCTTCATCTGCAGTCTGACGGAGGAAAATCTGCAGGACAACAACGAAAAAAAAATACACACTGAAGCCTTCACTGGCCAGAGAAGAGATAGACCACAGCTAGACCGCAGGAACCAGGAAAGGGGAAGATTAGAGGAAGAAGACCAACACCAGATATCTGACTGCTAGGGTATCCTTTCTGGAATTTCTTCTGGAAAATCCAACTAAAGAGCAGCACAGCGGAATGTTTCGGTCAGTAATGCTAATGTTGTTAGCAAAGGATGGACGTGTAGAGCCATACGCTAGCACTAGATACTGCATATAGTGACTGTTAGCATGTACGGCTAAGTTGAGCCCAGTAGTATTTTGTCCACGGTGATCATGTGGCTTTTGACTGATTAATTGGACAATAAAACATGAACACTGAACAGTGTTATTCAATAACACTCACAAATCCATTAAAATAATATTTAAACTGTAATTACTCTGTAATTACTGTGTAGTTACATTGTAATTACTATGTAATTAGACAGGAGTTAGCCCTTGTAATTTAGAATTTGCAGTCATTTGATTGTGACTGCACACAGAGGAATTTGCCTTACCCATCCAACCCATCCGTGAAGTGAAACACCTACACACTCCAGTGAACACACACACTAGGGGGCACTGAGCACCCCATGCCTACATCACCAGCCATTTAATTTACAGGCCTGTCAGTAAACCACCGTTTTCACACTCGTCTATAAAAGAAGAGCTGACCCCAGAAGGGACCAACCCACAGGAGAGAAACTTGGTGGGGAGGTTTGAGATCGTGAGACATGCTGATGATTCAAAGTTCCACTCATGATGTGAGCCAGGACGGGCCTTATCGCTGTACCTCACTGACCCAACAGCCACGACTGTGGACATCCAGCAAGCAGTGGTGTCCTCCATGAGTCACAAACAAACACACACTTTGTCCAGATGTGTGGTACCTGCTGTAACAGACGTGGTGACGCTGAATAAAACAGCAGCGTGGGTCACATGTTCACTGTTGCTGCCTCTCTCTAAACTGATATGTGGTAAGTGGAGAGGTAGTGAGTCCATCTGAATGAGAAGACCTGATGACCTCCAGTGCAGACAAGCTGACTTTCACTGTGCTGTGATTCATCATGAGAGAGAGATAGAAATAAACAAAAAAACAATAAAGGAAGAACAGAAAGAAAGAGCAAGCAGAGTGACGGAGAGAGACAGAGAGAGAGAATACAACAGAAAGAGAAAGAGAGTGAGAGAGAGAATTAAAGGGAGAGAGATTAAGAGGAAGAGAGAGAGAGAATATGGGGGAGAGAGGGAGAGGGAGAGAGAGAGAAGGAGAGAGAGAGGGAGAGAGAGAGGGAGAGAGAGAGAGAGAGAGGAGAGAGAGAGAGCGATGAGTAACTTAGGTAAAACGTCAGCAAGTAAAAATAGAACAGAGAAAGTACAAGAGATAACAGAAAGGAGAGAGAAAAGAAGAGGTAGACAATGAGAGATAAGATAGGTAGGT
>JAMWET010003890.1:67500-137500 GCA_024036415.1 Prochilodus magdalenae | reverse complement strand
TTCAAAGTGGATTGGTCCAAGTATCGGAGGGACCTTAAGCCCCCCAAATGCACCTAGGCCCCTCCCCAAGACCCCTCAGCCCACAGTCATTGTATACCTTCATCTGGAACCTGATTGGCTTTATACTGTATTAACGGAAAGAGTGATTCCCGCTCCGGAATGTCTTAGCGGTTGAGGATGGTTCTCCTGCTCCTGTAAAGTTCCTGGATCAGAGAGGTCAGCCTACGACCGCGAGGTTATGATAATATGGTGCTTGTAAAAGTCAGTAAAGATCAAAAGACTTGTGGGGGGGGGGCTTGGAGGTGGGGGGAGTTGAGCATCATCAAGCGACAATAAACAAGAGCAAGCCCTGTATATTCAGCACTTAACACCAGAGTGTTTACACTTTAACACCTGCAGTAATTAGTTTATACAGAGAGAGAGAGAGACAGAGAGACAGAGAGAGAGAGAGACAGAAAGAGAGAAAGAGAGAGAGACAGAAAGAGAGAAAGAGAGAGAGAGAGAGAGAGAGAGAGAGAGAGAGAGAGAGAGACAGAAAGAGAGAAAGAGAGAGAGAGAGAGAGAGAGAGAGAGAGAGACAGAAAGAGAGAAAGAGAGAGAGAGAGACAGAAAGAGAGAAAGAGAGAGAGACAGAGAGAGAGACAGAGAAAGACAAAGAGAGAGACAGAGAGAGAGATTGTTCCAATAATACAAAATAAACACAATGTTGTACTATTTAGCAAAATTAAACAAAACAAAAATAATTTAATGTCTCTCGTTTTTCACCAGTTTTTTTTGTTACATGTAAATTTCATGATGAATATTAAAATAATAATAAATAATGAAATGATATATTTGGCCAAATTAAATTGAATAAAATGACAATTAAAAAATAAATTAGCTTATTTTTTCTATTCTGGAGGTTTTGCTCTGATGGCAATGATATTTTAATACTTGGTCCATCAACAGATGGAAAAACATTACTTGCAGATTTCTCTTTAGCTGTACCCTCTAGCTGTAATGATAAAACTTGATACACTTGGTTATCTTGGAGTTCTGTTGAAAAATCTAGCTAAGAATCGATTTCATTCGCTTTAATTATTTGACAGGGCTTTGTATCAATATCATAAATAAAATTCTAAATAAAAAAATCTCTCATTTTTATATATTTTATCACTTTTTACCTAATTTAAACACAGCAGCCCAGAAATTGTGTCAAAATTTCTCCCAAATTTAAAATTTCTCCCAAATTCTCTTACTTAGTGAAGTCGCTAACCTGTATTTCTTTGGCGAGCGACAATATCCTAAAAATATAAAGCAGTCAGATTTACAGATTTACATTTGTGAGAATTCTGTCCGTTCTGTTTAAGAGCTGAACACGGTTTGAGGAGATTAGCATGATGCTAACCGCAGTTCATGAGCTTCCATCACTTCTTAGCGACATTAGCTAAACGTATCTGAACTGATGGTCCGCATCTGAGGTAAAGGCTAACCCCTGTGACTCTCCGGCTTCTCCGGACAGAGGGAGGATGCTCTCCAGCCGTGTGTGAACGTGATTAGCTGTAATGGGAAATTCGATTTTCCTCTGAATGGAGTTTCAGAGAAGGTGTCCCGCGAACCTGACGGACCTTCACTTTCTCTCCACCCCCTTTTCTCACCCTGGTCCACCTAAAGCTGGAGACACGCTTCGCTGCCCCCTCACTTTCTCCTCTCTGGTCTCGCTCACGCGCTCTCTCCTTTCTCCCGCTCTCTCCATCTTCCTGTCCGAGCCGGAGGGGGTCATTAGATTACTGTAATTACCGTGATAAGGGGCATCAGTCAGGAAGAAAGAGGAGGAAGCTGGACCCGGTCAGCTGTGTATGTGTTTGTGTGTGTGAGAGAGAGATAGAGGGAGGAGAGAAAGAGAGAAGTATTTGTTTTTCCTCATGAAAGAGAGGGATCCGGATCAAAAGCCTTGCCACCAGCTGGGCTCTCCATGCTCCAGCAGGCTGGTCAGCCTGGGCCGGGCAGCTGTGTGCTATAGTGGCCGTTCCAACCAGAGAAACATCACACTGACAGATGACCCCGACAGCTCACCAACCTAATCACTAGTTCCCGGCCTCATCCGAACCCCACATCTACCCCAGGGCCAGGATGCCCCTTCGTTCATTATTATATTCAGTACTGCACAAAAATCCGAGACCACCTTTCATTTATTTCATGCCCCGTTAAATCACCTTTACGTGGACGTGTCTAGAAAGATTAGATGGGAGATAAGGAATGAAGGAGACATAGACAACTGGACCTTTCTAACAACCACCTGGAAGACCTGGTAGACCCACTGATACTGTCCCCATCAGATAAACCGCACTTTCATCTCTGAGAGAGAGGAGAACATCAAACTCCACTCGTGCTTCAGGTCTGAGAACAACCACAGGTGCTTCCGTCCATCCTTCTACCACTGTGAGTAGACACCTCAGCGCTATGGAGGTCTGAAAGGAGGTGTAGCTGTGCAAGAAGCGTCTCGCTGAGAAATAGAGACACACATCCAACACAGAAGCTCAGAACAATGGACTGACCACCCCAGAGTCCAGAACCTCAACACCACAGACTGTGTTTGGGGGTTATCTGGATAGTGGAGGGAATGCTAAACCAGCTTCTAAGACTGTACTTTGGAAGTGTAAACTTTGGAGAGTGAAGCTTTGAGTACTCCTGATGTTTAGCCGTTAGCGTCTGTTTCTGTTAAGAGTCATTATTAACTGGAAATGAAATCAACACTGTTCCCACTCTGGAATGTTCAGTGGGATCGGGAATGCTGTGCTTGTATACAGCTTTCTCATCCAGTTTACGGGATATTCGGAAAAACAACTCTGGAGTAGAGGGACAGGCTAAGGTCAGCACCAGGGTAAGCTGTCAGCGAGGCTAGAAGTAGAGAGGGAAGACAGGGAGAATGGTCCGAAGAGTGGAAGGAGGTCGAAAGCCAGAGAGTAGATCAGAACGTTAAACCAGCAGGGATAAAGACGAGATCAGTAGTCAAAGAACTAAAGGAGGCAGAACCAGAGTCGAGAAAGCACCAGAGAAAATGCTCAGGATCAGAAACTGGGTTTGGCAAACGTGTGTGTGTGAGGCTTATATGAAGACCGGTTGATTAAAGACAGGTGTTAGTACTCAGGAGACCTAGAGCAGGACGATTGGGAGACTGGAGACATGTGGGTGTGACATCATCAGGTGATGCACTCTGGGAAGTTGAGTTCGGGGGAGGGGCGAAGCCAGGGAAACCCGGAAGCAGGAACTCAACATTAGAAGAGAATAATTTTACAATTTTTCACATTATAAATGAATGCACTCATAAATGTATTGTGTACAGTGGGAGGTGTAAAATTGTATTAATATTAAAATTTGAAAAAATTGTCTTACACTATTAGCATAAAGACTTTTACATAGTACCAAAGAGGTTCTAGAATTATGTGGAATCCTTATTGGTCCCTTATAGAACCATTTTCAAAAAACTTATAATTAATCATATCCCTTTGCACAAACCGAACCTGATCTGCAGAAACTGAGAACCTGAGCTGACCCTTCATGCGGTGTCCTAGCATCAGTAGATTAGTGATCAGTAGATATGGTCTAAGACAACTTCTGGAGACCTCCATCCAAAGTTCTTCTAACATTTCCCCAAACATGCTCACTACACTCATCATAGAGTGTTCTTTGTGTAATGCCAAAATGGTTCTCTAATGATAGAGGAACCTTTTAGCTGGAATACATCACCATCTTTTAATATCCATATGTATCAGTGCTTACAGAAGAGAACTTTATCACTGCTGTCAAAACCAAACCTCCATCCTCTCTGAGCAGAGGATACCACAGATGAGTTGTAGGAGTTATAACTGACCCCAGATCTGCCTCCGGCTAGCGTCCACCACCGGCAGTTGTTCTACTGGTCTCTGTGAGAGTGAAAGCTGTGTTCACTGTTTCCTACTCGGACGTTTAGGTCAGGCTCTGCATGTTGTAGAGAACATCCCAAACAGTGGCAGTGACCCATGCCAGTAAGCAGCACAGGGCCTGTGAACAGATCTAGGATCAGTTTTCAGCGTAGGAGCTGCTGCCCACAGCCACCCACGTCCACCACACACAAACTCAATCTCACGACTACAGTCTCATAGGCACCGACGCAAGACTTTTTAAACTTATGAGTGCTCTTTAGCAGAGTTAGAGGTCAGTCTTTCTTTCTAACCATTCCAAACACTACCTAATCAGACCAAGAACTAACCAAGCTATGCACAAAAACTACCAAACAGTACCCCAAAAATACCAAATCATACCCTGAAAAATAGCAAAACATAACAAAGCCCACAAAAATTACCAAACCATACGCAAAAACTACCAAACCATAAGCCAATAACACCAAAACATACCAGGAATTACCAAACCATAACATAAAACATACTAAAAAATAACAAACCATCTCCAAAGCTGCCAAACCTACTGAGTCAAACCAAGAATTACCAAACCATAGCAGAAAGTAGCAAACCTGGCCAACTAATAACAAACCATAGCCCCAGAATACAAACCATACCAAAACTAACAAACCGCACCAATAATCAACAAGCCATACCATAAAATACAATACCAAATCATAAAAAACCATCAAACCATTCCAAAGATACCAAACCAGAGGAATAATTAACAAGCCATACCACAAAATACCAAAACACATAAAAACTACCAAATTATACCAAATGTTACCGAACCACATAAGAATTACCAAACCATACCAAAACTTACAAAAAAACTTTTATCAAATCATACCACAAACTACCAAACCAGGCCAATATTTGACAAACCACAGCAAGGTTTAACAAGCCATAACACAAACTACCAAACTGTACTAAACAACTACCAAATCATGCCAAAAGCTACTAAACCACAACATAAAGTACCAAGCCATATCCAAAAATGGCCAGACCATACCAAAACTACACCACACAAATAATTATCAAACCATAATATAAAACACCAAGCCATACTAAAAAAACTACCAAATCAAAGCAAAAGGTATCAAACAGACCAAAAATGTCAAACCCTACCAAAACTATCAAAGCACACAAAATAACCGAACCACAATATAATACACCAAACCATCCCAAAATCTACCAAATCACAGCAAAATCTTCCAAACCAGACCAAAAATTAACAAACCACACCAAGAATTAACGAGCTATAACACAAACTACCACACTGTTCTAAACAACTACCAAATCATGCCAAAAGCTACTAAACCACAACATAAAGTACCAAGCCATATCAAAAAATGGCCAGACCATACCAAAACTACACCACACAAATAATTATCAAACCATAATACAGTATAAAACACCAAGCCATACTAAACAACTACCAAATCATGCCAAAAGCTACTAAGTACCAAACCATATCTGAAAATGACCAAATCACAGCAAATGTTACCAAACCACACCAATTATTACCAAACAACAAGATGAATCTCCAAACCATACTAAAACTGCCAAATCATACCAAAAGCTGCCAAACCACACAAAACATGACCTTAAAATATCAAATAATACCAAAAATTATCATCTATATTAAAAAACTACCATCATATCAAAACCACCAAATCAGATTAGTCATTTCAGACCCACAGCATGGATTACCAAACCATACTTGAATCGGTTTAACAGGAGTGCTAGTGTTCTGAAAAGCTTATGTGCTTGTGTTATATAGGAACCTCAATATTCCGTATTTAGAAGGAGGGAAAGAGGGACTGGAGTAGACAACAGAGTGATAGGACTACCACCATGTACACGGTTACGCTAGACCAGTCCCAATACTGAAGAGCAGAATCTCGTCTCACTTCTTCAAATCTATTCAGAGCAGAGGAAGAGAAGACCATCCGTCCTGTCAGCCCTTCACCAGCAGTACGTTTCCAGGAGAACCGCCCAGCTGGGTTTACTCATCTCTTCACTCATCCACCATAGCACTCCTCACTCATTACCATGCTAAATCCCACACCTCACTCACCATTTCCAGCAGCCACTGCAGCCCTCCTCTCCATCTTCTGCTCAGTGCTTGAAGAGCTACACCTGCGGACAGTACACACCATTCATTAATAAGAACACTGCACCTATGAAGTTATGAATATTAGGACGTTCTTTAATAAGGCATATTCTCTTTTTAAAAACTGGCCAATCATAAAACCATTCATTGATTCGGTAACTGATTTGTTTTATCCAACAGAACAGCTGCACCCAGGAGGAGGTGTGGGAGTGCGGTGCTGTTGGGAAGGAAGATAAAGGTGACCAGGATCAATAACTGATGATAAATTTAGACTGATATGATCAATATTTATTGAGCTACACATACAGAAGTCTGTCTCTCAGTATGGCGTCGGGCCGGCTAACCCAACACGCCAGACGTCTCGGTATGGAGCTGTAGAGGTTCCTAATGGTGTCCTGTGATAATCCATCCCATGCAGCTTGAACATCCTCACACAGTTCCTGCAGATGGTGCGGTAGGGGTGGAGGTGGAGTGACACCAGGTCTTCTAGACGTGTGACAGCAAACTGTCCATCTCGGTGCTGACCACGGTGCCTCCACACACGGATTCGTTGGGCGTCTCCACCAAGACTAAAGCGGGACTCGTCACTGAAGATGACCCGCTGCCATTCTGAGTCACTCCATGACAGTCTGGTACGACACCACTGCAGTGTTTGGTGACGGTGACGTGGTGTTAAGGACAGTCGTGGTAACGGTCTGTGTGCATGTAGTCCAGCGTGGTGCAGCCGTCGGCCAATGGTGCTGCACTAACAGGACGACTCATGGAGGACACCACTGCTCAATGTATGTCCACAATCGTGGCTGTTGGGTCAGTCAGGTACAGAGATAAAGCCTGTCCCTGCGGCCAAGTGTAAAACTTGGTTCACTGCCATGTCTCACAATGTCAAACCTGCCCACCAAGGTTCATTCCTGTCGGATGATTCCTTCTGTTCTTTTGATGATGAGTGGATTTAATGGGCTAAATGAATTGGTGTTAAATGTAAATTTTTTTCGTCCATTGCTGTTGAAGTTATATGAGTTATAAACCTATAGAAAACTCAATAGTGGACCTCAGGGAAAGAAATCCAAGAGAAATGTAGGATGGGCTCTTTAAGCTCTGGTCTCTTGGTGGTGGTGGTGGGTGGGGACGCAGTGTTTGCTGTAACTTGCTAGCGAGAACATTCACTTTGAAAAGGAAGCAGGATTCAGCCTTTCAAAGGCATTCCACAGGCATAGTTTACCCTCCTCGCTTTCATGGCACCTTTTCACCCTGCGGGACAGGAAATGCCGCTGTACCTGTTTTCTTTTTTCCCCGAATCAATCCCTCCTCCTATTCATTACAAGGGTGTCCTGTGTTTTTTGTGAATGGTCATGTAGGATTACTGGCTAAGGCGGCATCGTTTCTGGCTTACGGCTGTTCCTGGCACCCAGTTCAACCAAACCCCCAACAACCCCGACCGCCTCGACGACCTCCCGCATCTACAAAAGCCAGCCGACTCTGCGGCTTCTTGGTTTTCCCCAAACGTAGCTGCCTTTTGATTCCCACGGCTGTGCAGTGTTGTGTGGCAATGAGGAGCACGGCTCAGGTGTAACCTGATCAGCACCTGTGAGTGCGGCTCGCTCTTTCATGCCAACAGGAAGGGGGGTCAGGGGGCAGAGTTAACGGACAGGTTTGGTGCCAGCGGTGATGTAACGCCCATTCAGCCTCAGGTGAGGTGTCTGGGATGACATCATCAGTAGGTTACGAGGTTATTTACAGGGAAAGGTTTAAACAGGTACAAAGACCAAATAAATCAACTACCGAATCATACTAAAGCTAACAGACCAAACCAAGAGTTACCAAACCATAACAAAATACCAAACCATACCATGACCTACCAAACCGGACCAAGAATTAACAAGTCATAACATAAAGTAGCAAGTCATACCAAAAACTACCAAATCATATCAAAAACTACCAAATCATACCAAAAACTACCAAATCATATCAAAAATGACCAAATCACACCACCACCTACCAAACCGGACCAAGAATTGACAAGTCATAACATGAAGTAGGAAGTCATACCAAAAACTACCAAATCATATCAAAAACTACCAAATCACACCACCACATACCAAACCGGACCGAGAATTGACAAGTCATAACATAAAGTAGCAAGTCATACCAAAAACTACCAAATCACACCACCACCTACCAAGACCATGACACACCAAGCCACAGAATAAAGTAGCAAACCATATGAAAAACTACCAAATCATACCAAAAACTGCCAAATCATATCAAAAACTACCAAATCACACCACCGCCTACCAAACCGGACCAAGAATTGACAAGTCATAACATAAAGTAGCAAGTCATACCAAAAACTACCAAATCATATCAAAAACCACCAAATCATACCCAAAACTACCAAATCATATCAAAAACTACCAAATCACACCACCACCTACCAAACCGGATCAAGAATTAACAAGTCATAACATAAAGTAGCAAATCATACCAAAAACTACCAAATCACACCACCACCTACCAAACAAGACCATGAAACACCAAGCCACAGAATAAAGTAGCAAACCATACTAAAAACTACCATATCATACCAAAAACAACCAAATCATATAAAAACTTCCAAATCATACCAGAAACTACCAATCCATATAAAAAACTACCAAATCATACCAAAAACTATCAAATCATAACAGAAACCACCAAACCATATTAAAAAAACTACCAAATCATACCAAAACCTATCAAATCATACCAAAAACTACCAAACCATACAAAAAACTACCAAATCATAAAAACTACCAAATCACACCAGAAACCACCAAACCATACCAAAAACTACCAAACATACAAAAAACTACAAAATCATAAAAAAATACCAAATCATACCAAAAACTACCAAACAAGACCATGAAACACCAAGCCACAGAATAAACTACCAAATCACACCACCACCTACCGAGACCATGACACACCAAGCCACAGAATAAAGTAGCAAACCATATCAAAAACTACCAAATCATACCAAAAACTACCAAATCATACCCAAAATTACCAAATCATACCCAAAACTACCAAACCATACCCAAAACTACCAAACCATACCAAAAACTACCAAATCATACCCAAAACTACCAAACAAGACCATGAAACACCCAGCCACAGAATAAACTATCAAATCACACCAGAAACTACCAGGTCAGACCAAGAACTACCAGTGATTTAGGTAAGTTGTGGTTTGGTTTTGTGGTACGACTCTACAGATTATTTATGAAGTTTTGTCCAATTTTATAAGTTCTTTCACATACACTTCTGAAACAGTCATTTGACCTCCAGTTTCAGTACTTTGGTGCTTCATTTATTCATTTATTGATTTACTTTTTGAATGAACAGAATTGATTACAAATTAAACCACAGAGAGACAAAAATAACAACTAGGTAAAAATAGAAAACGGTTTTATGGAAAATGTACTAACTACATTTTTGTGATTAGGAAGTGAGAGATGAAGGAGGAATGAGCCGGTTGGACTGTGAGTGGAAAACAAGCGATGGAAGAGGCATTTTATCGAGCACTCATCTTAACCACCAGCAGGCCGGCCCGAAAACTCAAACACCAACCAGCACCAAAACACCAACCAGCTTTACTGTTAGTGGGTCAACAGTGGTCCTCTATAACAACCCTATCAAGCTGGCCTTCCAACTTTTCCACAGCTCAAGCACAACCGGTCATTCTGTCTCCATCACGGCACTGAAGCTACACAGCTCGGACAGTGTGGACTCACTCAGAGTACCTCGGGGTCAGATTGACGTTTGAAGGTAATTGGTTTAGATGCACTGTAGAACTATTCAAACTGTTCCGGCGGTCCGAGCAGTGATGGACGCGGACGCTGAGGTAGGAAACTTCCCCGAGTCATCAATACTTGAAGTTTTATTCTGCCTCTAACTGCACTTTGAAGGTGCTCTTTGTCAGAGAAGCACTGAAACTAATGATGAGAGGAGCGTGTAGATGTGCCTAGAAGAAACAGAGAAACGGACTGATATCCATATAGTCTAAAGCGGATTAGAGCGCTGACCCCCTCCCCGCCGTCCGTCAGACTGAGACGCAGATAAAAGGCAGAGCGGTGTAACTTTTCTTTTCGCCGTTCGGAGGGAAAATGGAGAAAAAGCTGCAAAGAACAATATTTTCAAACGGCGGTGTAAGTTGAAAGGCTCCGCAGGTTGTATTTGATATACGGGCCTTTTCGGCGCTGATTCGAGCGAGACGCTTATAGTCGGGAGCAAAGAGAAAAAGTCAGAACTCCTGGGACTTTAGAAGTCCTCGTCAAAAGCTTCTCCATGCCAGCGCTCACTTCTTTCTCTTTGTCCTTACCCATCTTCATCTAGCCTGTTAGAAAGAAGAAAAAGAAGCGAGGAAAAAAAAAAAAAAAAACTTCTCCGGGGCTGAGAAAGAGTTTTCTAGCACAAAGCATCTTCACATCACCGGCTTGGTCAGGTAGTGAAGAACGCTCCTGAAAGAGTTCGGACAAACACCATCAGAAACAAAGACCCGAGGCCGACACTAACAACCTGATACTGTGTGTTTACACATGTGCGGGTATTTGTTACTCTTCAGGGACTACTGTTTTGACAGCGTGCAGCTGCTACATTGCGGAGACAAGCCCCTTGGTTCTGGGTTCTTGAGGGTAAATGAGACTCCACGGACTTGTGGAGAACATGTTGCATAGGGTTCCACCTTATAGAGCACCAGAAAGAGTTTCTCTCGCCATCGTAACAATGGCAGAAGCGGGTCTTTGTCACTGAAGGTGACCCCCTGCCATTTCGAGCCACTCCATGATAGACATTGCAGTCACTGGCTGCGACGTTGATGTGGTGTTAAGGACAGTCGTCGTAACAGTCTGTGTGCGTGTAGTCCTGCATTGTGCGGCCGTTTGGCAATGGTGTTGGCACTAATGAACGTCACAGGACATCACTGCTCGCTGGATGTCTGGAATCGCTAAAACAGCCATACGGTTCACAGTAGAGATGTTCAGTATGCAGAACACACAGCTCAGACGTTCAGGTATAACGGTCTAGTTAAAGCACCAGTGCAGGCAGTCCTGGGGACGAGTGGGACCCAGTGTGTAGGAACTGGGGTGATCAGGACGAGACCAGTAGCAGTGTTTTGGCAGGTGCTGCCAGTATGAGCAGTTTGACAGCTCTTGGATAACAACCGTTACTGAACCTGGTGGTTCTGGCTCGGATGTTCCGGGACATTGCAGTCACTGGCTGCGCCGTTGATGTGGTGTTAAGGACAGTCGTTGTAACGGTCTGCGTGCATGTAGGCCTGTGTCCTGCAGCCGTTCGCCAATGGTGTTGGCACTAATGGACGTCAGAGGACGTCACTGCTCGCTGGATGTCTGGAATCCCTAAAACAGCCATACGGTTCACAGTAGAGATGTTCAGTATGCAGAACACACAGCTCAGATGTTCAGGTATAACGGTCTAGTTAAAGCACCAGTGCAGGCAGACCTGTGGACGAGTGGGACCCAGTGTGTAGGAACTGGGGTGATCAGGGCGAGACCAGTAGCAGTCCATAGTGTTGCAGTCTGCTTCCAGTAGGTGTTGCCAGTATGACCAGTTCTTCAGCCCTTGGATAACAACTGTTCCGGAACCTGGTGGTTCTGGCTCGGATGTTCCCGGACATTGCAGTCACTGGCTGCGAAGTTGATGTGGTGTTAAGGACAGTCGTCGTAATGGTCTGTGCGCGTGTAGGCCTGTGTCCTGCAGCCATCGGCCAATGGTCCTGGCACTAACAGGCTGACTCATGGAGAACATGCAGTCCTGGGGACGAGTGGGACCCAGTGTGTAGGAACTGGGGTGATCAGGACGAGACCAGTAGCAGTCCAGAGTGTTTTGGCAGGTGCTGTCAGTATGACCAGTTTGACAGCTCTTGGATTAAAACTGTTCCTGAACCTGGTGGTTCTGGCTCGGATGTTCCCAGACATTGCAGTCTTTGGCTGCGCTGTTGACATGGTGTTAAGGACAGTCATTGTAACGGTCTGCGTGCTTGTAGTCCTGCATCGTGCGGACGTTCTGCAATGGTGTTGGCACTAATGGACGTCAGAGGACGCCACTTGCTTCTCGCTGGATGTCTGGAATCGCTAAAACAGCCATACGGTTCACAGTAGAGATGTTCAGTATGCAGAACACACAGCTCAGATGTTCAGGTATAACGGTCTAGTTAAAGCACCAGTGCATGTGGACGAGTGGGACCCAGTGTGTAGATACAGGGGTGATCAGGACGAGACCAGTAGCAGTCCAGAGTGTTTTGGCAGGTGCTGCCAGTGTGACCAGTTCAACAGCTGGTGGTTCTGGCTCAGATGTTCCGGAGCCTCGTTCTGAAAATTATGTGGGCTCCTTAGCTCTCCTGTTGTGCATATAATGGTGGTTATCACGTGTGCCATGGCTTTCTAGAACCCCCCTCCGTACCCTCCCTGCCGTCATAGGATTGGAAACCCGGTTTGGCATCACACGGATCGATGGAAACGGCCCACAAAGCTAGTTTTACAAGAGAGGGCCTGTAGGTGTGTATATGTGTGGATGTAAAGGCTCTATCCTGCTGGCCTCGCCGTCTTGCTTCTCTTGCAGATCAAGGGATCAAAACGAACGAGTGAAAAACATGGCTAATCTCACCATCAAACAGTCATTAGACCAAACTTTCAACTTCAGGTTTGTCGCCATCGTTCCCAAACGGGCCGCGAGAAAAACTGCCAGCGAGGAGAGCTGACGCCATCAGGCAGGAATCTGACAGGCAACACGCTCCTTGCTTCTGCTCTCGCGGAGTCTCGCAAATGAATTAATGATGCCCGGCCTTTAATCGACGCCTTCGGTGATGACAAAGACGCTCTGCGACACTTTGAGGACGCCGAAGCATCAAAACGCGCCTCGCCTTGTTCTCCTTGATGGACCAAAGCGATCAAAAACCGCTGCACCTTCTTCTTCGCCAGTTTCCTCCCTTTCAGCTCCTTCGCTTAAACAACACAAAGACAAGGCGCTTCATCTTGGCGCTTATGTAGGCTACTGAACTAGTTTTTCTTCCTGATGAAGCAGAAAGCTTTCGGTATTTGCTACAGAAAGCGCTAAAGTGACAGCTCTTCTTCTCTCTTGTTTTGCGGATAAAGCGCTTGTGACCGCGATTTAAGTTCCTGTGTGTGGCGGCGAGAAGTTCCTGACAGCTGCCAGTTGAAAGGCAAGTCGTGGTGGCAGGGGGGGCAATGAAATGTGAACGCAGCTCGCCGCCGAGGTGCGTTAATCACTCGGCGCAGAGTGCGAATGCGGCGCTCTCTGCAGGCCTAGTTAAGGTGCGGTGGCGTCATCAAACAGCGGCGTCAGTCACAGGCAGCCATCATCAGGCAGCGGGGAGTGTCTTTAAGACACAAATTGGGCTGAAACTTCATGTGATGGGCCGGTAAAGAGGAGCACGGATTGGTCGGGAGCAGTCGTGCGGGGGGACGGAGCAGGTATGATGTGGGTGGTGGGTCGTTCTCAGCACTGCAGTGACACTGATGTGGTGGTGGTGTGTTGGTGTGTGTGGTGCTGGTGTGAGTGGATCGGACACAGCAGTGCTGCTGGAGCGTTGAGACACTGTGTCCACTCACTGTCCACTCTATTAGACACTCCTACCATGCTGGTCCACCTTGTAGATGGACAGTCAGAGACGATAGCTCATCTGCTGCTGCACAGTGCAGTGCTGGTCATCCTCTAGTCCTTCATCAGTGGACACATGATGCTGCCCTTAGGACGCCGCTCTCAGGACACTGTCCACAGGACGCTGCCCACAGGATGGTGCCCACAGCACAATGCACACAGGACACTGCCCACAGGACCCTGCTCACAGGACGCTGCTCTCAGGACACTGTCCACAGGACGCTGCCCACATGATGCTGCCCACAGGACATTGCCCACAGGACACTGCCCACAAGACACTGCTCACAGGATGCTGCCCACAGGACACTGCCCACAGGATGCTGCTCTCAGGACGCTGCCCACAGGATGCTGCCCACAAGACACTGCCCACAGGACACTGTCCACAGGACGCTGCCCACAGGACATTGCCCACAGGACACTGCCCACAGGACACTATCCACAGTACGCTGCCCACAGGAAGCTGCCCACAGCACAATGCCCACAAGACCCTGCTCACAGGACGCTGCTCTCAGGACACTGTCCACAGGACGCTGCCCACAGGATGCTGCCCACAGGACATTGCCCACAGGACACTGCCCACAAGACACTGCTCACAGGATGCTGCCCACAGGACGCTGCCCACAGGACATTGCCCACAGGACACTTTTAACTAGACAGTTTTGGTTGGTGGATGATTCTCGGTCCAGCAGTAACACTGAAGTGTCCAGCAGCCCTGCTGTGTCTGATCCACTCACACCAGCCCAACATACACCAACACACCACCACCACGTCAATGTCACTGCAGTGCTGAGAATGATCCACCACCCACATACTACCTGCTCTGTGGTGGTCCAGTGGGGGTCCAGACCATTAGATATCTATATATATATATATAATTTTTATATATAATTATAATTAAAAACCCACTTAAGTAGTGTTTCAGCAACAGCTGAGTACTGAAGCCGAGCTGCTTCAACGCTGGCGTCACGTAACATGATGGAACCCACTCCAGACGTGTCCAGTTATTCTTTTTCACGTTCTCTCTCTTTCTCTTTCTGATTTCTTCAGGATTAGAATCCCCTCCTCCCCCATCTCTCCCAGATGTGGTTGAAGGACACATTTCGAGAGCTCTCAAACTCGTAGATCATTGAAGCGTCTGGGCACTCCAGACTTCAGACGCGAACAAAAAAAACCCGAAACGCTCCGAAACAATACTGCGCCTCAGCGTTTCTTTCCCCGCGCCGTCTTCAAAGTGTTTCCAGCTCTGAGAAGTAACACTTCTAATTACCAGAAGTTTTTTTTTCCCGCCTCAACTGGTTTCTCAGGCTTACGCTTGTGATCTTTACAACCCCAAAAAAACAGAACGAGACATAAACCAACTTCATTAAGACAACAAAAACAAGTCTGGTGCTCCAAAACGGCCCGAGGGAGGAGGAGATTATCTATATCTATTAATTACTCTCTTTCTGGGGGGGTGGGGTGATGGTGGTGCTGGTGGGGGGGGGTCGGGGAGAAGGTTTGCTCCTCACCCTCTCTGCCTGTAATCTTATTAAACTAAGCATGTTAAAAGTCAGATCTTTTGTACGCCACAGATCCGGTTCAACTCTCAGCACTTCCCTCAGGGAAGACGGGAGAATTTGGAGTTTCTTTGAAGTGAAGAATTTGGGTGTCTCTGGCTCTTAGAGAGGGTTTCATCACCGCGCGCTCAGCTACAACACACCCACCGCACTCAGTCTGTGTTTACGACTATCACTGCAATTACTCATGGCGCTCGGGCCTTTGTAGAGGCGAAGGTTAGGAGCTCCGACTCAAGCATTAAATCAGGAGCTGCCAAAACAGCTTTAAACATGCATCGTTGTGGCAAATGTTGCGTGTTTTGGTCGCAGCCGTCATTGTTGAGTTATTGCGATAGCGAAGGACTCTTCACCGTGGTTCTCTATTGCGCTCTCTCTCTTTTGTGATCCTCAAATGACACGCCTTTGTTTGGCCTATTCTATTTTAAAATGTGAAGAGTGCCAATACAATGAATAAATAAAAAAATAATAAATACAAACAAATAAATAAACAAACATGCAAACCTCTAGTATAATGTTTTTCAGGACTCCTTATAAGAGTCACATGGTTGATGGCGTACCCTGGGAGATGCTATATGCTGTCATGACAGATTTTACTCAATAAGGCTAGTGTAGCTAACCAACAATAGAAGCCATTAGTCAGCCAAATTTCCAAGATGTGCCTTCGTTAAATGCCATGTAGCTGAACACAGTGAGCAGCGTTAAGTTCAAACCTGGGCTATGAGGCTAATGTAGCTAATACTAGAAGTCAATAGTCACCCAAATTCCCAAGATATGCCTTCGTTAAAGCTGCGCAGACATGTCGGGCGGTGGGTAAGACTTTGACTAGGAGATATACAACTCAACACCGGTGCACCAAGTAGCTGAACGCAGTGAGCAGCGTTAAGTTCAAACCTGGGCTATGAGGCTAATGTAGCTAATACTAGAAATCAATAGTCACCCAAATTTCCAAAACATGCCTTCGTCAAAGCTGCACAGACTTATTGGGCGGTGGGTAAGACTTTTACCCAGAGGCTATAAGACTGAACACTGCAGCTGCACCATGTAGCTGAACACAGTAAGCAGCTTTAAGTTCAAACCTGGGCTATGAGGCTAATGTAGCTAATACTAAAAGTTAATAGTCACCCAAATTCCCAAGACATGCCTTCGTTAAAACTCAACACCACTGGACCATGCAGCTGAACACAATGAGCAGCATTAAGTTCAAACCTGGGCTATGAGGCTAATGTAGCTAATACTAGAAGTCAATAGTCACCCAAATTCCCAAGACATGCCTTCGTTAAAGCTGCACAGACTTGTCGGGTGGTGGATAAGACTTTGACTAGGAGGCTATAAAACTGAACACCACTGCACCATGTAGCTGAACACAGTGAGCAGCGTTAAGTTCAAACCTGGGCTATGAGGCTAATGTAGCTAATACTAGAAGTAAATAGTCACCCATATTCCCAAGACATGCCTTTGTTAAAACTCAACACCACTGGACCATGCAGCTGAATGCAGTGAGCTGCGTTAAGTTCAAACATGGGCTATGAGGCTAATGTAGCTAATACTAGAAATCAATAGTCACCCAAATTCCCAACACATGCCTTCGTCAAAGCTGCACAGACTTATTGGGCGGTGGGTAAGACTTTTACCAGGAGGCTATAAAACTGAACACTGCAGCTGCACCATGTAGCTGAACACAGTAAGCAGCTTTAAGTTCAAACCTGGGCTATGAGGCTAATGTAGCTAATACTAGAAGTCAATAGTCACCCAAATTCCCAAGACATGCCTTCAGTAAAGCTGCACGGACTTGTTGGGTGGTGGGTAAGGCTTTGACTAGGAGATATAAAACTCAACACCGCTGCACCATGTAGCTGAACACAGTGAGCAGCTTTAAGTTCAAACCTGGGCTATGAGGCTAATGTAGCTAATACTAGAAGTCAATAGTCACCCATATTCCCAAGACATGCCTTTGTTAAAACTCAACACCACTGGACCATGCAGCTGAACACAGTGAGCAGCGTTGAGTTCAAACCTGGGCTATGAGGCTAATTAAGCTAATACTAGAAGTCAATAGTCACGCAAATTCCCAAGACATGCCTTCGTTAAAGCTGCACAGACTTGTCGGATGGTAGGTAAGACTTTGACTAGGAGGCTATAAAACTCAACACCACTGCACCATGTAGCTGAACACAGTGAGCAGCGTTAAGTTCAAACCTGGGCTATGAGGCTAATGTAGCTAATACTAGAAGTCAATAGTCACCCAAATTTCCAAAACATGCCTTTCGTTACAGCTGCGCAGACTTGTCGGGTGGTGGATAAGACTTTGACTAAGAGGCTAAAAAACTGAACACCACTGCACTATGTAGCTGAACACAGTGAGCAGCGTTGAGTTCAAACCTGGGCTATGAGGCTAATGTAGCTAATACTAGAAGTCAATAGTCACCCAAATTCCCAAGACATGCCTTTGTTAAAGCTGCACAGACTTGTTGGGTAGTGGGTAAGACTTTGACTAGGAGGCTATAAAACTGAACACTGCAGCTGCACCATGTAGCTGAACACAGTGAGCAGCTTTAAGTTCAAACCTGGGCTATGAGGCTAATGTAGCTAATACTAGAAGTCAATAGTCACCCAAATTCCCAAGACATGCCTTCGTTAAAACTCAACACCACTGGATCATGCAGTTGAACACAGTGAGCAGCGTTAAGTTCAAACCTGGGCTATGAGGCTAATGTAGCTAATACTAGAAGTCAATAGTCACCCAAATTCCCAAGACATGCCTTCGGTAAAGCTGCACAGACTTGTCGGTGGTGGGTAAGACTTTGTCTAGGAGATATACAACTCAACACCGGTGCACCAAGTAGCTGAACGCAGTGAGCAGCGTTAAGTTCAAACCTGGGCTATGAGGCTAATGTAGCTAATACTAAAAGTCAATAGTCACCCAACTTCCCAAGACATGCCTTCGGTAAAGCTGCACGACCTTGCCGGTGGTGGGTAAGACTTTGTCTAGGAGATATAAAACTCAACACCGGTGCACCATGTAGCTGAACACAGTGAGCAGTGTTAAGTTCAAACCTGGTCTATGAGGTACACCCCTAAAACTTCCCTCGACCCGCTCAACCAGATCCTACAGGTCTTCATAAAGGCTGTGCAGGCTTGACGATGTGGGTTCGTAACTTTGACCGTAAGCTATAAAAATGTATGTGATCTCCATACAGTTGTTTTCTCACCGAACTAGTCCCTCAAGGAGACGGCTACATCTGTTTCTCCATATTTATAGATACACACTGTATCAGGAACTACATATGCAAGTCTATTAGAAATATCCGAACAGCTCAACACGGCTGTAGCTGACCCGATCGTTGGAATAACGGTGAAATCCTATATGTGAGACAGTTCCTAAACCTACAGCTCTTCTATCTAGGCCCATTGGAATAAATAAGAGCAATGCAGCACTGCTAGCTCTGGGTTTCCCACTCCACGAGTGAAAAATCAACACCTAACCACATCTAGAAAAAGAAGAGAAGCGCATCACGGGCTTTCACCAGAACTCCCGCTAAGAGTAAGAAGCATGCAAAACGTGTCAAACAAATCACCACGACTAAAAAGGCTGAAAAGGTTCATGTTGCTCCTAAGACAGCCTCTCTGAATTCCTCAGGAGCTGAAAAGGAGACACAATGCTTCTCCTTCAGAGACTTTATGAAGAGGACACAATGCCTCCTCTATTATTCTGGAGCATACCTCCATGCCCCCGGTGTTAACAACCCTGCCTGCACCCAGAGGAATGCACAAAACGCCTGACACACATCCCTCTGTCCGAGTGTGCCGTAATGGAGGAAGATACGGATCAGGTTTAGGGAAGCGCTGGATTGTCTTTTTCTGCCCTCAGGGGTCCGACTGACAGCCCAAAAGACTTTCTGTAAGCTCTCCCTGCTCTTTCTGCCTCTCTACAGCCCTGCTCTTCGTGGAAAATGGACAGGCAGGAGGTGCAATGTCTTTCTAGATTTGAGACGAAGAATGTCAACGTTGGACTGGCGGATGTCTGAGCCATCAATATTCACTAAACTGACTTAAAAAAAAAAGGTCTAATATTATATATGGGGTCCCGAGATTTAAATACACCCAGCTTCAAATGAACAGCCGCACAAATTGCTGCACCTAGAAGTAATCAACCGACAGGAATGAAACTTGGTGGGGAGGTTGGACATTGTGAGACATGCCAATGATTTAAGTTTTACGCCCGGCCGCGCATGTGACATAAGCAAGGATGGGCCTTATCACTGTACCTGACCGACCTAAAAATGGCACTGAAAAATGACACTGTTCATTTGTAACAGCCACGTTCAAGATTTAAGTTCTCTTGATTAGAAACAATGTTTGACCCCCCCCCCCCCCCCCCAACAGCCACGACTGCAGATGTTTAGTGAGCAGTGGTGTCCTCCATGAGTCCTCCTGTTAGTGCCAGCACCATTGGCAGATGGCTGCACCACGCAGGACTGCATGCACATAGACTGTTACGATGACTGTCCTTAACACCACGTCACCGTCACCAAAGACTGCAGTGGTGTCGTACCACACTGTCATGGAGTTACTAATAAACCCATGTGTGGGGGCACCATGGTTAGCACCAAGATGGCTCTTATTCCTTCATTCTAGACACTACTTCGGCCACCATAGGAACCTCTGCAACACCTCCCCCCCTCCCCTCCTCCCCCCCCCCCTCTTCCTCCCCCCCCCTCCCCCCCCTAAAGTTGCTTCCATGCGATAAGCATGGTGGTCCAACGCCATTCTGAGAGACAGACTTCTGTATGAGTAGCTTAATATATATTGAAAATAGAAAGATCCCGCACACGGACAAAAGGGACCTGTAGCGTTGACTACAGGTGTACAGCACTACTTTCTATTCAAAGACTGGTGCTTAGAAAGCTTTCCTATAAACCTCCTCCTATCCAGTACATGTATCGTTTGGTCATTTCGATTGGTCATCACCTGCCTAACATACAGTTGGTCTACTTTGCTGCAAAACCAGGTCTAACCTCCCGAGGCATGGACTTTACAAGACCTCTGATGAGACCCCCTGGTATCTGGCATTGCGATGTTAGCAGCAGATCCTTTAAGTCCTATAAATTGCAAGGTGCAGCAGCTGTTGTTGTTCCAGCACATCCCACAGAAAAACATAGACTACGTATTGGCAGTGGTACTTAGAATGTGTGTGGTGCGCACTATTTTGGCCTGGAGTGGTCTTATCGAGCGGCATAACACCGGCCTAGACTGCCTTCGTCATGCTCCTCAACCATTTGCCAAGAGTTTTGCACACCTCCGTGCCGCAATAGAACTTACGCTTTTTTCAGGTTGTGTCGCCCTTTCGTGGCAACCACTTCAGGAAAATGGTGCACATGGACTCAGATATCCGCCTGAAAAAATCTCACTGGACCAGGTGACATTCTTCCTACAGTATGCTCCACGGTCATTTCTGACACTCACATGCTCATTGTAGATACTCTTTGACAGGGGTTGGTAAAGACAATATGACCGGTCTGCAGCAGGGTGAGATATACTGGTCCTCCAATAACCGTCACTGTGCCATGGTAGCCCTTGTGTTGGTCCAAACCAGACAGGAACCTTCAGTGCCCTAGCACATCTATGAGCCTTGGACACCCAACATCCCGTTGCTGAGGACATCCCGTTTTGGAGGATACTCACCACTGCTGACTTGGAGCACCCCACATTAACCTCATCAGCACATCGTTCCATTTCTCCCACATCCAACATTTCAATCTAACATATTCCAAGCCTTGACATTCCCATTGGTGTGAGATAACCAACCATTGTGGGTGCTTTTTGGCATGGGCACTCTGACTGCTGACTGCTACTCAGTCCAATATGCAGTAGAGTAAGATACACTGGTCCTTCTATAGCTTCCATTAAAAATTCCTGCGACTTGTGTCATGGTAGCCCTTGTGTCAGTAGGGACCGGACTGAATAGCCTTTATCATCCTAGCACATCTATTAGTCTTGGACACCCAACAGCCCAATGCTGGTTCATCTTTTCATCCACCTTGATCTGCTTTTGGTAGATCCTCATCACTGCTGGCATAGAGCACTCCACATACAGTACCTTGTTGACGATCCAACCCACTTCCCATTTCTCCCACATCCAAGACGTCAACTACAAACACTGTTCACCTACCATCTAATCCACTGGGATACCAAAAGTCATGGAACAGCAGTATGTAAATTGATTATGAGGTGGTGTTACCTTAGGCTTGGAACACCCACGTCTGTATGAGTCGTGAGGTGTTACCTTGTCAGTAAGGATGAACGCTGGCCAGCATGCTCATTGCTAGGCGACTTGAATAATGGGGGATTAAACGAGGCATGATAGTGTCTCGATTGGCCTGAGGTCAGCCAAGCAGCCCGAGGTGATGTGTCCGGTGTTGTGGTGTTAACAGAGACACCTTGGTCGGTCTTCTCGTCCTATATCCCATGGAAGCCAAGAATGCTACACTGAGCTGCGTGATGTACATATGGGCCTCCGTCGCTGAATTTGGATATGAATTCTTCCAGAGTTGCTTGTCTGCGCACGTTTCTAGCCAGATGCCGCCAGTCATTATCATTAAGCACCTGTGGGCGGTCACAGCGGTGTCTATTGTGTGTGGTAATGCCTTCTATTGCGTATTCCCCAGCAGCAATGCTTTTGTCCCGGTTCTTAGCGTTTAGCTTGTTTAGCATGAGGCATTTGACTTTCTGACATGGCCACTCACCACCAAACACTGTTTTTCATCACCACTCTACGTCTGAAGGGGAGCCGCCTGGCAAAGTTCAGAGGGTAAAAGAGTGGAGAGGAGAAAACGGCAAAGCCCTTCATTGTTCTGATACTGATATCTCTGGGTCTAAAGGCTTTCAGCTGAGTACAGTTGACCCTGCACAGTAAAAGAAGTCATTCTAAAGCCTGACGTCAATCCACTCATTGCAAAATAACACAGGTCAAAGGTCGAAGCTGTGTGCATCAGAGATTCATCATGTTCTTCAAAGACTGGGTAGTACAATACAGACACAGACCCCAGAACACAATTCAAATTCCAGCACAGCCAAAAGCTGGTACATTATCCCAGAGCTAAAGCTGGAACATTCTGAGCTAAAGGACTAGCCACAAGTTGGAACATTCTATTGTAAAGCACCACCAAAAAGCTGAAACGTTCTGTGCTACAGCAGTAGCCACATGTTGGAATGTTCTAAGCTAAAGCACTAGCCACAAGCTGGAACGACTTAAGCTAAAGCACTAGCCACAAGCTGGAGCGATCTAAGCTACAGCGCTAGCCACAAGCTGGAACAATCTAAGCTAAAGCACTAGCCACAAGCTGGAACAATCTGCTCTAAAGCACTAGCCGTAAGCTGGAACGATGTAAGCTAAAGTACTAGCCACAAGCTGGAACGATGTAAGCTAAAGTACTAGCCACAAGCTGGAGCGATCTAAGCTACAGCGCTAGCCACAAGCTGGAACGTTCTGAGCTAAAGCACTAGCAATAAGCAGGAACGTTCTGAGCTAAAGCACTAGCCACAAGCTGGAAGGTTCTGAGCTAAAGCACTAGCCCACATCTTGAAATTCTGAGCTTACATTGCTAGCCACAAGCTTGAATGATCGTAAGCTAATGAGCACTCATCCCACAATCATGTACCAGGTTTCATGAGGTTAAAGCACTATCCACAATCTTTATACTTATCTAAGCTACACCTCCTGCTACGCCAAATCTGAAAATCGCTAGCCTCTCACGCCTGTAACTTGCGCTAATACTGCCCACTTATAGTATGTGTATCTCGAGTCAACCAATGTCTCTTGGTCCATTCCATGCTACTCTATCTGAATCTGTGTATGTCACGATCTACTATCCCCTCCACGCTTTCTTTACTTCGCCTCACAACTATCTGTGTGACTTTTTTCTTTATCTCAATTGTCCTCACTTTCTGCACACACTTACAGCAGATCCAGCGCTTTGATTCGCTTTTGCACGCCCCGTAACCTAGCCACTTCCATGACGCCATCCCGCCAGCGCACTGAGCTTTTACTAACGGCATGAATGCCTCACACATGCCACTCCCACACACCCCCAGCTTATGTCTTTACCGAACGCTGCTCTGAGCTCTCCCTTCATGACCCACGCCCCTTCCCATCCACCATGACATTCTACCGTTATCAGCGCGTGTGTCTCTACTTCTCCCACTCTGCCACGCTCTCGTCTCTCTGGTGTTCCGCCTCTCAGCTCTTGACGTTCTTTCCCGCTCTGACCACTATCAGAGCCCCCACACGTACTAGCACCTTACCTACCCTCAGCACCCCTTCCGTATAAGCACAACACAGTCGCCATTCCTCTACTGCACTCACATAAGCTGTCCTCTGCGTCCTTGATTTTTGACCTCCCTGTCACTTCAGATCCTTTTTCTGTACGCTCCTTCGTCACGCCCAGTCGCGCATCCACAGCTGCCTACTAGCACAGGCAAGCTAGGAACATGTACTTGCTGCCACGCACCGCTGGGATGACTCCAGCGGAGGCCCGATAGCACTAACAACTCAAGACTACGTGAACCTATGTAGTATGGCGCCCACTATAGCACAGTCCACTTGTGCGACACGCCAACAACGACACTAGGCCCAAGACAGAGCACACCACACCGCTGACATTGACCCGCATCCTGAGCACCCCCCGCCCGTACGGGTGACATCCCACTGCACATCGGATAGGGTCAAGCACAAACACCAGCGTCTGCATACACGCCTGGCGCTCACTAGATCAGCGAGAGGCACGTTCCCACATGCTCCTCCCACTGTAACTGCAGGCACATCCCACACCCCGACCAAGTCACCTATGTAAGCACCCGGCACTGCGATAAGCTAAAGCACTAGCGACAAACTGGAACAATCTGCTCTAAAGCATTAGCCACAAGCTGAAATGATCTAAGCCACAGCGCTAGCCACAAGCTGGAGCGATCTAAGCTACAGCGCTAGCCACAAGCTGGAGCGATCTAAGCTACAGCGCTAGCCACAAGCTGGAAGGTTCTGAGCTAAAGCACTAGCAATAAGCAGAAACGTTCTGAGCTAAAGCACTAGCCACAAGCTGGAAGGTTCTGAGGTAAAGCACTAGCCACAAGCTGGAACGATCTAAGCTACAGCGCTAGCCACAAGCTGGAACGACCTAAGCTAAAGCACTAGCCACAAGCTGGAACAATCTGCTCTAAAGCACTAGCCACAAGCTGAAACGATCTAAGCTAAAGCACTAGCCACAAGCTGGAGCGATCTAAGCTACAGCGCTAGTTACAAGCTGGAACGTTCTGAGCTAAAGCACTAGCAATAAGCAGGAACGTTCTGAGCTAAAGCACTAGCCACAAGCTGGAACGTTCTGAGCTAAAGCACAAGCCACAAGCTGGAATGTTCTGAGCTAAAGCGCTAGCATTAAGCAGGAACGTTCTGAGCTAAAGCACTAGCCACAAGCTGAAACGATCTAAGCTAAAGCACTAGCCACAAGCTGGAGCGATCTAAGCTACAGCGCTAGCCACAAGCTGGAGCGATCTAAGCTACAGCGCTAGCCACAAGCTGGAACGTTCTGAGCTAAAGCACTAGCAATAAGCAGGAACGTTCTGAGCTAAAGCACTAGCCACAAGCTGGAACGTTCTGAGCTAAAGCACTAGCCACAAGCTGGAACTTTCTGAGCTACAGTGCTAGCCACAAGCTGGAATGATGTAAGCACTAAAGAACTCAAGCCAACAAGCCTGGAGGAGGTTCTGAGGTAAAGCACTAGCCACAAGCTGGAACGATCTAAGCTACAGCGCTAGCCACAAGCTGGAACGATCTAAGCTAAAGCACTAGCCACAAACTGGAAAGACCTAAGCTAAAGCACTAGCCACAAGCTGGAATAATCTGCTCTGAAGCAGTAGCCACAAGATGGAACGATCTAAGCTAAAGTACTAGCCACAAGCTGGAGCGATCTAAGCTACAGCGCTAGCCACAAGCTGTAACGATCTAAGCTAAAGCACTAGCGACAAACTGGAACAATCTGCTCTAAAGCATTAGCCACAAGCTGAAACGATCTAAGCTACAGCGCTAGCCACAAGCTGGAGCGATCTAAGCTACAGCGCTAGCCACAAGCTGGAGCGATCTAAGCTACCGCGCTAGCCACAAAGCGGAACGTTTCTGAGGCTAACAGCACTTAGCAATAAGCAGAAACCGTTTCTGAAGCTAAAGCACTAGCCATGATAAGCTGGTAACGGTTCTGCGCAGGAAAGTACTAGCCACAAGCTGGAACGATCTAAGCTACAGCGCTAGCCACTACCTGGAACGACCTAAGCTAAAGCACTAGCCACAAGCTGGAACAATCTGCTCTAAAGCACTAGCCACAAGCTGAAACGATCTAAGCTAAAGCACTAGCCACAAGCTGGAGCGATCTAAGCTACAGCGCTAGCCACAAGCTGGAGCGATCTAAGCTACAGCGCCAGCCACAAGCTGAAACGATCTAAGCTAAAGCACTAGCCACAAGCTGGAACGTTCTGAGCTAAAGCACTAGCCACAAGCTGGAATGTTCTGAGCTACAGTGGTAGCCACAAGCTGGAACTTTCTGAGCTACAGTGCTAGCCACAAGCTGGAATGATGTAAGCTAAAGCACTAGCCACAAGCTGGAAGGTTCTGAGGTAAAGCACTAGCCACAAGCTGGAACGATCTAAGCTACAGCGCTAGCCACAAGCTGGAACGATCTAAGCTAAAGCACTAGCCACAAACTGGAAAGACCTAAGCTAAAGCACTAGCCACAAGATGGAACGATCTAAGCTAAAGTACTAGCCACAAGCTGGAGCGATCTAAGCTACAGCGCTAGCCACAAGCTGGAGCGATCTAAGCTACAGCGCTAGCCACAAGCTGGAGCGATCTAAGCTACAGCGCTAGCCACAAGCTGGAACGTTCTGAGCTAAAGCAGTAGCCACAAGATGGAACATTCTGAGCTAAAGCACTAGCCACAAGCTGGAACGTTCTGAGCTAAAGCACTAGCAATAAGCTGGAACGTTCTGAGCTAAAGCACTAGCCACAAGCTGGAACGTTCTGAGCTAAAGCACTAGCAATAAGCTGGAACGTTCTGAGCTAAAGCACTAGCCACAAGCTGGAACGTTCTGAGCTAAAGCACTAGCAATAAGCTGGAACGTTCTGAGCTAAAGCACTAGCCACAAGCTGGAACGTTCTGAGCTAAAGCACTAGCCACAAGCTGGAACGTTCTGAGCTAAAGCACTAGCCACAAGCTGGAACTTTCTGAGCTACAGTGCTAGCCACAAGCTGGAATGATGTAAGCTAAAGCACTAGCCACAAGCTGGAAGGTTCTGAGGTAAAGCACCAGCTTTAAATGCCTGAAACATTAAAAGCTAAAGAACAAGTCACACAGTGGAACGAGTTAAAGCACCAGCAGCAAACTAAAACTGCAGTGCTGAGAATGATCCACCACTTGCATAATACCTGCTCTGTGGTGATCCTGTGGGGGTCCTGAGAAAAGTTAAATATACAGGTCTGAAGATTAATAAAAGATGAGCTCGCTTTAGAGGATCAGTTTTAGAGTGAAATAGCCGAGGGGAGCTAATAGCTAGGCTAACCGTATCTCAGGTCAACTGAGCAGCGTTAGCAGCAGCTAGCTCTAAACAGTGGATACAGTAACTCTGAGGTAAATGTGAGGTAACTGGTCATGTGACTGTATTAGTATACTACACTGTAGCTCCGAACTTGTTATTGTAGTGTATACCTCACACGGGGGGCGTATACAGTGTATACGTAATTACAACTTCAGCCCTCAAGAGCCTCTTGCAGTGCTGCCGTATGCCGGTTTGAGGAAGACGACCTTTAAGCTTAGCATCTAATCCGATCCGTTTCGGAGATCTGTACATCTGTGGTGTGAGGAGAAACAAATAATTCCCAGCTTTCTCTAGTTAGTTTTATTGTGAAGGTTCCAGCAAGAATAACAATGCATTCTGGGAAGGTTTGTCTTTTGAAGTGAGCATTGAGAAAACAGACTAAAAGCGGGAGAGAAAAGGAGAGAGGGAATGCATCTCTCTTTCATTTTCCCTCTCCCTGGCACCACTTCTGACGTGCAGAAAAAAGGAAGAAATGCGGTTTCGCCTGCTAAGCCGTCCGTCAAGCCGAAAATGTGCGTGTTTTTTTCATCTGTGGTGGTGGCAGAGCTGCAGCGAGGACCGCTCGCTCGCTTTTACACGCTCCTCAAACAACAGCGCCTCCGCACACACAGTAGACACGCACACACACCGTACACGCATGAGCACACTGACATGTGCACACACACACAGCTGCTCTTGCCAAGGCCACAAACACACATACACACAAACACACACACACAAACATACTAGCACACAAACACACACACACACACACAAACACACACACACACACACACACAGACACACACATACACACAAACACAGACAGACACAAACACACACACACACACACAAAAACACACACACACAAACACATACACATACACACACACATACACATACATACACACACACACACACACAAACACACACACACACACAAACACACATGCACACACACACAAACACACACACACACACACACAAACACACATGCACACACACACAAACACACATGCACACACACACAAACACACACACAGACACACACACAAACACACATGCACACACACACAAACACACACACACACACACAGGCACATACACACACACACACACACACACACACAAACACACACACACACACATACACAAACACTCTCTCTCTCTCTTGTTCTTTTTCTCTCTTCACATATTTTGTCTTTTCTTTTTCCGTTTCCCTCTCTCCTTCCATGTCTTTCTCTTTCTCTCTGTCTGTCTATCACGTTGTCTTTCGCTCTTTGTCTCTCTATTTACCCATTTCCTACCCGTCTCTGTCTCCCTCCCTGTCTCTGTCTCTCTCTCTGTCTCTCTCTCTGTGTCTCTCTCTTTCTCGCTCTCTCTCTCTCTCTCTCTATCACTGTACGTGTTCTGTACCTGAACCTGTAATTCAGATTGAGTTCAGTGTAAGAGTAGCTGCAGTCGGCTCATAAGGGCGATGATGGGGTTAATCACCTGAGAGCTACATACGGCACATTTACATCAACACAGGTGCACTCTAATACAGCGCCTCCTGGACTCCTGCCGAGCGGCTGATAAACACCTGTGAGTCGTTTTCCCTCCTTTCTTCTCAAACAGGTGCTTTAATACCTCCACAAACGGGACCCGTGTGAATAAATGAGAGTGATGCGCGGCCAGGCCTGCTCCTGCCGGCGCTCCCAGGCAGAGCCCAAAGAGGAAAGTAGCTTTTCTCCTCTCTTCAAATGGCAGCATGCATCATCCTCCCCTCTCCGCTCACCCTCACCTCAACCTCACGGTTAATGTATTCTGCATTCCGGAACATTAAAGAGCCAATCAAACGCCAAGCATCGGGGTTCCAGCAGCGTTCCGGAATGCAAAGCACTCCTACAGACAGAGGAGTGAGGAGGAATGTGTGAGTGAGTCCTACCCACAGGCAAAGTTATCCTTTCATGTGGCTAACCCGCGCGCTAACTGACAAATAAAAATAACTAGGCTGATAAGCATGTACCAAAATCCTTATGCTTCTTTTGTGATGACACACAGAAGCTCGCACGCCGCATACTCTCATACACACGCTACACTGGAATACGCGGGACGCTCGGGACACTCGGAAGTCCACTTGGGGTTTCACACACAACCACCGGAGTGCATACGTGCTCCTGGATACCTATAATACATATGTAATTGGTTTTGGAATGGACTGGAAGTTTCTGGACATAGGCGCTAAAGAACTCTCGCGTCAAGGTATTGCGCCAGATTTGGTGGATGTCGTCCCTGGCACAATTCCGAGAAGAAATTCCCTGATGACTGGGATTCTAGCCACTGCTGGTAGACCCGTATGACCGTATGCTTCCATACACCTGCAGATTCAGCTACTTCCTTCACACTACGGTCTTTGGCCACGCCCACATGCAGTCCCCCCTTTTAGCCAATCGTTAACATCTGCTCTGGAGTGTTTTCCACACATGGAACGAGACATTCCCTGCACTGTAGCACCTCCTCTCAATCTATGGATCCCGGCACTCACACCCCACAGGGATTTATTGCTCATGCAGTACACCGGACAGTCATATTCATGTTCCGAAAGTGTCGTTGAGCAAACAGCGTGATAACCGTGGAGAGAGAGAGTGTTCAAAATGATAGTCTCTCTATCTTTTCAATGTGGTAGTTGTTCAATGATGCTTTCGGGACATAGCTGAACACCGGCTGCTTGGATCTGGGAGACCTGGGAGATCTGGGAGACCTACACTGACTACAGAGCAAGCAGTAATGTCCTCCATGAGTCATCCTGTCAGTACCAGCACCACTGGCAGACGGCTGCACCACGCAGGCCTACGTGCACACAGCCCGATGACTGGGAATCGGACCCTGATGTAGGAAAAGGATTGGGAATTTGAATTGGGAACCGAAGAGACACAACATCAGCAACTTCTGAAAAATCACACCAAAGAGTACGAAGTGCCGGTACAAAAGTAGCACCGGTCCATTTCAAGCCCTGCCTACAACCACCCTGTGCTAACACAGTTCATCACAACTCTGAAGGTCTGATTTCTGCTCGCTGGTTGAATCACGCATCAGGAAAACGATGGGGCGTCAATCGAGTGAGTAGAGAGTCGAAGGGAAAAGTGCTGAAGGGGAGTTGTAAAATTTAGTAGAGCCGATACACCAGGAGGATGGATCCGCGAGGGGGCAAGGGAAAACGGAGGAAACCAGAGAGAGAGAGATGGAGAGAAAGGGAGGAGTCAAGTTCAACTTCTTCATCATCTCAAACAGCCGCTCTAACCCAAAGTCCCTGTTTGTCTTCAGAAGAGGGTTAGCTTAGCGTTAGCTACCTAATCAGCCAGAGACACACCAGCCAGCCCTGTTCACACTGCTGCATCCTGCCACGCTAATCACCACACCAGCTTTTGCCCTGACAAAAAAGAGAGAGAGAAAGAGAGAGAGAGAGAGAGAGAGAGAGAGAGAAACATCAAATGCTCCAACTGTCTGCAGAATTTGCATGTTGCCTTTGATGTCGGAGATTTAGACAAAGCACGGCAGCCGAGATGAACAGCGTGAAGGTTAAAGCTGCTCTGGCAAGAACGCAGAGGTTTGAGGAGGGGCCTAGCACTTCAAAACAACGGACAGCGTTGGGATGTATCAAAAGAGCGAATGCGTGAGACACAGAGAGAGAGAGAGAGAGAGAGAGCAAGAGAGAGAGAGAGATGTGCACAATGGTTTGGTTCCTGCTGCCAGAATTGCCTACCAAATGGCTCCAAACCAAAACTTCTACAAACCCCGTGATTCAAGTCCTCGCCCAGCAGCTCTGAGGGGTTAAACTGTGGATTTATGTGCAGTCGAACTTCCTTTCCTGCCAAAGCTGCTTGAATTCATAAACCAAAGAACCTTCAAAGTAGCAAAGTACTGTAAACCTGAACTGAAGATCATGGTGCATTGTCCTTCCACACAATTAGGCGCACTGTGTGCTGTTTAGGTTAAGGCTGTGAGCTTCTCTCATGTGCGCAAGACTGCAGTGGTGTCGTACCAGACTGTCATGGAGTGACTCAGAATGGCAGCGGGTCATCTTCAGTGACGAGTCCCGCTTTAGTCTTGGTGGAGACGCCCAACGGATCCGTGTGTGGAGGCACCGTGGTCAGCACCAAGATGAACGGTGTGTTGTCACACGTCCAGAAGGCCTGGTGTCACTCCACCTCCACCCCTACCGCACCATCTGCAGGAACTGTGTGAGGATGTTCAAGCTGGACACCATTAGGAACCTCTACAGCTCCATACCGAGACGTCTGGCGTGTTGGGTTAGCTGTCCTTCATGAGTCATCCTGTTAGTGCAGCACCATTGGCAGACGGCTGCACCACACAGGACTACATGCACACAGACCGTTACCACGACTGTCCTTAACACCACGTCACCGTCACCAAAGACTGCAGTGGTGTCGTACCAGACTGGCATGGAGTGACTCAGAATGGCAGCGGGTCATCTTCAGTGACGAGTTCCCGCTTAATAGTCTTGGTGGAGAACGCCCAACGAATCCGTGTGTGGAGGCACCGTGGTCAGCACCAAGAGGAACAGTTTGTTGTCACACGTCCAGAAGGCCTGGTGTCCCTCCACCTCCACCCCTACCGCACCATCTGCAGGAACTGTGTGAGGATGTTCAAGCTGCATGGGATGGATTATCACAGGACTCCATTAGGAACCTCTACAGCTCCATACGTGTTGGGTTAGCAAACACGGCGGCCCGACGCCATACTGAGAGACAGACTTCTGTATGTGTAGCTCAGGAAATATTGATCATATCAGTCTAAATGTATCATCAGTTATTGATCCTGGTCACCTTTATCTTCCTTCCCAACAGCACCGCAATCCCACCACACCTCCGTCTGGGTGCAGCTGTTCTTTTGATGCTGAGTGTCTAATGTTATCTTCTCTGCCATGCTGGTCAGCCAGCTGTACAGAAACCATAGGCCTCTGCTGAATCTGCATCACAGTCCTTACAGAAGCACCAAGGGGGTTCACGAGCACCCTCTAGGCGCCCCATTACCTACTACTGTTCCCTTTTAACAGCCACTGTGACCAGCTGAGTGCATGGACTCTTTCCAGCCCTGTGTCCACTCACAAGTTTGGACCAAAGGACCACAAGTGCACCGTTTGGCACTGTTGGCCGCTTTGGGTGCAGGTTAGTAGCATTGTAATGTGAGTCATTGGCCACTTCTGAGCTCCAAAGTGGCCTAATGCTGCTTATTAAATCATATTAACTTTATAATTTACTATATTATGAAGGTCCTTGGTGTCCGGAGTCAAACATGCAGGGTTGTAATTAAGGCTGCTAGATCCGAGTCCCAATCAGATTTCGTCAAATACACAAGGGGTGAGACTTTTACAAGTCAAGTCCGAGACCAGATCATATTACATAATGAGGAATTGTAAAGATCAGCAAACAAATACCCAGCAAGATTCTCAACCAACAGAGTTTAATTAAACACAGACAACAATGGTACTCAACCTGTGGGCTGTGGCCTTCCCAATTGGACGTTAACCACTGGGTACCAACCATCCAGCTTAACTCAGGAGGCATGGGACATGACAACAACTTCTGAGTCCAATTTTGCCCGGGACCAAGCCCAATCCAATCCAAAGACGTTGAGACCGAGATATGACAGAGAATGCTAGAGTATGGGCTTGAACCCGGTCCTGAGACTTAGACCAGAGTAAAGTACTACAACACTACACTGGGTGAGGTGTGCATAAGCAGGTTGATGTGTCAATTATACCATATATTAGATGCTGCTTTAGAGATGGTGCCCTCTGGTGGTCTGGGGTGGCGATGGTGCTACCACAAACTTGGGATAAATGGCACAGGGAGCTCGCAGGTTCCACTGTTGGACCTCCTAGCTGGAAACTGCTAGATGGCCCTAGATGGCAGCCTGCGGGGATCTATGGGTGTGCGGCGTGTGATGGTAGGCATATCTGGCATTTTAGGAGGTGGGAGGAGTCAACATCAGAGGCAGAAACATGGGGCTTCTTGGGTCTCGACTTTGTCAAGGTGAGTGGATACGGCCCGGGATTGGACAATAGGTGTACGTGTCTGAGAAGTGCATGCGGTACAGCTGGTTCATTTACTGGGGGTGGACTTGCTGATACCCCTAATGAGGAGAGACCACAGTGGGGCGGGGGGCTGTATCCCAGCTTTTCAGTTAGTGCTGAGTGGTGGTACTCTCTTGCTGTGTTTCCCATGTTCCCTGCACTGATGTCAACAGATATAATGAATCCTCCTAAAACTTTAACTGAAGAACCTACATGTATGGTGGCTATCAAAGTAGCTTGGGTGCATGTAGAACGTAGAGCCCAATGAATGACTGGTGCATGTGTACATGTACTTTTATAGAACTTCCATAGAGCTTCCCTATCTATATAAAGTGGAGAGTGCTTGTCTTGGCTAACGCTAGGCTAATCTTCTACTCTCAAAAACCAAACTAAGAAATTCTATTAAATTAAGTTTGTTCTCTTGTTGGGTGACATGATGGGCAACTTTCTGGAGGACCAAATCAAAGAAACACGGAGGCAACTTTGACCTACGGCCCTTTCAGGCAAGCCTGGCCAAGGTCAACCAAGCGAGAGCCAAGCTAACCTAGCAAGTGTAGCCTACAGTGATGATTCCATCAGCACCTCTGAAGGCATGTTGTCTGGAACTCAGCTTTGGCCAGCGGTTTCTTGTATCTTGTTTATTCTTTTCAGTCGAACTTTGCTGAAAGTTTCAGACTCGACTCAAGGTTGGTATCCAATAAACATTTTTAATATTTTACACTATATTCCTTGAGATTTTAAATCACCACTTTCAGATTGCGTCACTCGAATGATGCCATGCTAACGTTGGCTTGCAGCTCAACAAGTCTGCAATTTGGCTGTAGCTGTGTTCTCCAACATGTTGCGCCGCTAATGCATTATAAACCAGCCCCTATGACCTGCTTTCTAAGGTGAACCTGTGGTTCTGGGGCTTTCATTGAACTCCTAAGTTCCAATAAGCCCAACCTTAGCAGGCTCTACACCTTTGAATGACTACAGTCCTGAAACGAGGGTTTACCTGTTCTGTTTGTTCCAGCTGGCCCTGCTGTCCCATTCTGTCATCTCTTCTCATGGTCCTGGACGACTGACCTTTGGCCCTCAGGGATTCGTCTGGAGGGAATGGATTTCAAAGTCAGCCTAGAGAAATACAAGCTTGGTTTTCAGCATGCGTCAGAAGCTGGTATAACCTTCTGCCAGCCTCCATTCTCTGCAGAAATAGCTGCACCCAGAAGGAATCAACGTCAGGAATAAAACTTGGTGGGTGGGTTTGACATTGTGACACATGCAAATCCTTCAAGTTTCATACTCGGCTGTGCATGTGAGATAAGCAAGGACAGGCCTTATCCCTGTACCTGACTGACCCAACAGCCACAACTGCGGACATCCAGCGAGCAGTGGTGTCCTTCATGAGTCGTCCTGTTAGTGCAGCACCGTTGCCAGACGGCTGCACCACGCAGGACTACATGCACACAAACCGTTACCACGACTGTCCTTAACACCACGTCACCGTCACCAAAGACTGCAGTGGTGTCGTACCAGACTGGCGATAGAGTGACTCAGAATGGAGCAGCGGGTCATCTTCAGTGACGAGTCCCGAGACTTTAGTCTTGGGTGGAGACGCCCCGACGAATCCGTGGTGATGGAGGTGCAGGGCTGTGGTCAAACACCAAGATGAAGCGATTTGTGTGTTCACACGTCCAGAAGGCCTGGATGTCACTCCACCTCCACCCCCCTACCAGGGTCCAGTCTGCAGGCTGAACTGTGTGAGGATGTTCAAGCTGCATGCGATGGATTATTACAGGACACCATTAGGAACCTCTACAGCTCCATACCGAGACGTCTGGCGTGTTGGGTTAGCAAACATGGCGGCCCGACGCCATACTGAGAGACAGACTTCTGTATGTGTAGCTCAATAAATATTGATCATCATTCCTGGTAACCTTTATCTTTCTTTCCCATATATATCTATATTATATATTAGAGGTGGAGATATGGAGGACTATAATACTGTAGTACATCAAGAGTATACGTGGTGTATCAGGATATGTACTGGTTCAGACCCTCATCAGTTGGAGCTGTTAAGTGTAAGCCTATAGAGTCTTTCAGATCACCAAATTGGTGTGCCCAAACTTTTGACTGGTGCCGTACTTGCACCATGTACAGCTTTTCTGGGCCTTATTGCATTTATATGCTGTCGGTCCACAGTGACTGGTCCACTGGGCTTTCTCCCAGGTCCCCTGATTGCCCACTCAGGCTTTGACAGATACAGTGGACAGATGAGTGGACGCTCTGTGGAACACAATAGAATTGGGGAATGAAAAAATAAAGGGCGTCTAATGAGTCACAGACATTTGGACGACCCTTGTTTGCTGACTGTACCGATTTGTTCCAGGGAATGGAATTCGTTGACTTTCGCTGAGCTGCCTTAATTTGAAGGATCTGTGTGTATTGCGCCATTAATTGCAATTTAAATGTGCGAGATGAAGTCGGGGCGGGGCGGGTGCGGTATGAGCGAGTCGAGGCAAACGTTTAACAGGAGGCATTTGGGTAAACGCAACTAATTGGGTCTTACGAAGCGTTTACACATGCGGGGATAAATGATGTTTCACTTTCTCTTCTGTCCTTCACAAGAATAAAGGCTGTGATGGTAGCGTGGGATGGGAGGTGGTGAGGGTCGGAGCCGGTAGCCTGGACTGCCCTAGCCTGGAGGAATAAAAACAGTTTTTTTCTTTTTTATCTCTTGTGCATGATTCTGCCTGGGCGAAGCTGCTGCGCGCCCGGAGATGAAACGCGGAGAGCGCGGCTTTGAAATCCTCCTCAAGTCAAAATTAACATTTTTATTTCAACTGCAGCCAAGAGAGAGCAGAGCAGGGGCCGGGCAGAGCGCTCTGGGCAAGACACATAATTGTTTATTGTGTGTAAACTTTGGGGAAACAATGGTTGGGGAATAAACGCCGTGTGTAGGAGGAGGAGGAGGAGGCGAACCGCTGGAACGATCACAAAGCCAGAAAACCAGGGCCTCGTTTTCTCCGTAGGATGACCACATGAAAGGGCCGACCCGTTAGGCCCATTACTATGGCTCCATAATGTGCTTTAATAATTATCACCCTGTTTAAAGCCTCTACATCACTCGCTCCACCACTCGCTCCACCACAAGGGGGAAGACATATGGTTGGTTTTGATACTCCTCTTCTCCCTTTCTGATTTTAGCTGTGTCTGTGTTTTTAGGGGGTGGGTTGGGGAGGTCGAGGCGCCCGCTGCTGTCCTGGGTAAACGGGTTTATTAGAACTTTTTAATTCTTGCCTTTTTTATGTCGTTGTTTTCATTTTCCCTCACACACTATATTGTTGCAGATGCTCAATAGTTAGGACCCCCACAGGACCACCATAGAGCAGGTATGATGTGGGTGGTGGGTTCTCAACACTGCAGTGACACAAGACGTTAGATGCTGCCGTGGTGTTGTTAAGTGTGATGTGATGGTGCTGCCGTGAGATGGATCGGACACAGCAGTGCTGCCCTGGTCACCTCAGTGGTCACTCAAGTCCAAACATCAACTGTCATCCTGCTGCGGTCTAAAGTCCAGTGCGGCAGTGTCCTGGTGCGGCACCAGCATCCTGTGAACAGTGTCCTGTGGGACCAGCACCCATGTGGACAGGTGTCAGTCTGGGCCAGGCATCCTGTGGGACAGTGCTCCTAGCTGGGCAGCACCCTGATGGACAGCATGTCCTCTGCGGACAATGCTCGCTGTGGACAATGTCCTGTGGGCAGCACCCTGTGAACAGTGTCCTGTGGGCAATGTCCTGTGAGCAGCGTCCTATGGGCAGGACCCTGTGGACAGTGTCCTGTGGGCATCGTCCTATGGGCAGAGTCCAGTGGGCAGTGTCCTGTAAGCGGCAGAGTACCCTGCCTGTGGACAATGGTCTCGCTGCGGACAGCACACCTCGTAAACAGTGTAGCCCTGTGCGGCAATGTCCTTGTGAGCAGCGTCCTATAGCGGCCAGTACCCCTCGTGGAACAATGTCCTGTGGGCAGCCCACCTTGACTGAGACAGTGTCCTGTGGGCAGTTATGTCCTATGGAGCCCAAGCCCTGTCCTGTGTGTGCCAGCCGTCCTGAGGCAGCCACTGATTGAAGGGAACTAGCAAGGATGCCACCAACACTGCACTGTGCAGCAGCAGATGAGCTATCGTCTCTGACTGTCCATCTACAAGGTGGACCAGCAAGGTAGGACTGTCTAATAGAGTGGACAGTAAGTGGAAACAGTGTTTACCAACTACCTGCGATCCATTCTCAGGTGTGTTGGAAAGGGCATGTTATGCTCTATTGACCTGCGCCTTGTTCTAGCATTTCCCCACTGGTCTACAGAGCTTCAAAGATACCCAACACCATTATCCCTGGATTTCCGAAGACTACAGTGAGAAGTGATGAGTGGCTGGAGAGCGAGCATAACATCCTGTAATCCTATGAAGTTCATGTTTGAATGTAGTGGCCAAAAAATGAGTCCCGTGTGACTGAACTGTACCTAATCGAGTATGATACCTCCAGGATCACCAATAACAGCTGTGACTGGATTTAGCATGGACTGGTTTTGGCTAGCTTCTGGATGTATCACTGTTCAGCCACTCCTGCATCAAAGACGATTTGGTGGATGCCTTCAGTGGCACTATTCCGAGGAGAATTCCCAGTAGACTGGGATTTTAGCCAATGCTGGTAGACCCGTATGACCATACGCTTCTATACACCTGCAGAATTTAGCTACTTCCTTCACACTATGGTCTTTGGCCACGCCCATATGCAGTCACTGCTTTTAGCCAATCATTAACATCTGCTCTGGAGCCATTTTCCACACATGGAACGAGACATTCCCTGCACTGTACCACCTCTTCTTAATCTATGGATTCTGTCACTCACACCCCAGAGTTATTTATAGCCCTATCATCCTTGTGCAGCGCCATCTGCAGGATCCTGAAGCTACTACCACCTTAAACACACAAGGTGACCTTTTCTTTAAACGCTCATCCGTGTGGTCCAGGAAAGAACTGAAGGTTTCTGAATGTGAGGGGGGTGAGGCAGGGCAGCCTCGTCTGGTCTAGATGTGTTTGTCAGGGGAAGTTTGGCGAGCCACAAAGAAATATAACGTATGAGAATAATAATAAGCTATAGACCAAATCAGAATGTTTGGGAAGGTAAACACGGGCTGCACTTCCGGCTGGATAGGTCTCATGAACTTGCAGTGCCACTTATGGCACAATTTACAATAAATACAAACATACCAGATTAACACTGGCATAATAGCAGACCTGGGTGTTTCAGAGGCCGTCACGTCATACTGTACGTATGCATTAGACTTGATTCCCGTTTTTCCCATTTTCCACAATCCATAGTAATGTAGAGGAGTTATAAGCAGTATCCCAATTAGCATATACACTAGCACTAGCGCTAGCAAGTGTAGCTACATGTTACGAGAATGATTAGCAAAAGATAACAATGGTAATCACCAGCAAAACCAGCATATGATGTGTGTTCTCAGTGCTGGTATTCTGGTCAGCAAACATGACCCATGCTGGGTGACCAGCTAAACCAGCATAAACCAGCTACGTTGGGGTTGGTTTAGCTTAGTGGATAACACCACTACCCGCCAGGGAGCCACCGCCACATGTGGGAGACTGGGGTTTGATTCCCGGTCTGGGTGACTATGCTGTGCTACACCAATAAGGGTCCTTGGGCAAGACTCCTAACCCTACACTGGCCTACCTGTAATATGACTAACCTTGTAGGTCACTCTGGATAAGAGCGTCAGCTAAATGCTGCAAATATGTTATCAGCTATGGGCACCAATACCCAACCAGTAAGTCCACCAGAATGTAGTGGGACGGTGTGGTAATGTGCTATTGCTGTTAAATACTGCTTTGTAGAGAACCTAACATTACGCGGCATAAGCTAGTTAAGAAAGCTAACGTTGTTAGCAAGCTATGCCGCTAACTGGAGTAGTTAGATTCTCTGGAGACACATAAAAAGATTGTTCAGAGTAAACCAGCACAGCTGGCCACCAGTATAGTGTTAGTTTTCAGTGAAGTGTTTTACATGTATGCAGACCGTTACCACGACTGTCCTTAACACCACGTCACCGTCACCGAGGACTGCAATGGTGTAGTACCAGACTGTCATGGAGTGACTCAGAATGTCATCTACGAGAGGTCTGTATGTGTAGCTCAATAAATATCGCCCATATCCGTCTAAATGTCAACTTAAATAGTCTTTAGCAAGTGCAATCGAAAAAGAGATTGAAGAACATCGAGCGAGTGCAAAAAAAGAGGAGAGCGAGCGAGAGAGAGAGAAAGAGAACGAGAGAGAGAGAAAGACAGATTAAACAGATCACTCTGGACGGCTTGTTTTTGTTTTTCGCTCGTCTGACAGCGAGAATGGCTGAGATGTGATTAAACGAGCACAGTTACATTTACAGCCTCTGTGTTCGCTGGCGCTGACAGGCAGTGAAGACAACAGGATAAATGCATAGGCTCAATTAGCATGTGTGTACATGGCGGGGACGCATATTCTGCTGCTGGGTTGGAGATAATGTAGGAGATGTATGAAGTTGCCAGCTCAAACAAAAATCCAAAAGGCAACGTACAGACTGTAGTGATCAGTGAGGATTCACACTAGCGATGGATCTGTTAGCATACATGTCACTTCCTGTTTGGTACCTGGTTAAGTACAGGCAACTTCCATCACTGAAATCAGGAATCTCATTACAGACGAGCGCTGAGAGACGCTATGCTTAATTCCTAGAGGCTTCGGTTTAGCATATGTACTTCACAGAGGAACTGTAACGGCCCGGCATTGCTTTGCATGGCTGTGGGAGACATGGTCATGCCGAGTGACTGCTTATGCCCCGGTCCGTCCCACGATCCTTCTTTAAGTTGGTGGTAGCACTACTCCATTCAGGAGCACTATGGGAGGAGACCAGTCCCACTTCTGACACCAATGTGACATCAGTCTACAGTAAAACACAGGAGATGTGACAGTTCTGTTAATGAACACAGCGGTACGTTCTTGGTGCTGACCACGGTGCCTCCACACACGTGTTCATTGGTCGTCTCCACCAAGACGAAAGTGTGACTCATCACGGAAGATGACCCGCTACCATTTAGGGTCACTCCATGACAGTCTGGCACGACACCACTGCGGTCTTTTGTGATGTTGATGCAGTAACAGTCTGGGTGAGTGTAGTCCTGTGTGGTGCAGTCGTCTGCCAATGGTGCTGGCACTTACAGGATGACTCATGGAGGACACCACTGCTCGCTGAATGTCCCCGATCGGGGCTGTTGGGTCAGTCAGATACAGGGATAAGGCCTGTCCTAGCTTACGCCACATGCAACCAAGTGTGAATCATTCGCATGAGAGAACCCAGTGCCTGGGATGATGTGGGTGCCATGACCATGCAGAGTGACCGCTTTAAGAAGCACATGGGAAGCACTGTTTTACCATTTGCCATTTTCTGCTGGCACACAGAGGAATCAGTGAGCGCCCCTGCCTGGAGAGGTGGCCAGCCCTATCCATGGTGTCGGGAGAGCGGTGCCTTGCTCATGCACACTGCAGTTAACCTACTGTCCTGTCAGTCCAGGAGATTAAACCATCCAGGGCAATGGGGTAGATGTGAACATGGTGCTTCCTACGAGTCTCCTCACGTGGTTACTCTGCATGGTCAAGGCCACAGCATCCCAAGCACTGGGTTCTTTCATAGAATGATTCACGCTCTGTCAGTCCTGTGGCGTAAGCCAGGGTGGGCCTTATCTCTTTACCTGACTGACCCAACAGCCCCGATTAGGGACATTCAGCGATCAGTAATGTTCTCCATGAGTCGTCCTGTTAGTGCAGCACCATCGGCAGACGGCTGCACCATGCACGACTACCTGCACCCAGACTGTTACTACGTCAACATCACAAAAGACTGTAATGGTGTCGTGCCAGCCTGTCATGGAGTGACCCTGAATGGCAGCGGGTCATCTTCAGTGATGAGTCCCACTTTCGTCTTGATGGAGCCGACCAATCAACATGTGTGTGGCGGCACCGTGGTCAACAACAAGCGTACTGCTGTGTTCAATGACAGAACATTTGCCATGTCTTCTGCGTTTTACTCTAGGCTGATGTCACATTGGTGTCAGAAGTGGGACTGTTCCCCTCCCCTTGTGCTCTGGAAAGGAGTAGTGCTACTACCAACTCAAAGGAGGATTGTGGGATGGACTGTGACGTAAATAGGCAGCGTTGAATGACAGTTCTCCACAAACATCGAAATAATCACAGCCTAACAGTCCGGCTTAGCCAATCCCTCTGAAAAGCGATCAGCAATCGGGATCATGGCATCAAAGCCACATTAATGGAACACATTACCCACACAGGATCAGTTTACCAGCAGCACAGTTACTGATATGGATTGACTTGATGTCCACATTCCAGCCCAGTGATCATTTGTTCAGTGAAGCCTATACTGTATGAGGCACCTTGTATCCCGGAGAGATTCCCAGCTGTCCTTGGAGCTCGGTGCTGGAGATACAGTACACAGGCTCTGATGAGCAAGGACAGCCCCTCTTCAGCGAATTTCTCTCCCTGCTGTTGGTTAACCCGTCTACAGGGACACTTTCATCTGGTAGAGAAAGAGAGAAAGGGAGACAGGGGGAGAGAGAGAGATGGAGCACCAAAACAAAAAAACATCATTACAGTGCCCTCCAGCACATTATACACTCATCTGCTCCACGCCTGGATAAAGCGGGACTCAGGTTGCCATAGAGACGGACATTTCATTAAGGTTTCCGGCATCTGTAAGCTTTAGGAATGATCAGTGTGTGTCACGACTGATCACCCGCCGAAACGTTCCGATCCGGCAGTCGCCATGCTGAACCAAATCTGAGCAGCGGACTGTACGCTACATGGCCAAAACTATGTGGACACCTGACCGTCATATGAGCTAGTTGGACAAACCATTCCAGAACCAATGTATGTGGAGTGGCCCCCTCAATACAGGCTATAGCTACCTCCACTCTTCTGGGAAAGGCTTTCCTTAAGAATTTGGATGGTTCTCTATGGGAATCTGTGGCTATTGACTCAAAAGAGCATTTGGAACATCAGGCGCTCATGCTGGCAATCAGCGTTCCCAGTTCATCCCGAAGATGTCCAGTGGGGTTGAGGTCAGGGCTCACTGGAGTTCCTTCCTGTTGGTACCAGTGCAGTTGAATGAATTCTGATCTGAGGGTCACGCTGAGGTCATAAGGCCACCAGTCCGATTTGTGTCTGATCTAGGACCACATTATAAAAGTGTTTCAGATCTGATTGGGACTTGTTCACACAGATCTGAAAAAAAAAACTAGTTACTAATTTTGAAATTTTGGATAAATAAAATCTGCATTTTATCCAATGAGGTTTTTTTGGCCGTGTTCATATTCGACTTAGAATTCAGACTGTTTTGAATCTGATTTTCTTTCTGCAGTGTGAACAGGCCATGGATTCAGATCACGGTAGAACCACTTTCCTATGTGGGTCTAGTTCGGATACGCATCTGATACATGGTCATATTACAGGGGTTGGACAATGAAACTGAAACACCTGGTTTTAGACCACAATCAGTTATTAGTATGGTGTAGGGCCTCCTTTTGCGGCCAATACAGCGTCATTTGGGCAGCCGTGGTTTTATGTTTTTTGGATACAATCCGGGTCAGCACCCGAACATCCCTTTCAGACAGCTTCCTCCTGCGTCCACAGTTAATCCTGTTGGATGTGGTTCGTCCTTCTTGGTGGTATGCTGACATTACCCTGGATACCGTGTTGCTGCTTTAGTACAGGTGTCTACGAGGGGGCAGGGACTTTGCTGGCTACTTGGTCACAGATATTTACCGCCAAGCAAGACCTGTGCACCAAAGTTTGCCAACTTACTCTTAGAACTCTGGTAAATTGTCACCCATAATGCTGTTGTGCAATTGCCAGTATTTTGAGCCAGACTATGCTTGCCTAGCTTAACCTGATCAACTGAACCTTCACACTCTGCTCTTACTGGTGCAATGTGCAATTAATGAAGATTGGCCACCAGGCTGGTCCAATTTAGCCATGAGACCTCCCACACTAAAATGACAGGTGTTTCAGTTTCATTGTCCAACCCCTGTAGAGTCAAATTAGAATAAGGAGCTTTACTATGTTGTGTTTACATAGTACTTTGCTTTTCACGCATCCTCTGTGGCCGTCCGATGGTGACCTTTCCCTCAGTCGTGTGATTCCGTTTAAGGGTGTTCGACACTACTATCATAGTCCGGCGCCTGTAAATGAGAACACAGCGGCGGGTAACTCCACCCACAATGTTTTCAGGTAGTTTCTGGCCTGTTTTTTTTAAAAGGCCTTTTGTAGCCCGCGTCAGATGTACTGGGTGTGGGTATACACTGTAGTGGTAGAGTGCCGGGGTCTGATGCCCTTCTCCTCCTGGGGTACATGTGGTTTTCACACTGCACAACAACACAGAGACCTTGAACCCATGCCAGGCACTGTTCTCTGCATAATGACATTATTTCCCATCTCGCGCTTGTACGCGACTGCCCAGCTGCTGAATTATGACGGCACAATAGACTCTGTGGAAGTTGTTTTGAGGAGAGGAACCCTGTAAGACTTTGAAGGGAGTATTCTTTTTTCAACAAAGCAGATGCAGGAACGTTCTCTCTACAGGAGCGCTACTGAACCCTCAGTCAACAGGATATGACATCACAAGCTGTGCTTTAATACCCTGTCAGCATGTATCCATATGTAATTACAGTGTGTTCCATATGTATTATACAGCTCTGGAAATTAAAGAGACCACCTGTAAATGATCAGGTTCTCTAGTGGTACAGGTTCTGGGTTTGTGTTGGACCAGAATCCCTCAGTTCTGTTTGATCCTCTACACTACTGGAACCATGTCTCCCAAACTCCAGATCAGATATTGTATTAGATCTGTTTATTTAGAAAATCACTAATGACCTCCAGAAGCCTGTTTTAGAAACCATGCTCGCCTGTGGCGTTTACCCAGCCACAGCTCGCTCCAGTCTCTCTGTAGGTCACCTCGACGCGTCATACTTACAGGTTGCTTAGCGGTAAGGCGACACTGGAATGAAGTAGGTGGCGACCTCATCACGGTCACGCATAGAGAGTGGCTGGAAGGTTTGGCCCTCTTTATGCAGTCTGTAGCCTGTAGTTAGTTAATGTGATGATTTAGCCTGCTGGACCTTGTTCTCGAATGCCAACAGACGCTCACATGTATCTGACCAGTAAAGCTACGACCCAACCATTACCAGGATTCATCACTGAGAACCTCGATTGTAATGTGCGAGATGCTGATTTAAGAAGACGCCATGCGGAGTCCGCGGCCTGGAGTGGGCTCTGATTTATTTCCAGAGCTGTATACTTGTATATACGTAGGTGTAATAATAGCATGTCCCATATCAATCAAATATGCAAGAGTGACTCTAGTTTTGTGCCTAACATGGTAAGTCTCTGTATCTAAAACCATCATCAAAAGAAATAGCTGCACCCAGTAAGGAGCCGTAGTGGAGTGTGGTTGCTGTGAACGGAAGGAGTGATAAAGGGTAAGACCAGGATCAAATAACTGATGATTACATTTTAGGGAGCTGATATGATCAATATCTTATTGAGACCTTACACATACAGATAGTCTGTCTCTCAGGTATGGCGTCGGGCCGCCGTGTTTCCGTAACCCAACACGCCTAGACTGTCTCGGCTATGGAGACTGTAGAGCGTTCCTAAATGGGAGTCCTGATTTGATAATTCCATCCCATGCCTGGCAGCTTGAACACATCCTACATACAAGTTCCTGCAGATGGGTGCGGTAGGGCGTGGAGGTGATGGTGGACACCAGGCCTTCGGGACCCGTCTCCCTGTGCACAACAAACGCGATTAATCTATGGACGCCTGACTACTACCGAGACGTCTGGCATGCTTGGGTGTATGAGAATCACGAGTCCGAGCCCGACGCCATTACTGAAGAAAACAGACTTCCGTATGTGCTCGCTCACTAATTAGTGATCATATCAGTCTAAATTGATCACCAGTTATTGATCCCTGGTCAAACTTTTATCTTCCTCTCACAACAGCACCGCACTCCCACACCCTCCCCCTTATCCCACTGCACAACTCCTTCTGTTGCGGCTGATTCTGAGGGTGTTTGTATTTTGATATGTAAGAAAAAAACTGTATATGCTATTTTCAGTAATGTCACATTCTGAAAGAACCGTTTTAACCTTTTTCTAGCCTTTAAATGAATAGAAACATGGACAGTAACTTTAGCGGCCGTCCCGGCCCAAGATCAGCCCTTCAGGTCTTATTGTCCTCATGAAAATGATATAAAAACAAAAAACACACACACAACACACACCCACAACACACAACACACACACACACACAACAACACACAGAGAAATAACTCCTGCTAAGAGGATTAAGTGCCCCATGAAAGCAGTACATGAAATGGCAGGCCAGAGTTTGGGAGATCGATCGAGATGAAAGAGAGAGCAGGGGCAGGACTATTTCTTTCGTTTCTCTCCATACCTCCGCCTCTGCGAACGCAGGCACTCATTTCTTCTTCATTTTACCTCCATACACCAAACTTACCTAACGCTCTGTCACTCACATTTCAGTCCTCTGCTCATTCTTCCCCCTGTTCTCTTTTCTACCTCCCTCTCTCTAACTCTCTTTCCCACTGTCTCCTTTAATCTCTTACTCTCTCCACCTCTTCTGTTCTTTTTAATCTCTCTCTGTCTCTCTCTCTCTCTCTTGCTCTCTCTCTCTCCATCTAATGTCTTGATAGCTTAGTATCACTCAGAGAGAGAGAGAGAGAGAGAGAGAGAGATAGAGAGAGAGAGAAGGAAAGAGAGAGAGGGAGGGACGAGAGGACAGGCGAGGAAGGACCGGAGGGGACATACAGAGAGATAGGGAGACAGACGAGACAACCACCAAGATGAGGGAGAAGAGAGAGAGAGGGCGAGAGAGAGGGAGAGAAGGAGAGAGAAAGAAAGAGAGGGAGAGCGAGAGGCGCGGAAAAAAGAGAGAGAGAGGGAACCGAGAGAGAGAGGGAGAGAGAGAGAGACAGGAGAGAGAAATAGTCGGAACCCAGCCGATGAGAGAAGAGACAGACCAGAGAGAGCCAGGGGAGCAGAGAGACCAGAGAGAGAGAGAAGCAGCACAAGAGACGAGAGCAGGCCTCCAATCTTGAGAGAGAAGAAGGGCTTTTGGTGAGAAGAGGCCGGCTGAGAGAGAGCGAGTAGGGAGAGAGAGATGGGAAGAAGAAAGGACAGCCATGAGAGAAGAGAGACAGCAGAGAGAGCGAGGAGAGACGAGAGAGAGGGTTTTAGAGGTGAGGGATGAGATGAGAAAGATCGAAGAGCAAGGTTAGAGCAAAGACAGAGAGATGAGGCGAGACAGAGAGAGAAGATCCCGGGAGAGAGAGAGACACGACGAGAGAGGAGAGAGAGAGAGATGAGAGCTCTAGTCCCATGCCTACTTCACACTTGACTTCTCTACAGGTCGCCTCCATAGTTCAGTCCCTCCATCTTATACTGTTCTAGGAGTGGTCTTCCGAGCAGGTCACACCTGATGAAGCGCACCGCCTCTCTCCTTCCCTGCACCGCTTTGGAGGAATATCACCTCCATCTGTTTGTACTTAGCTGGATCTCTCTCTCTTCCCCCCCCCTCCCCCCCCCCCCCCCCCCCCCCCCCCCACCACCCCCCCCCCCTACCCCCCCCCCCCCCCCCCCCCCCCCCCCCCCCCCCCCCCCCCCCCCCCCCCCCCCCTCCTTCGGCAGCTCTCCTTCCCTCTTTCTTTGCTGTCCCTCTTCCTTTGTTTCTCTCGCTTTGAAAACTTAAAAATATCCATGCCCGGTGTCTTGTGCACATGGGGTTACCATGGTGATAATAAATGGGATAGTGTGTGGGAGTGTATATGTCTGTGTGTAGGTGTGTGTCGCTGGTATGGTGTGGGCTTTCATGACTCTGAATAACACATGGAAAACAGTTATTACACAAAAATCACAAAATAATAATCACCAGAAATACAAGTCCTCGATTAGCACCACAACACACCACACCTCCCGCACTCCTTCTCTCCTGCTTGGAGAGGCTGATGCTGATGCTGGAGGAGAGGGAGCACTGACACTAAAAGAGAGAAAGGTAATGAGAATGTAATATATGTGTTACAACAACGTTATCATTAATATAATGTAATAACAGTGTAATAACATGCCTATATCACATGTGACATAAGCAAGGACGGGCCTTATTGCTGTACCTGACTGACCCAACAGCCACGACTGCTACATTAAGTGATGTCCTCCATGAGCGACCCTGTTAGTGCAGCACCATTGGCAGACGGCTGCACCACGCAGGACTACATGTACACAGACCGTTACCACGACTGTCCTTAACACCACGTCACCGTCACCAACGACTGCAGTGGTGTCGTACCAGACTGTCATGGAGTGACTCAGAATGGCAGCGGGTCATCTTCAGTGACGGGTCCCGCTTTAGTCTTGGTGGAGACGACCAACGAATCCGTGTGTGGAGGCACCGTGGTCAGCACCAAGGTGAACGGTTTGGTGTCACATGTCCAGAAGACCTGGTGTCCCTCCACCTTCACCCCTACCGCACCATCTGCAGGAACTGTGTGAGGATGTTCAAGCTGCATGGGATGGATTATCACAGGACACCATTAGGAACCTCTACAGCTCCATACCGAGACGTCTGGTGTGTTGGGTTAGCCGTCCCGACGCCATACTGAGAGACAGACTTCTGTATGTGTAGCTCAATAAATATTGATCATATCAGTCTAAATTTATCATCAGTTATTGATCCTAATGCTGATGATCAGTGATACAGATTTTAATAGCAGCTCTTTATAAAGAACCTATGTTCAGAGCCTGAACGCTAGTGTAGCGACACCTGTTAACGGCCAACGTTAACTTTTTCTGTGGAGCCGTGAAATGTTTTCATCTTCCCCCAGAGTGAAAGAGAGAGCAAGGGGATCAGGCTCTGGTGTTCGCTCATCTGGCGCACAGATTGCTGTGTTTGTGAGAGGACTAGAAGAGGTCTTGGCTTGGGGCCCTGTGCGACCATAAAAACCAGCGAGGCAACCCATGGCCTTATGGAACACCCTCTTACAGACCACAGGCCATTTACCCTGAGGTGGTCCCATACATATCTGCTGAGGGGGTTTGGCGGGGGAGGGGGGGGGGTTCAAAGAGTGTAAACAGGGGTAAGACAGAGAGCTGTACATTACCCTACAGATTCACAGGATACATTCCCGTGAAGTCATCATCAGCACCAGAACTGTGAGCTGGCAGCTTCGTGAGCAGCTGGACACATGCCCAAGATCATAATGTGCAAAGCCAAGCGTCCGCTGGAGCGGTGTGAGGTCTAATGCTACCGGACTCTGGAGTGGAAACCAGTCTGATGGATGACTCTGGGTTTGGTGGATGAATCCGGGAGAACACTGCCTACCGGAATGTGTAGTAAAGTGTGGTGGAGGTGGGATGGTGGGATGGTGGGATGGTGGGATGGTGGTCTGGGGCTGTTTTCCCGGGTGTGAGTGAAGGATGATGTTAATGCTTCAGTACACTGGATTATACAATGATGTGTCTCCAACTTTCTCCAGCAGTTCGGGGAAGAGCCCTTTCCTGTTCCAGCATGACTGTGCCTCTGTGCACTAAGCCAGCTCCACATACGTGTGGTTTCAGGGGTTTGGGGTGGAGGAACTCCGTTGGCTTGCACAGAGCCCAGAACTCGACCCCACTGAACACCTTTGGGATGAACTGGAACGCTGATCGTGAGCCAGGCCTTCCCATATAACGTGGTTCCTGACCTCATGAACCTGAGCCCAAATTCCAACAGAATCTTTTGGAAAGCCTTCCCACAGTGGTTTGATCTGATCTTATCTGATTCTATTTGATTTGATCTAATTTGAGTTTAGTTGATTTCATTAGATTTGAGTTGATCTGAGCTGAACTGAGCTAAACTAAGTTGAATTAATTTGATTTGAGTTGAGTTGAGTTGAGTTGAGTTGAGTTGAGTTGAGATCTGATCTGCTCTGATCTACTCTGATTTGTTTGGATTTGATCTAAGTTTAGTTAAGTTCATTGGTTTGATTTGATTTGATTTGATTTCCGTTGCGTTGAGTCGAGTTGATGTTATCTGATCTACTCTGATTTGTTTGGATTTGTTCTGAGTTTATTTGAGTTCATTTATTTTATTATATTATATTTGATTTGATTTGCATTGTTTTCCGTTGTTTTGCGTTGAGTTGATCTTATCTGATCTACTCTGATTTGTTGGGATTTGATCTGAGTTTAGTTAAGTTCATTTATTATATTTGATTTGATTTGATTTGCGTTGCTTTCCGTTGTGTGGCATTGAGTTGAGTTGATCTTATCTGATCTACTCTGATTTGTTTGGATTTGATCTAAGTTTAGTTAAGTTCATTGATTTGATTAGATTTGATTTGATTTTCGTTGCGTTGAGTCGAGTTGATGTTATCTAAACTACTCTGATTTGTTTGGATTTGTTCTGAGTTTATTTGAGTTCATTTCTTTTATTATATTTGATTTGATTTGATTTTCGTTGCTTTCCGTTGCGTGGCATCGAGTTGAGTTGGTCTTATCTGATTTACTCTGATTTGTTTGGATTTGACCTGAGTTTAGTTAAGTTCATTTATTTTATTTTATCTGATTTGGTTTGGTTTGGTTTGGTTTGGTTTGGTTTGGTTTGCGTTGCTTTCCTTTGTTTTGCGTTGAGTCAAGTTGAGTTGATCTCATCTGATCTACTCTGATTTGTTGGGATTTGATCTGAGTTTAGTTAAGTTCATTTATAATATTTGATTTGATTTGATTTGCATTGCTTTCCGTTGCGTTGCGTCGAGTTGATCTTATATGATCTACTCTGATTTGTTGGGATTTGATCTGAGGTTAGTTAAGTTCATTTATTTGATTATATCTGATCTGATTTGATTTGAGTTGATTTCATTTCATTTGAATTCAATCTGAGTTGAACTAAGTTGATTTGATTTGATTTGATTATATGTGATCTGATCTGCTGGGAATTCCTCCCGTATTAACATTGTATCCTTCTTTGGGGGCTTTTGATCTTATTTTGATTTGAGACCCAGGAAAGTGTGAGTGGCCCAGAGCGATGGCGCTCCTGAGCAAATCAAAAATGGCTGTTAGAATCAGAATCACTTTATTTTCACAATTCCTGACATCATGCCTAAATTCTAAACACTGTCAATTAAAACAGATGCTGAAAGCGACTCCCCCCACTCTCCCATACTACTGTTAGTGGAACCCACCACCCTCTCTGAACCGGACCACTGGCTAGGAGTGAAATAACGGGGGTATCCACTGGGGGGACGACAAAAGAGACACTTTACTGCTCATTTATATTCAGCACAAAGCAAAGTCTCTCAATCTGGTCCTTCTAATGTACCATATCGTTTCATCTCCCAACCCAGTCGCGCCACAGAACCGCGTTCATGCGCAGCGTAAAGAGTCGCTTCTCCTTCTCCTCCTTGTCATGGCAGCGAAAGCTGCTCTAAAGAAGCATCTACAGATGAGAGCGCCCTGGCGTCGGTGAGGATTTGCTCAGCCTGGGTTTTTAATTAACTCTTCAGGATGAAGAACAGAAAGGAGGAAAATTCCATTAATTGGCTGTTCCACCAACAGCACCGATGTTTGAAGATGTGTTTATCAGGCTCCTACAGGATTCAGTCAGCTAAGAGGTGTGAAAGTAGGGGTGGGGGGTGGGGGTGTGCTCTCAGTCCGGGGATCAGGTTACATTCATCTGTGCTCAGTATGTTAGAATCAGTGTATGCAAATTCTGATGTACACTCTTCATCAGACGGATAGCTGCACCCAATAGGAAGTGCTCAGTGCATCACGGGGGTTCAGCTCCCAAACCTCCTGGATTTATACACCAGCCTGATAAAAACCAGGAGGGTTCTGAAGGACTCCAGCCACCCAAGCCACTGTCGGTTCTCACAGCTGCTGAGTGGGAGGAGGTTCCGAAGTATGAAGTCCAGAACCAGCCGCAGCCAAGATAGTTTCTTCCCCCAAGTCATCAGGCTACTGAACAGCCAGTAGTGCTGAGGCATCGGTAAATGGACCTGGTTCAGCACACCTCACCAAAACCACCTGTAATATGACTAACTTCCAAGGTTAGTCATATTACAGGTAGGCCAATGTGGTGTTAGGAGTCTTGCCCAAGGACTCTTATTGGTGTAGCACAGCAGTCACAGTAGTCACCCAGGTCGGGATTTGAACCCCAGTCTCCCACATAGGGTGGTGGCCCTATGTGGCTCCTTGGCGGGTAAGTGGTGTTATCTGCTGAGCTACACCCACCACCATAAACGATGATCTCCATGGACAATCATTACTCTGCACTTTACATTAGCATATTATACTGCACATAGACTGACCGACTGTTATCTTCCATCCACACTGTATATCTATAGTGTGTATATATATATATATATATATATATATATATATATATATTTATCTCAATATTCTATGCCCTGTATATACCCTGCATCTCTCATCTACCTCAGCCTTACCATAGCGCTATATGGTAATGTATACATCTGCATATATCCTAGTTTTTATTCATAACTTTTATTCTTAACTGTATATTAGTATAAACAGAGATTTTGTGATTAGTACTGTATATATTTATTGTCTACTTTATATGTTTGTATTGAAGTGCTGCAAGAGACTACGCACCTAAGCTTTTCACTCACCTTCACACCTGTGAAAATGTGATGTGACAATAAAAGTGATTTGATCTGATTTGAAGTCTGGGATGGCAGTGGGAAGGAAGATAAAGGGGTGGCAGGAACACTGAATTATTATTTTTAATGTAGACTGATATGGGTAATACTTATTGAGCTACACATACAGAAGTAGTGTCTCGCAGTATGACGTCAGGGATGGAGGTAGAGGTTCCTAATGGTCCAGTGATAATCCATCCCATGAAGCTTGGAATGGAAAGCACATGCATCATGACACCCTTATATAGTCACTCAGGTATAGTCATAAGGACCGCCCCTGGTTACGTCACGTCCCGGCCGAGTGTGAAACTTGAATCATTGGCATGTCTCACAAAGTCAGACCAACCCACCAAGTTTCATTCCAGTCGGTTGATTCCTTCTGGGTCCAGCTCTGCTTTGATGATGAGTGGATATCGCAACCCTTCATAAAAAGACATGCGCTGAAATTAATCACCTACTGACATATATTACATCAGTACATCAATTATTACATCAATATGGACCATATTGTATATTTAATACAGGTAGAAATGATATTTACATTCCACTCCGGTCAGCCGAGTCCAGCGCATTTCTGAGCACAGCTCCTGCCATCCTCCACCAACACCAAACCTCAGGCTGGTGGGATGCCATAAACACTCTACACTCCTTCTTTTACAGTCCTTCCCTCGTTCTCTGACTCTGCCCATGTCAGCAGTCCTGGAATTATGCTGAAGGAGCTTCGGCACTTGGTCCAAATCCTCCAGCAGCCAGGAGGAGAAAATCCATTAAGTCCATGAAACTCAGGAATGTATTTTCATTAAACAAGTTTGTTTGAAGGGATTGAGAGAGCAACAAGAGGGAAAGCTGGGGAGTGACACACAGAGAGAGAGAGAGAGAGAGAGAGAGAGAGAGAGAGAGAGAGAGAGAGAGAGAGAGAGGGGGAGGGGGAGAGGGGGAGAGAGAGGGGGAGGGGGAGAGAGGGGGGTCAGAGGGAGGGGGGGTTTGGAGACCAGAGAGGTGAGACAGGAGAGAGAGACACTCGTCGAGAGAGAACAGAGAGAGAGAGAGAGACAGAGAGAGAGAGAGACAGAGACAGAGAGAGAGAGACAGAGAGAGAGAGAGAGAGAGAGAGAGACAGAGAGGGAGAGAGAGAGAGAGAAGGAGACAGAGAGGGAGAGAGGGAGAAAGAGAGAGAGAGAGAGACAGAGAGAGAGAGAGAGAGAGAGACAGAGAGAGAGAGAGAGAGAGAGAGAGAGAGAGAGAGAGAGAGGGATTTCCTTTCTGTATTCAAGGAAACAAGACTGCAGGAAAGGCAGAAATACTGCTCCGAAATCGAGCGTCGCCTTAAGCATCCTCGTATAAACAACTCGGGAATTTCCAGAGCACACAGAGAGGAATTTAGCTCTGCTTTTATATTTAGAGCTGATGCTAAAACGCTCTCGCTCCAGGTTTAGTTATGAGGAGTGCGAATTGTCACGCTGCCGCATCCACAAGCTCAAGCAACCGCTCATCATACGGCAAACTGGGTCCGCACAGGCTTAGAGTGATAGCTCACACGCAAGCAGGACTTCGGTGAAGAAGTATCTGTATGTGTCAGGCTCCTGGCTAATACCTGCAGCAACGAGTGTGCACACGTCTATATACAGTACATGGACCATCCAGTCGAACTGTGTTCCCATAGTAACCATAACACTACACCCTAAACCTCTACATTTACACTACACCCTAAACCCCACATTTACACTAAACCCTAACCCCTACATTTACACTACACCCCTAACCCCTACATTTACACTACACCCTAAACCCCACATTTACACTAAACCCTAAACTCTACATTTACACTACCCCCTAACCCCTACATTTACACTACGCCCCTAACCCCTACATTTACACTACACCCTAAACCCTACATTTACACTACACCCTAAACCCCACATTTACACTACACCCTAACCCCTACATTTACACTAAACCCTAACCCCTACAATTACACTACACCCTAACCCCTACATTTACACTACGCCCCTAACCCCTACATTTACACTACACCCTAAACCCTACATTTACACTACACCCTAAACCCCACATTTACACTACACCCTAACCCCTACATTTACACTACCCCCTAACCCCTACATTTACACTACGCCCCTAACCCCTACATTTACACTACACCCTAAACCCTACATTTACACTACACCCTAAACCCCTACGTTTACACTATACCTTAACCCCTACATTTACACTACACCCTAAACCCTACAATTAAACTACACCCTAAACCCCACATTTACACTACACCCTAAACCCCACATTTACACTACACCCTAAACCCCTACGTTTACACTATACCTTAACCCCTACATTTACACTACACCCTAAACCCTACAATTAAACTACCCCCTAAACTCTACATTTACACTACGCCCCTAACCCCTACATTTACACTAAACCCTAAACCCTACATTTACACTACACCCTAAACCCCTACATTTACACTACCCCCTAAACTCTACATTTACACTACGCCCCTAACCCCTACATTTACACTACTCCCGTAACCCCTACATTTACACTAAACCCTAAACCCTACATTTACACTACACCCTAAACCCTACATTTACACTACCCCCTAAACTCTACATTTACACTACGCCCCTAACCCCTACATTTACACTACCCCCTAACCCCTACATTTACACTACGCCCCTAACCCCTACATTTACACTATACCCTAAACCCTACATTTACACTACACCCTAAACCCTACAATTAAACTACACCCTAAACCCCTACGTTTACACTATACCTTAACCCCTACATTTACGCTACACCCTAAACCCTACAATTAAACTACACCCTAAACCCTACATTTACACTACACCCTAAACCCCACATTTACACTACACCCTAAACCCCTACGTTTACACTATACCTTAACCCCTACATTTACACTACACCCTAAACCCTACAATTAAACTACACCCTAACCCCTACACTTACACTAAACCCCTAACCCCTACATTTACACTAAACCCCCTAACCCCTACATTTACACTAAACCCCTAACCCCTACATTTACACTACACCCTAACCCCTACATTTACACTACACCCTAAACCCTACATTTACACTACACCTTAAACCCTACATTTACACTACACCCTAAACCCCACATTTACACTACACCCTAAACCCTACATTTAATTCATTTGGAACCCTGTAAATCACTACATTTTCCACTAAGCCCTAAAGGCTACATTGCCACTACACCCTAACCACTACTTTTACATATGAAGCCTCTAAGTTGTGGACATGTGACACTACACCAATCTAACTGTCTAGGATTCTGATACTACAGTCCCTAAAAAACCTACATTTCAGGACTACCCACATAAACCTCTACATTTACAGTACACCCTTCCTGCTACAACTTACTCTAAAACCCTTGAAAACCCTTCATTTACACTGATGGAGTGACCCCTACATTTACACTACACTTCTAACAGGCTCTTTACACTTAAACCCCTAAAAAGCCTAGATTTTACACTACACCCTAAGATTTCCCTACAATGTGACACTACCAACCCTAACACCCACGCATTTGATTTGCTACACCATAACCTGTTCATGATTACACTACACCCACAAACCCCACCATTTGGCCTACACTATTGATAAACCCTTGGTTAGACATTTACACTACACCCTAAACCCCTACATTTACACTACACCTTAAACCATGGTAGATTTACACTAAACCCTAAACCCCACATTTACACACTACACCTTAGTATCTATACCCCTACATTTACACTTACAACCTTAAAACCCTACTATCTTACACTAATACCCTAAAATCTCCACATTTACTGACTTACTTACCCTATGACTTAGCCCTCATAATTTACACTACATGTATATGACATAAATGAATTCATTTGGAACTGATGTAAATCAGTGTTTCCGTTGTAGGCACCTGTTCCCTATCCTAAACACACAAAGGCTAAAAATTCTGACTTACTGTCAATAGACTTACTAGACTCATAACTTAGACTTACATCTCGTGAGTTAATTTAGTGTTTCATAGGTGATGTTTAGCATTTCATGATTATGCACTGTACTTTCCATACCTTCTATGATTAGCAGTCCCTTGGAGCGATGACTTCTATCTCATAAGGTTCAGGAAAGCCACATCATCCTCTGATCTTTCGCAAGACTCTTCCTGCCAACTTCTCCGGGTGTTGAAAACACTTTCCAATTGATTCTGATGGAGTGACTCTGCATCTCTGGACTTCTGGCAGGCTCTGTGTGAGGAAAGAGGAAAAAAGCATGTTATTTCTAGGAATAATAGATTTGTCCAGTTCTTAGGAAGTGTGCCACTTGCATTCTTCCATGCTCCTATAGTAACCGCAGCTAGTGGTTTTAGCTACGCTACGTCATGCTGGGAATATCCCCATCAGTCTAGAGGTACCAGAGGTCTACCTAATGGTCACCACAGTTTCTCCATACTAGGGCACCTGGTATCAATAACATTGTTTCAGGTTAGACCAGTAAACAGCACCCATGCCATAAAATTTTCTAGCTCACAGCAGTAAACCTTACCACCGCCTGCAGAAAACACGTGGGCTGTGCAAAAGTGGTCCAATGGCACATGTTGGGACTATTTTAGCATATCTTAGTATCTATATTATTATTAAACAGCTGGTACTTAGTATCTCATAACATATAACACGGTTACATCTTGCCATTATAATTTACTATCTCATAATTCTGACTACCCACAGACGCTATAAAGCTACACTGACCTTATGCATGTGGAGGCCTCCTGCATAATTATGGGGATTTCACTATCTAATATTCCTGTTCTGTACTATCTCAAAAGTATGACTTAGCATCTCGTGATTATAATTTACTATCTCATAATAATGGCTTAGCATTTCATGATTATAACTTACTTTCTCATGATTATGACTTAGCATTTCATAATTATGACTTACTATCTCATAATTATGATTTACTATCTCATAATTATGACTTATTTCTCACTATTATGACTTATTATCTCATATTTATCACTTACTTTCTCATAATTATGACTTAACATTTCATTACATCTCTTTTAGCACTTCTGAGGGATAGAAAGCAGGTCACCTCTAGCTATACAACACCTCATTATGGTGAACACTATGAACCAAACAGCCAACACAGAGTCCAATAAAACTCAACCAAAATAAAGTTGCTGTCCAGTTTTTAAAGGAAGTATGCCAGATGTTGCATGGCCACACCTTCCATGCTCCTATAGTACAGCAGCTAGTGGTGTAGCTACGCTACATGCTGGAATATCCCATCAGTCTAGAGGTACCAGAGGTCTAGAGGCAAATGGTCACCAAACAGTGAAACGTACAGGGCACTGGTCAATGACATGTTTAGGTGGACCAGTGGACCCAACCCATGCCATAACACTGTATGTTATTATAGCTGGAATGATGGCTAAACGGCTAAGCGGCTAGCACAAGCCTATCCGTGTGTGTTTTGAGATGCTGTATGAAGTTGGATGTGGTCGAACCAGTGTCTGTAATTTGTCTCCCACACTCTCTGCACGTCGCCACTCTTCTGTTATACGCTGGGATTGTGAATTCCCTGTAACCAAAGGCTACCACGTACGGCGCGCGCGCCGAAGCCATGCTACAGCGTTGTGTTTACACTTGGCGCCGCTCGCTGATATCACGCACGCGCTGAAGTCGGATGTTGTGATTGGTCCGTGTCCGTGGGGCGTGTCCCAAATCAGCGAAATAAAGTACACTTACACAAAGGAATTATTTTCCTGTAACTTCCGCACACTGTGCCTGGATGGTAACGGAAAGAAACTCGATGTCCCTGTGTTATTTTGGACCGAGTCCGAGTCGAGTCGGGAGTCATTATAGACGAGTTACAAGTCAAGTCTGAAGTCTATTGATATGCAACTCAAGTGCGACTCGAACTCGAGTCACTAACTCGAGTGCCCTTCTCTGGTGTATAGGGTGTGGTATATAGGGTATGTGGTCCATGTGGTGGTCTATGTGGTGGCCAAAAGTCAAAAGTAAACAGGTGCAATTTCCTTGTTATTAGGGGTCCAAGCACCACAGGGACTGGACTCCTAACGCATTTGCTCACATTGGTCTTATTGTTTACTGTTCATGATACAGTAGCTTCTGTGACTGACATGCAACTAGCTGTCAGTATACATGTGTATATATTCATAATGCTTCTCTATTGAATATTTAATGTTCACGTAACGTTGCCACACACTGGTCATGAATGCAGATTGTGGAGGTCTGGGTGGGATGTCCCAGATCAATTAAAGGTAAAAAAAAAGAGATGTATTAAACAAATATGTGGTCTGCATGAGCGAGGCGGTCCCTGGTGTGAATCCGTAATGTTTACACTGGATTTGAATGAGGAAACAAACAGACGGACTATCTTTTCCTGGCATGTGTGTGTTTGTAGCTATTGTTTGCCCCCCAATTGTTGTAGAATGTGCTCAGGAAAAAAATCCCACCATCCATCTTCATCCATCTCCAGCGTTTTCCCACAGTCGCCCAATGCAGCATCACCCTGGAGGGTCTTACAGGCAACACGGGCTGCGGAGTAGCAGGCAGCAGGCAGAAGGACAGGTTCAGAGAGGAAACAGAAGCAGCTCTGGTCCTGTTTGGACCCATTGAGCGGGGACAAGGTTCACTGTTGTGTTGCGTTCGTACTGAACAGGCGTAATTCCTACCAGCGGTCTCTAATACATGTGGCTAAACTGCACATACTTCTTTTCATAACTGGACAAAAGGAGCCAAAGACACAAAAAGGGGGCTTGTGATAGTGCTTAATAACCTGCATTTTTCATAAGACCCCCCCCACAACCCCCACCCCTCCATTAGTAAGTCAATTGGTACTTATATATGCAGACAAGCAGCAGGGACTCAGGCTGAGTGACCCCTGTGCTTGACCCCGCAAGGCTTTGAACTTCCCACAGCCGACTCCCAGCCCGGGACGGCGCGCTTTGATGCCCCCGTCCAGCTTTTGTAACCGAACCCGGCGCTGCTTTTTAAGAATGTAAATAATAGAAGGCACTTCTTTTTCTTTTTTGCTGAAAAATTCATTGGATGCTTCAGCATGCCACATAATTATTTAGAGAGCGTATGTAAATACGTCTTACGATCACGAAGGAATGCATGCCATTTCCTCTCGGAGGCCCTAACTGGTCATTTGGCGCGGAGATAGCACCCGACCGCTCAGCACGGACAACTATAGAAATGGTCTGGTCTTCGCTCGTGAACCGTGAAAAGAGAAAACACCCTTTCAAAGCACATAGTTGTGGTCGGCCTCCGGACCAGACAGGACATATAGAGCCGGATCGTACGTCGCTAGAGGTAACATTCCACTGGTGTTTGAAAATGACACATAACTAAAAGGTTCAGGTGTGGACAGTGTCGTTCAGAGTGGTTTAATCTCCAAGGCTGAATTCCATAGAAACTTACTGAGAGTAAACTTAAAGTCCGAGACATCGGAAGAGTTACAGTGGTTGTGAATGGAACTGGACATCGGAAGAGTTACAGTGTTGGTGAACAGAACCGGACATCGGAAGAGTTACAGTGGTAGTGAATGGAACCAGACATCGGAAGAGTTACAGGAACTGGAACATGAAGAAGAGAGTGGTACAGGACATGGTGCTGAATGGTGGTGAATGGAATCGGAACAGAGGTGGTGATCTGAAAAGTTACAGTGGTGGTGAATGGAACCAGATGTCTGAAGAGTTACAGTGGTGCTGAATGGAACTGGACATCTGAAGAGTTACAGTGGTGGTGAATGGAACCAGATGTCTGAGGAGTTACAGTGGTGCTGAACGGGACCGGACATCGGAAGAGTTACAGTGGTGGTGAATGGAACCGGACACCTGAAGAGTTACAGTGGTGCTGAATGGAACCGGACACCTGAAGAGTTACAGTGGTGGTGAATGGAACCGGACACCTGAAGAGTTACAGTGGTGGTGAATGGAACCGGACATCTGAAGAGTTACAGTGGTGCATCTGAACCGGGACACCTGTTACAACAGTGTGCTGAATGGAACCGTGAATGAGTTACAGAACCAGATGTCTGAAGAGTTACAGTGGTGGTGAATGGAACCGGACACCTGAAGAGTTACATCGGAAGGAACAGGACATCTGACAGTGGTGGTGAATGGAACCGGACAACTGAAATGGAACCGGACATCGGAAGAGTTACAGTGGTGCTGAATGGAACCGGACACCTGAAGAGTTACAGTGGTGGTGAATGGAACCGGACATCTGAAGAGTTACAGTGGTGGTGAATGGAACTGGACATCTGAAGAGTTACAGTGGTGGTGAATGGAACCAGATGTCTGAGGAGTTACAGTGGTGCTGAACGGGACCGGACATCGGAAGAGTTACAGTGGTGGTGAATGGAACCGGACACCTGAAGAGTTACAGTGGTGGTGCATGGAACCGGACATCAGAAGAGTTACAGTGGTGCTGAATGGAACTGGACATCTGAAGAGTTACATCTGACATCTGAAGAGTTACAGTGGTGGTGAATGGAACCGTAGACCTGAGGAGTTACAGTGGTGCCGTACTGAGTTACGGGTGGTGAATGGAACCGGACATCTGAAGAGTTACAGTGGTGGTGAATGGATCCGGACTCCTGAAGAGTTACAGTGGTGAATTTGTCCATGCAGTGATACACATCCACACTCTCCAGGTGGCAGTGAGCACACTTTCCCAACACAGTGGACAGCCCTATCCGCAGTGCCCAGAGAGAAGTTGGGGGTATAGACCTTGCTCAATGGCAGTTGTGTTCAGTTGTGTTCTGTTAGTTCAGGGAATCGACAACTAGTTCTCAAACCTCCAGCTCCTAATTGCCACATGGTCCACCGCGATGTTTAGCTCTGAAAGGCAACATCAAGGTTATACTGATATGATGCCAGTAGCAGATCATTCATTCTCATCCTCGAGAGACACGTTTCTGTTAATGTGGCGGTTCTACATTACATGCAGTATGAAAACTCAGGAGATGCATGCGGGTTCACGCGGTTGTTCTGGATAGTAAACAAATGGTGATAATTGTGGACATGCAGACACCTGGTTCCCATCACCACACCAGTTTAATTACGCAGACATTTAGAAATTATGGTGGACTAGTCCCCTTTAAGGCAGTGCACTGGCTTAGATCTTGTTCAATGCCTTTCCCGTCCCACCTTCTTCCACACATGGCCTGCAGTTACACATTTCCACCAGAGGGGTCTCCAAATCCCCAAATCCTTACCAGGGCAGCTCTAAACCAGCTGAACTCCCTCAGTCGTCTGGATACTTTTGAGCATGTAATGTAGTTATGAGGGACGTGTCACGTAGCAGAGCACAGCTCTCTGGATCCTCTCCGGATGCCCTGAGGGGGCTTCTTTTTTTAAATTGTGGTTCCACAGTATACTGCTACTGGGCATGACTATTGTTAGCACTGACTCCATGCCATTGTTATATGATAAATAAACAGAGCTCCCGCTTATGTGACGTTCCAGTCATACCCGCGTGACCACACTCTTATGATATAGTGTTATATTTGAGTTAGACGGCTGACGCTGGAAGGCTGTGGCCTAAAGACCACAATGTCGCCCAGTAGCCCGTGTCTCATGGGCTTGTGGATTTTACCTCCCATAAACTAGGGGGCCAAATTCCCACAAATAAGGCATTTCCCTTCTGTGTTAGATGCACCTTTCCCCTGCCAAGCTTCCAGGAGGGTCCGGTCGGAGCCTCGCTATTACAGTAGAAGCTCTGTGGATTTCAAAGGAATTCGGCCCATATGTGCACCGAGGCCTTTTTATTTCCAGGGCATGATCGAGTCGAGGCAGGTAACTAAACAGCCTGAGGAAGACACTTAACCCATCAGTTTGGTGGAAATGGCGATTGGGGTCTGCTTCTTTAGTTTTGCACTGGAGCTATAAGGCTAATGCTAGTGTAGAAGAATGTACTAGCAGTTAGCATTGGGCAATAATCACACTCTTGCCTTAAACTGCATACAGACTGGCTGGCGCTATATGACGTCTATAAAAATAGACAAACCTCTGTTGCAATGCTGCCAAGGACACACAGGGTCTGATGTACATTGCAGCGCAGAAGCAAAACTGCAGTATGTACTCACACTGCCCCTGAAATAAGGTTCGATTTGCTGAGGCTGCAGCTTAGCAAGGTTAAAAGCGGTGCTGTGAAATCAAACAGAGCCAACAACGAGCTCAGAGAGTGACTCAATGGATGACACTACCACATCTATCAGTGAGCCCTCACCCCATGTGGGAGATTCGATGGGGTTTGATTTCCTGTCTGGGTGACTATGCTGTGAGTCCTTGGGCGAGACTCCTAACACTATGTTGGTCTACTGTAATACGATTAACCTAGCAAGTCGCTCTGGATAAGATTGTGTGCAGCTAAACGCCATAAATGAAAGCCGAGGGTGTTGAGGTTCTGGTCTGTAAGTAAACGTTACAAGACACAGTGCTAACACAGTGCTAAGGCTAGCTTGAGGCTCATACTGTTAGCTGGCTAGGCTCCTGCCAGGTCTAGCAGGTCTTTTCATTTGAAGACTACTACCGATGTAAATGCAGTACCTAGCCCTTCAAAATAAAAGTCCCTGCAGGACAAAGCATGACCAAGGCACCACATGTCTTTCTTTATAAACTTAGCTAAGCTAATAAGACCAGTGCCATGGTGTCTCTAGTTTTGAACATAGACACAAGCTAATCTTTTTTCATTGCTGCTTTTTTATGGGCACTGAAACCACACCAGCTGCCCCATAGCCAACAATATCCATGCCTCTCTTGAGCATGCTCCGTACAATATCCTGGGATGGCCACACCTACCAAAGCCCATATCAGGCACCACAATATGTAATCAGCTGCATGTTTAATATCTCCACCCAGCAATACTCCCACAATTTATGCAGCCCTCATCCAAAATAACTGGGGAACATGATCCCATCTGTGAAGCATGGTGATGGTAGTATCATGGCTTGGGCCTGTTTAGCTGCATCTGGGTCCAGGATCATTGACAGAACAATGGATTCTATATTCGAATCCAGTGAATTCTAAGGGAAACACAAAGTCAGGATATCTGTCCATGAGTCCCAACAGAATGTGAGTCATGCAACAATACAACAACAACCCTAAGCACTCCTAAACTGTTCTACCAAAGAAGAATGACGTTAATGTTCTGATCTTGATACTATAGAAATGTTGTGGGAGCTGAAGCAGTTCTGTATGTAGGAATGGGCTAAAATTCCATTAAGCCGATGTGCAGAACTGACCAGGAAAGCTCAGGTTCTCACACTCCCCTGCCACTCACAGATATGTAATCGCTATATATGTAATCAGCCACATGTGTAATATCCCTACGCAGTTTTTATGCAGTCCAGCCACCTTTTATATGCAGCCCTCCTCCAATATGAATAAGGTGAATGATCCCATCTGTGAAACATGGTGGTGGTAGTATCCTGGTTTGGGCCTGTTTGGCTGCATCTGGGGCAGGACAGCTTGCTATCATTGATGGAACAAAGATTGATTGTTGGGGAAAGACCTGAAACGAGCAGTTAATGTGAGGACACCCACCAACATTCCAGACTTGAAGCTGTGCTGTATGTAGGAAGGGGCTAAAATTCCATTAAGCCGATATGCACACTCCCCTGCCACTCACAGATAGACTATCTCTGTTAGTTGGGACACGACTAAGAGACGGGATGCAAGTGCAAGTTTTAATGACAAAACAAACAAGATGAAACTAAAGCCAAAGGCACTGGTATAAAAACAGGAAACAAACCACCACGATGACCAAAAGACAAGATACCAACAACCAACTGACATAGAGTAAAGCAACGGACTGGGAGACAAACTACCAACATGGAGACAAACGACCAGTACGAAGACAAAACACCAAACCAGAACACAGGGGACTACAGGGAGTATAAGGGAACAAAGACCAACAAGGAACACCTGGGAAGGGGCGGAGTTACAAACCAAGGACAGGTGAGGGGATTGACAAGAGGATGGAGAAGGCGGAGCCAAAAACCCGGGCAGTTTCCACCCAGTTTTTGTGCAGCTCACTTCCAATATGAATAAAGCACAGGATTCATTCTGTGAAACATGGTGGTGGTAGCATCATGGTTTGGACCTTACCATCATTGATGGAACAATGCTTGCTTGTTATGGAAAGAGCTGAAACGAGCAGTTAGTGTGAGGACACCCACCAACATTCCAGAGCGGAAGCTGTGCTGTATGACGGAATGGACAAAAATTCCATAAAGCCGATGTGCAGAACTGATCAGGAAAGCTCAGGTTCTGCCACTCCCCTGCCACTCACAGATATCTAATCTCTATATATTTAATCAGCCACATGAGTAATATCCCTACACAGTTTTTGTGCAGTCCAGCCATCTTTTATACACAGCCCTCCTCCAATATGAATAAGGTGAATGATCCCATCTGTAAAACATGGTGGTGGTAGTATCCTGGTTTGGGCATCTGGGGCAGGACAGCTTGCCATCATTGATGGAACAATGATTGATTGTTGGGGAAAGACCTGAAACGAGCAGTTAATGTGAGGACACCCACCAACATTCCAGACTTGAAGCTGTGCTGTATGTAGGAATCAGCTATAATTCCGTTAAGGAATTCTCCTGCCACTCACAGATATGTAATTTCTCTACATGTAATCAGCTACATGTGTAATAGCTCCACCCAGTTTTTGTGTAGCCCCCTTCTAATATGAATAAGGCACAGGATCCATTCAGTGAAACATGGTGGTGGTAGCATCATGGTTTGGACCTTGCCACTATTGATGGAACAATGATTGCTTGTTATGGAAAGTTCTGAAAAGAGCAGTTAGTGTGAGGACACCCACCAACATTCCAGAGCGGAAGCTGTGCTGTATGACGGAATGGACTGAAATTCCATTAAGCTGAAGCATTTAGTTGCTGTACACCAGATACTGCAAGCTAACACTCCTGCAACTCACAGAACTGTAATCTCCAGAACAAAACTAGGGCAGCAAGCTCCAGAAGCTCAACGTCTATTTGTGTTAAGGGGAACGTTGAGGAAATGACATCCATCTGACATACTATCGCTTTAATGCCAGCTCTGCTCTACTGTACCTTCTCTACAGCTGTCTTCCACCAATGCTAACTCCTTCCCCTTATGCTTTACGTCTTTGTCCGGTCTCCAGAGCTCTCAAATGTGAGAAATCCAACCACTGCATTTTTCCGACTACTGGAAACGCCAGAGCGGATCATTAATCGGAAGCCTCAGTTCCCCCCGAGGCTGTGTATGAGCAGTCGGGCTTGAGTTCCGGCTGGGTCCACTGTTGGTCCTCTGATGGAATGAAAACACCATGTGGGCCAGAGTGCACAACAGGGCTGACTGATAGAAGTGATTATGGAGTGTAACACAATGTTCTGCTTTAGCGGAGGGATCAAGTGAGGAGGAAGCAATAAGGGAACAACAAACAGACGGCCAGCACTGCGAGTGATGCAAGTTTGCAGGCTGAATAGCATCTGCCTTAACAAGAACCACTGAAGTGACGACAGCAGCTAAAGCCGACACGCACACAGATTTATTTCTCAAACGGCGGTTTTAATTCAGAGCTGTATCTAATTAGCTGTCCCTCTGCATAATAGGGGAAACATGGAGAGAGAGGGAGAGAGTGAGAGAGACAGAGAGAGAGAGAGAGACAGAGAGAGAGAGACAGAGAAAGAGAGAGAGGGGGGAGTAAGGGTGAAGAGAGAAAGAATGAGGGAGACAGAGAGAGTGAGGGAGCGAGAGAGACAGAGAAAGAAAGAAAGACAGAGAAAGACGGAGGGAAAGGGGAAGAGGTAGGGAGAGAGAGAGATATGGAGAGAGAGAGGGAGAGAAAGAGGGGTGCGAGAGATAGAGAATGTGGGAGAGAGAGAGAAATAGGGAGAGTGAAGGAGAGAGAGAAGGATGAGATAGAGAGAGAAAGGGGGAGTGAGAGTGAGGGAGAGAGAGAGGGATCAAGAGAAAGAATGGTGGGAGAAGAGGAGAGAGAGAGAGTGAAAGAGAGAGGGATAGAGAGAGAGAGGGAGACGGGTGGGAGAGAGAGAAAGAGGGGAGTGAGGAAGAGAGAGAGGGGGTGTGAGGAGAAGAGGAGAGAGAGAGAAAGAGGGGGGAGTGAGTGAGGGAGTGAGAGTGACGGAGGGAGAGAGAGAGGGATCAAGAGAAAGAATGGTGGGAGAAGAGGAGAGAGAGAGAAGGGGGGAGTGAGGAAGAGAGAGAGGGGGGTGTGAGGAGAAGAGGAGAGAGAGAGAAAGAGGGGAGTGAGGAAGAGAGAGAGAGAGGGGTGTGAGGAGAAGAGGAGAGAGAGAGAAAGAGGGGAGTGAGGAAGAGAGAGAGAGGGGTGTGAGGAGAAGAGGAGAGAGAGAGAAAGAGGGGAGTGAGGAAGAGAGAGAGAGGGGTGTGAGGAGAAGAGGAGAGAGAGAGAAAGAGGGTAGTGAGGAAGCGAGAGAGAGGGGTTTGGGGAGAAGAGAAGAGAGAGAGAAAGGGGGGAGTGAGGAAGAGAGAGAGGAGGGTGTGAGGAGAAGAGGAGAGAGAGAAAGAGGGGAGTGAGGAAGAGAGAGAGGGGGTGTGAGGAGAAGAGGAGAGAGAGAGAAAGAGGGGAGTGAGGAAGAGAGAGGGGGGTGTGAGAAGAAGAGGAGAGAGAGAGAAAGAGGGAGGTGAGGAAAAGAGAGAGAGGGGTGTGAGGAGAAGAGGAGAGAGAGAAAGAGGGGAGTGAGGAAGAGAGAGGGGGTGTGAGGAGGAGAAGAGGAGAGAGGAGAGGAAAGAGAGGGGGAGGTGGGGAAAGAGAGATAGAGAGGGGTTGTGAGGAAGAGAGAGAGGGGGTTTGGGGAGATAAGGAGAGAGAGAGAAAGAGGGTAGTGAGGAAGAGAGAGAGAGGGGTGTTAGGAGAAGAGGAGAGAGAGAGAAAGAGGGCAGTGAGGAAGAGAGAGAGAGAGGGGTGTGAGGAGAAGAGGAGAGAGAGAGAAAGAGGGGAGTGAGGAAGAGAGAGAGGGGGGTGTGAGGAGAAGAGGAGAGAGAGAGAAAGAGGGAGGTGAGGAAAAGAGAGAGGGGTGTGGGGAGAAGAGAAGAGAGAGAGAAAGAAGGAGGTGAGGAAAAGAGAGAGGGGTGTGGGGAGAAGAGGAGAGAGAGAGAAAGAGGGGAGTGAGGAAGAGAGAGAGAGGGGTGTGGGGAGAAGAGGAGAGAGAGAAAGAGGGGAGTGAGGAAGAGAGAGAGAGAGGGCGTGGGGAGAAGAGGAGAGAGAGAGAAAGAGGGGAGTGAGGAAGAGAGAGAGGGGTGTGAGGAGAAGAGGAGAGAGAGAGAAAGAGGGAGGTGAGGAAGAGAAAGAGAGGGGGTGTGAGGAGAAGAGGAGAGAGAGAGAAAGAGGGGAGTGAGGAAGAGAGAGAGGGGGGTGTGGGGAGAAGAGGAGAGAGAGAAGAGGGGAGTGAGAAAGAGAGAGAGGGGTGTGAGGAGAAGAGGAGAGAGAGAGAAAGAGGGGAGTGAGGAAGAGAGAGAGGGGTGTGGGGAGAAGAGGAGAGAGAGAGAGTGAGAGAGAGAGGGATAGAGAGAGAGAGAGAGAGAGAGAGAGAGAGAGAGGGAGACGGGTGGGAGAGAGAGAAAGAGGGGAGTGAGGAAGAGAGAGAGGGGTGTGGGGAGAAGAGGAGAGAGAGAAAGAGGGGAGTGAGGAAGAGAGAGAGGGGGTGTGAGGAGAAGAGGAGAGAGAGAGAAAGAGGGGGAGTGAGTGAGGGAGTGAGAGTGAAGGAGGGAGAGAGAGAGGGATCAAGAGAAAGAATGGTGGGAGAAGAGGAGAGAGAGAGAAGGGGGGAGTGAGGAAGAGAGAGAGGGGGGTGTGAGGAGAAGAGGAGAGAGAGAGAAAGAGGGGAGTGAGGATGAGGAGAGAGAGAGGGGGTGTGAGGGAGAAGAGGAGAGAGAGAAAGAGGGGAGTGAGGAAGGAGAGAGAGAGGGGGTGTGTGAGGAGAAGAGGAGAGAGAGAGAGGGGAGTGAGAAGGAGTGAGAGGTGATAGGAGAAGAGAGAGATGGATCAAGAGAAAGAAGATGGTGGAGAAGAGGAGAGAGAGAAAGAGGGGAGTGAGGAAGAGAGAGAGAGAGGGGTGTGGGGAGAAGAGGAGAGAGAGAGAAAGAGGGGAGTGAGGAAGAGAGAGAGAGGGGTGTGAGGAGAAGAGGAGAGAGAGAAAGAGGGGAGTGAGGAAGAGAGAGAGGGGGGTGTGGGGAGAAGAGGAGAGAGAGAAAGAGGGGAATGAGGAAGCGAGAAAGAGGTGTGTGGGGAGAAGAGGAGAGATAGAGAAAAAGGGGAGTGAGGAAGAGAGAGAGGGGGGTGTGGGGAGAAGAGGAGAGAGAGAAGAGGGGAGTGAGAAAGAGAGAGAGGGGTGTGAGGAGAAGAGGAGAGAGAGAGAAAGAGGGGAGTGAGGAAGAGAGAGAGAGGGATCAAGAGAAAGAATGGTGGGAGAAGAGGAGAGAGAGAGAGTGAGAGAGAGAGGGATAGAGAGAGAGAGAGAGAGAGAGAGAGAGAGAGGGAGACGGGTGGGAGAGAGAGAAAGAGGGGAGTGAGGAAGAGAGAGAGGGGGTGTGAGGAGAGAGAGAGAAAGAGGGGGAGTGAGTGAGGGAGTGAGAGTGAAGGAGGGAGAGAGAGAGGGATCAAGAGAAAGAATGGTGGGAGAAGAGGAGAGAGAGAGAAGGGGGGAGTGAGGAAGAGAGAGAGGGGGGTGTGAGGAGAAGAGGAGAGAGAGAGAAAGAGGGGAGTGAGGAAGAGAGAGAGAGGGGTGTGAGGAGAAGAGGAGAGAGAGAGAAAGAGGGGAGTGAGGAAGAGAGAGAGGGATCAAGAGAAAGAATGGTGGGAGAAGAGGAGAGAGAGAAAGAGGGGAGTGAGGAAGAGAGAGAGGGGGGTGTGGGGAGAAGAGGAGAGAGAGAGAAAGAGGGGAGTGAGGAAGAGAGAGAGAGGGGTGTGAGGAGAAGAGGAGAGAGAGAAAGAGGGGAGTGAGGAAGAGAGAGAGGGGGTGTGGGGAGAAGAGGAGAGAGAGAAAGAGGGGAGTGAGGAAGCGAGAGAGAGGTGTGTGGGGAGAAGAGGAGAGAGAGAGAAAGAGGGGAGTGAGGAAGCGAGAGAGAGGTGTGTGAGGAGAAGAGGAGAGAGAGAGAAAGAGGGGAGTGAGGAAGCGAGAGAGAGGTGTGTGGGGAGAAGAGGAGAGAGAGAGAAAGAGGGGAGTGAGGAAGAGAGAGAGGGGGGTGTGGGGAGAAGAGGAGAAGAGAAAGAGGGGAGTGAGGAAGAGAGAGAGGGGTGTGAGGAGAAGAGGAGAGAGAGAGAAAGAGGGGAGTGAGGAAGAGAGAGAGGGGGGTGTGAGGAGAAGAGGAGAGAGAGAAAGAGGGGAGTGAGGAAGAGAGAGAGAGGGGTGTGAGGAGAAGAGGAGAGAGAGAAAGAGGGGAGTGAGGAAGAGAGAGAGGGGGGTGTGGGGAGAAGAGGAGAGAGAGAAAGAGGGGAGTGAGGAAGCGAGAGAGAGGTGTGTGAGGAGAAGAGGAGAGAGAGAGAAAGAGGGGAGTGAGGAAGCGAGAGATAGGGGTGTGAGGAGAAGAGGAGAGAGAGAAAGAGGGGAGTGAGGAAGAGAGAGAAGGGGGTGTGGGGAGAAGAGGAGAGAGAGAAAGAGGGGAGTGAGGAAGAGAGAGAGAGGGGGGTGTGGGGAGAAGAGGAGAGAGAGAGAAAGAGGGGAGTGAGGAAGAGAGAGAGGGGTGTGAGGAGAAGAGGAGAGAGAGAGAAAGAGGGTAGTGAGGAAGAGAGAGAGAGGGGTGTGAGGAGAAGAGGAGAGAGAGAGAAAGAGGGGAGTGAGGAAGAGAGAGAGGGGGGTGTGGGGAGAAGAGGAGAGAGAGAGAAAGAGGGGAGTGAGGAAGAGAGAGAGAGGGGTGTGAGGAGAAGAGGAGAGAGAGAAAGAGGGGAGTGAGGAAGAGAGAGAGGGGGGTGTGGGGAGAAGAGGAGAGAGAGAAAGAGGGGAGTGAGGAAGAGAGAGAGAGGTGTGTGAGGAGAAGAGGAGAGAGAGAGAAAGAGGGGAGTGAGGAAGCGAGAGATAGGGGTGTGAGGAGAAGAGGAGAGAGAGAAAGAGGGGAGAGAGGAAGAGAGAGAAGGGGGTGTGGGGAGAAGAGGAGAGAGAGAGAAAGAGG
>JAMWET010003890.1:32500-62500 GCA_024036415.1 Prochilodus magdalenae | reverse complement strand
AGGATGGATGTGTTATCATTAGGATGGATGTGTTATCATTAGGATGGATGTGTTATCGTTAGGATGGATGTGTTATCATTAGGATGGATGTATCATAATTAGGATGGATGTGTTATCATTAGGATGGATGTATTATTATTAGGATGGATGTGTTATCATTAGGATGGATGTGTTATCATTAGGATGGATGTGTTAGTATTAGGATGGATGTGTTACCATTAGTATGGATGTGTTACCATTAGGATGGATGTGTTATCATTAGGATGGATGTATTATCATTAGGATGGATGTATTATCATTAGGATGGGTGTGTTATCATTAGGATGGATGTATTATCATTAGGATGGGTGTGTTATCATTAGGATGGATGTGTTATCATTAGGATGGATGTGTTATCATTAGGATGGATGTGTTATCATTAGGATGGATGTATTATCATTAGGATGGATGTGTTATCATTAGGATGGATGTGTTATCATTAGGATGGATGTATTATCATTAGGATGGATGTGTTATCATTAGGATGGATGTACTATCATTAGGATGGATGTGTTATCATTAGGATGGATGTATTATCATTAGGATGGATGTATTATCATTAGGATGGATGTGTTAGCATTAGGATGGATGTGTTATCATTAGGATGGATGTGTTATCGTTAGGATGGATGTGTTATCATTAGGATGGATGTACTATCATTAGGATGGATGTGTTATCATTAGGATGGATGTACTATCATTAGGATGGATGTGTTATTAGTATGGATGTGTTATCATTAGGATGGATGTGTTATCATTAGGATGGATGTGTTATCATTAGGATGGATGTATTATCATTAGGATGGATGTGTTAGTATTAGGATGGATGTGTTACCATTAGTATGGATGTGTTATCATTAGGATGGATGTGTTATCATTAGGATGGATGTGTTATCATTAGGATGGATGTATTATCATTAGGATGGATGTGTTATCATTAGGATGGATGTGTTATCATTAGGATGGATGTGTTATCGTTAGGATGGATGTGTTATCGTTAGGATGGATGTGTTATCGTTAGGATGGATGTATTATCATTAGGATGGATGTGTTATCATTAGGATGGATGTGTTATCATTAGGATGGATGTGTTATCATTAGGATGGATGTGTTATCATTAGGATGGATGTGTTATCATTAGGATGGATGTGTTATCATTAGGATGGATGTACTATCATTAGGATGGATGTATTATCATTAGGATGGATGTGTTATCATTAGGATGGATGTGTTATCATTAGGATGGATGTGTTATCATTAGGATGGATGTGTTATCATTAGGATGGATGTACTATCATTAGGATGGATGTGTTATCATTAGGATGGATGTGTTATCATTAGGATGGATGTGTTATCATTAGGATGGATGTATTATCATTAGGATGGATGTGTTAGTATTAGGATGGATGTGTTACCATTAGTATGGATGTGTTATCATTAGGATGGATGTGTTATCATTAGGATGGATGTGTTATCATTAGGATGGATGTATTATCATTAGGATGGATGTGTTATCATTAGGATGGATGTGTTATCATTAGGATGGATGTGTTATCATTAGGATGGATGTGTTATCGTTAGGATGGATGTGTTATCGTTAGGATGGATGTGTTATCGTTAGGATGGATGTGTTATCATTAGGATGGATGTGTTATCATTAGGATGGATGTGTTATCATTAGGATGGATGTGTTATCATTAGGATGGATGTGTTATCATTAGGATGGATGTGTTATCATTAGGATGGATGTACTATCATTAGGATGGATGTATTATCATTAGGATGGATGTGTTATCATTAGGATGGATGTGTTATCATTAGGATGGATGTGTTATCATTAGGATGGATGTATTACGCAGAACCTTTATGTAGAGACTCTAAAGAATTGGAGCGGAATGGTGGAATTCCCTTTCCGATGCGCACCATGCTGCTAAACTCGGATGTTAATTTAACCCCAGAGATTTCCAGCGTGTTGACGTTCGGCACGTGACTTGCCAGAATGAATTAAGATGGAGATGCATGAGTGACTGCAGCGTCCTGGAGACTGACAGCTGAGTTCAGCTGAATCTACCGTTTGAAGATGAATTAGGCAAACGAGGCAGACAGGCAGCGCAATAATTCTCCGCCATCTGACACTAATGCGCACTAAAAAGCCGCCCTGACAAACCAAACATTCCGGGTATTGTCACAAATGATTCCCATTCCTGCTTTTCAGTGAGGAAGACAAGTGTGGCTTCTCTGGGATCCCAACAGAAGTGGCATGTCTTCAGATCCGGCTAGGTGCTACAGGAAACCTGCGTGTTCAGGACGCTCTGAAGGTGTGGTTTACATGCACTGGCTATCCATATTCACGGACATGACCTATACACACACCTCCAGTGCACGCATTAGCATCGCTAACGACTCTACAGCTGCTGTGTCCTGCTACAGAGTCGGATGCCTGTACGGACACGTCGATATCTGCGTTAGATGATGAGAGTGGGTGAAGCCAGGCGGGCGGTGCTTGGTATATTAGCTTTGCAAATGGAGAAGAAACTGCGGCCCTTGTGATAAGAGCGAGCTTGTGAAGTGTTCATTAAGGTTTTGACACCAGCTCGATAGCATAATTCCATCATTTACGTCACGCTTCATAGTCACGCATATCCTGGAGGCGGGTTAGCGTTGGAGGCAGGGTGAGGCAGAGACCTCCGTGCTTCACACAGCCATATTCAGACCCTCTTCCATACATACTGTATATACATACTGCAGTATTATAACAAGTGACTGAATACGCTCACTGGACTGGAACGTCTAGTACCATGTAACACCTCCACCCATAACAGCTGGGACTGGATTGGGCATGGACTGGACGAGTTTCTGGATGTAGCCACTCGTACATCAAAGAACTAGTCAGGTGGTCCAGATTTGGTGGAGGCCTTCCCTGGCACAATTCCGAAAAGAATTCCCTGTAGACTGGGATTTTCCCACTGCTGGTAGACCCGTATGACCGTACGCTTCCATACACCTGCAGATTCAGCTACTTCCTTCATACTATGGTCTTTGGCCACGCCCACATGCAGTCACACCTTATAGCCAATCAGTAACATCTGCTCTGGAGCCGTTTTCCACACATGGAACGAGACATTCCCTGCACTGTACCACCTCTTCTCAATCTATGGATCCCGTCACTCACACCCCACAGGTCCTTATAACCCCATTTTCTGTACTCATATAAAATCAACTGATGATCACAATGAAGGGGCGTGGCTACATTAAAGCCACACCCACAGGCTCAGACTCTTCATGTCTCAGTAGTCACATGCAAACGAGGGTCTTTAACTCCACCATATTTTGAAATTCTGACTGTTTACTCCTCTATGGTATGGACAAATCTGTCTTTTGTTTTGAGCTTGTTTCGACCTGTTAGACAGAGCTTGGTTCTAGCTAATGGAACCTGTTCTCCTTCAGTGTTCTGTGCTGATGATGATGTGAATAGACGTCAGTGTCAGACTAATGAATGAGCTTCTATTAAAGACTGGTGGACTGAGAGACACTAGAGTCTCTTTACCTACACTGAGCTGATGAAGAGTCCTGTTCTAGATAATAGGACATTAGAACCGTCTGAAGGTACATACTTTAGTCCTGTTACTCTCCATACTTAAGTACATCTGAAGGTACATACTTTAGTACTGTTACTCTCCATACTTAAGTACATCTGAAGGTACATACTTTAGTACTGTTACTCTCCATACTTAAGTATATCTGAAGGTACATACTTTAGTACTGTTACTCTCCATACTTAAGTACATCTGAAAGTACATACTTTAGTATTGTTACTCTCCATACTTCAGTACATCTGAAGGTACATACTTTAGTATTGTTACTCTCCACACGTAAGTACATCTGAAGGTACATACTTTAGTACTGTTACTCTCCATACTTAAGTACATCTGAAGGTACATACTTTAGTACTGTTACTCTCCATACTTAAGTACATCTGAAGGTACGTACTTTAGTACTGTTACTCTCCATACTTAAGTACATCTGAAGGTACATACTTTAGTACTGTTACTCTCCATACTTAAGTACATCTGAAGGTACATACTTTAGTACTGTTACTCTCCATACTTAAGTACATCTGAAAGTACATACTTTAGTATTGTTACTCTCCATACTTAAGTACATCTGAAGGTACATACTTTAGTATTGTTACTCTCCACACTTAAGTACATCTGAAGGTACATACTTTAGTACTGTTACTCTCCATACTTAAGTACATCTGAAGGTACATACTTTAGTACTGTTACTCTCCATACTTAAGTACATCTGAAGGTACATACTTTAGTACTGTTACTCTTCATACTTAAATACATCTGGAGGTACATACTTTAGTATTGTTACTCTCCATACTTAAGTACATCTGAAGGTACATACTTTAGTACTGTTACTCTCCATACTTAAGTACATCTGGAGGTACGTACTGTAGTCCTGTTACTCTCCATACTTAAGTACATCTGAAGGTACGTACTTTAGTACTGTTACTCTCCATACTTAAGTATATCTGAAGGTACGTACTCTAGTACTGGTACTCTCCATACTTAAGTACATCTGAAGGTACATACTTTAGTATTGTTACTCTCCATACTTAAGTACATCTGAAGGTACATACTTTAGTACTGTTGCTCTCCATACTTAAGTACATCTGAAGGTACATACTTTAGTACTGTTACTCCAGTGGAGGACTGATAGGAGGAGCTTATATGGACACTGGAGGAGTACTGTACCTTGTGGGACTCTACTTTAACTCAGGGACGTCCTTATTATACTCAACAGTCCAACCTGATCTACTGCTGTTGATTTACGGTACCAGCCCTCCAAAGGTTAATCCAGCCGACATTTTCCCCTCACGGTGGAGACACCGTAGCGTCCTCTCGGTGGAGACGAATATGGTAGCAGAGCTCTGCCCTGGGTCATGTCTCTGCTCGGCAGGCAGAGATGCCAGACCTTGCCTGGACTCTGTGGAAGTACAAGATGAAGGAACGGACAGGGTGAAGCGATGAAAGATGGACGGAGAAGAAAGGGAAGAATAGGCCCTCATCTCCGTCCACCTGTCAGACGCTCAGGACAGCTAGGTGGAGATCAAGTGGGGTTTTGTAGTCTCTTAGCAGCCGTTCGATATGTCCGAGCATTTTCCTCCCAAGCCACCCAGACGCTCCGCACTGGCTGCCGTCACAGATCTGAGCCAACGTCCGCTGACAGGAGCTCCCAGGACAAACGGGTTTATGCAAAATATCAATTACGTGAAAACTCTCAACCATCCCGGCGACAGATGAAGAGCAAGAGGAGCGGTAGCACCTCACAAAAGTCCTGACACCAGCCGGCCTGCACCCAATTTACCACTGAGGAGCCTCAGTACTCACAAACAAAGACTACAAGGGACCGCCGAGAGTCAGGATGCTCTTTCAGCGCTCCACGTGAAGGGCATCGGCAACAGCTGCCATAAAAATGCAGCAACTTTGTGTTCATGAAGGTGAACTGGAAGGCACCCAAGCAAGCGTGTGCATACATGGAATATAGGGTTCTCTGGAATGATGCCAAAGGAGAACCAATTTTCAGTGGACGTTCCACTTTATCAAGCATATGTAATTACTATGTAGGTACACATTAACGATACACGTCAGAACAACGTAGCTACTGATGTGGCGTTTACTTCAACAGCTGGATTACAGTAGTACAGCTTAGGGTATCTAACTGAACAAGTGCAAACTGATGGGATCATTTTCTTATGTAATTACACATGTATAGTATAATAGGGTATGTGTAATTACATGTGTAATTACATTACTCCTGCTTTACTAACAAGGGTTTTCCAAATCTAACTGGAAGCACATATTTGCTAGGTTACAGACGGATTAGAGAAGTAAAGCTTATGGTACCTAATTGGACAAGTGTAATTACACATGCATAATGTAATAGGGTATGTGTAATTACATGTGTAATTACACTTCTCCTGCTTTACTAACAAGGCTTCGACAATGTAAAATGTAACTGGAAGCTAACAGAGTGCTAGGTTATCTAGAAACCCGTGTGCAAAAAAATGGGATCATTTGATAATTTGGTTACACAACTTTACTTATAATATTCATGTAATAACTGTGTAATTACACATTAACAATATATGCAAGAACAATGTTACTACTGGTGATGTATTTAACAGAAGGATTACAGGGGTGTAGCCTACGGTACCTAACTGAACTAGTGCAAACTGATGGGATAATTTTCTTATGTAATTACACATGTATAGTATAATAGGGTATGTGTAATTACATGTGTAATTACACTTCTCCTGCTTTACTAACAAGGCTTTTCTAAATGTAACTGGAAGCTAATAGTTGCTAGGTTCTCTAGAACCGTGTCAAAACAGAACTATTAATTGATGATTTTGTTCCACTTTACATTGCATGAATGTAATAACTGTGTAATTACACATTAACAACACATGTAAGAACAATGTTACTACTGGTGATGTATTTAAGGTAAAAGATGGATTACAGGGATGTAGCTTATGGTACTCAATTGCACAAGTGTAATTACACATGTATAGCATAATAGCGTGATGGTAATTACATGTGTATAAACACTTTTGTTGCTTTACTAACAAGGCTTTTCTAAATGTATCTGGAAGCGTATATTTGGTAGGTTCCCTGGAACAGTTCCCAAAAAGAGCTACTTTTAATTGATGGTTTGGTTCCACTTTATATTGCATACGTGTAATAACTGTGTAGTTACAGATTAATAACATACAAGAACAAGTAATAAAAGTATGTATGTATTACAAATGTATGGTATAATAGTTTATTATTAGTAATAGGTTAATAGATTATAATAGGTTCATGTAGTTGCACTTTAACAATACATGTGGTGGTCCACATGTTATTACACATGTATAGTAGACTTGTGTGAGGTTATTACATGTGTATAAACATTTTGCTGCCATTGAAGTTGTGCCATTGAAGCCAGTGCCTAGGCATCCTCTGCATGCTCTTTGCTGTACTGCTTGTTCTGTTGACCTACAGAAGAAGCTTCAGCATAGGCTCTTTCAGTGGCTTGAAATATATAGTAGTAATGACTCCCCCTTTTATATATGACGCTTTCTTATGGTTTAGAAGGGAAATGCCAAGAACGGAGGGCAGTTTAAATAGATCACTGAATGTCTCCAGATCTGTGTGTGGTCAGGAGGAGCCTGTAAATAACTGAAGAGAGCCCCAGCAGGGAGGGGCAGAGGTCACGTTTGTGATGGCGGTGAACCCGAGGCAACAAAATAGATATATTTTACATATATACTCGGTGGACACCTAGCGCTTTATTAGCTCCACCGCCTTGTGTCAACACCCACTGTCCTTTTATCAGCTCCACTGACCATATAGGACACGCTGTAGTTCTACAGGTACGGACTGTAGTCCATCTGTTTCTCTGTATACTGTATTACTCTGTATTACTCTATACTGTTGTTCTTCAATGGTCAGGACCCCCACAGGACCACCACAGACCCGGTATGATTTGGATGGTGGATCATTCTCAGCACTGCAGTGTAACTGACGTGGTGATGTGTGTGTTAGTGTGTGTTGTGCTGCTGTAAGTGGATCAGCAGCTACCGCATGATGTGAGCAGCGTCCTGTGGGCAGAGTCCTGTGGGCAGTGTCCTCTGTCCACTGATGACGGACTAGAGGATGACCAACACTGCACTGTGCAGCAGCAGATGAGCTTTCATCTCTGACTGTACATCTACAAGGTGGACCAGCAAGGTAGGAGGGTCTAATAGAGTGGACAGTGAGTGGACACAGTGTCTCAACGCTCCAGCAGCACTGCTGTGTCCGATCCACTCACACCAGCACCACACACACTAACACACCACCACCACGTCAGTGTCACTGCAGTGCTGAGAATGATCCACCACCCACATCATACCTGCTCTGTGGTGGTCCTGTAGGGGTCCTGCCCATTGAAGAACAGGGTAATACAGTATACAGAGAAACAGATGGACTAATAATGATATATATATATCATGTATTATTATATATAATATACATATTTTCTTTTTTAGTCATGGTCACATATTTTTCCCAGTTTTTTTTCCAATCTGCAGACACAGCTCTCTCACCCCTGGCATTCTCTACCCTCCCCGTGACCGCCATTGTAACTTCTGTTAGTCAATAGTCTAGCAATCATCACGCTATAATAGCACTAGCCCCAGGGCGATTGTCTAATTCCGTCTCAATCACACCGTCTGAATGGTCACACCATCTCAATCTGCGCCAGCCGATGCGATAGCAGCACCAGACAAGTGATAATACTGCGAAATTGAATCAGCAGACTGGAATAGCCGACACAGTGTTTCTGCACAAACCATGCAATTTCATTGTTGGGATTCCCAGACTCAATCTCAGCAGCTTGATAATTGCTTGTCCTGTGACTTTTCTGATAAGTGTGACCTTCAGATATACGCGCCGTCTGCTTTCAGGGTGACTCGCGAACACAAGAACAGGAGATAGAGGCCTGCGGCAGAGCCCGTCCAGGAAACCTGCTCCGAAACAGAACCCTCTTCCAATGAGAACACTGGACCTAATCTTTATTGTCTCCTTCGGAAACTGGAATTACTTGGACAACAGTTTGCAGAGGACAAAAAGTGCAATGGCTACATGTTTATGTGTCCTCAGTACATAGAACCCAGTTTTTATCTCCAAAAGAACCATATCGACCTCTTCGTGTGTTCCGCCAGGGAAGGTTCTTTGATCAATGTCATAGAAGAACCCGTTTTGGTGCCCTACAGAGCCATGTCTGGAAAAGACGGTCGGTGTGCATGAAAAAGCTTTTATGTTTGGGTTCTATACCCATTTAAGGTTCATCATCTCATTTATAAAAGAGGTTCTCTGTAGAACCATCCATTAAAATGTGTCTTAGGAACCCCTATCTAAAGAACCCTTTATCACACTCATAAAGAAAGGCATCACAGAAGGTATCATGTTTGCGAACGAGATCAGTGCGAGTGTAGAGCCTTAACATTACGTGAATGTTCTTAAAGCGTTCTTTCTTAGGCACGGTTCCCTATAGAACCATCCGTAATTCCATGAATCCCTTTCCCATGGAAATCCTGTTTGCAAACAAGATCTGTAAAACCGAGGAGCCTTAACGTTATGTGAAAGTTCCTAAACGTTTCAAAGGTTCTTCATACTCACTGATTTCTTTCTCAAGCATGGTACTCTATAGAACCATCCGTTAAAAGATGTCTTAGGAATCCACACCTTTTTAGAAATGTTCCCTAAAGAACCAGGTGTAAGAATGAACAATTGACAACCGGTATCTAGAACCTTTACATTATTTCTAACAGTATGGAAGGTGTCTTAGGAACCCTCATCTAAAGAACGCTTTATCACGATTATGAAGAAAGGCACTGCAAAAACGTACTTCGAGTAATTAAATGAATCCCTTTCCCATGGAAACCATGTTTGCAAACAAGATCTGTAAAATTGAAGAGCCTTAACGTTATGTGAAAGTTCCTAAAAAATTTCAAAGGTTCTTCATACTCACCGATTTCTTTCTCTATAGAACCATCCGTTAAAAGATGTCTTAGGAATTCTGCTTTTTAGAAATCCACTACAGAACCCTAAAGAACCAGGTTTAAGAATGAACAATTGACAACCTTTACCTAGAACCTTAACATTATTTCTATATTGATATTGTAGAAAGGTTCATCATCTAAGGCACCATGAACAGGTCCTTTGAGCAATTTTATGGTTCTCTAAAAAAACATGCTTGAGGAAGAAATCTCTGAGTGTGAAGAACCACTAAAATGTTTTTTAGGAACCTTTACTCTACGTTCTCGATAACTTTAAATGGTTATTCTCATTCACAGAATTTTTTTTCAAGCATGGTTCTCTATAGAACCATTCGTTTGAAGGTGGAATCCTTGTCTAAAGAGCCTCATTATCACACTATTAAAGAAAGGCACGACAAAAAGGTTCTAGATTGATTCTATGGCTGCTTAAAAGAACCATTTTCAAGAAAGAAATGTGTAAGTGTGAACATTCACATAATAGGTAATGGTTCTATGTCAATAGACCTTTCCCTAGAACCTTCACATCAGGTTGAAGTTCTTTATAATTAACAAAGGTTCACACATCTCATGTAGAAAAATGGTTCTCTAGAGAACCATCTCTTGAAAGGATTTTTCAGGAAGTGGTTCTATGTCTTCTTCTAAATAACCCCTTTCTCACACCTTTCATTTTTAGGCGTGCTTTAAAGCAGGGTACCGCAAAAGGGTTCTATGACTGATTCCATAGAGGAACCACGTAGGTTCCCCCAAAAAAATATTTTTGGGAATGAAAAATGTGAGTGTAAAAATCGTTGGAAGCTTTTGGAACCTTCACGTTAGGTAAAGGCTCTATACCAGCTTAGGGGTTCCCCATTGAACCTCTTATTGTTATATGGTAGTGGTTCTTCTACAGCACGGTGCAAAAGAGAAACCCTTGACTGTGTAGAAGGTGGAACCTCATCAGGACCATCACCCATCATAGCGCCAAGCATGAAGGCCAGTATCTGATGTCTAATCTGCTTGGTCTCCAACCAAGAGCCAATAAAGGTGGGTTCCCATGCTGACAACCCACATTTCAGCCCGGAGTTTGAGGAGTCAAACACGTCCACCACTGGGGGTCAGCTTGCCCAATGGCTTCCTACCGAGACCCCATGATGGCTGGGTTTGGGGAACAGAGGATGAAGGGGGGAAGGGAAGCAGAAAAGATGTACTGTGAATGAATGATGGTTTTAATCGTCTTATGTGAGGGCCCTTCGCTGGATGCCCATCAGATCCCGAAGGGAGAAAAAAGCTCAGCTGGAGAGGGCAACCTGCAGTGCTGGAAGAAAAGGACGGGGTAGCCTCTACGAGGCATCCATTGCTTAATGGCGGCTACAAACGTCCGAAGCCATTCCACCGCTATTGACTCGCCCCGACCCAACAGGGGAGGAACCGAGAAGATGCATTCATCATTTGTTCGCCACTAAGAGGCCACTGGTTGCACTTTTCCCGTTTTCTCCCGGTATGAAGTGCCATGTTTGCGCATTAGCGTGTTTAGCGCTAGAATTAGCGTCCCCTGTGAGACCAGCGCATGCAGAGAGCCCGTAAACTCAAGCTGTTCATATTTTACTACCTTTCTCTCCCACAGTAAGATGTTCCCCCCACTTCTCCAACCACCTGCTGGAGTCGTGCATGATTTCTAAAAGTTTGGCACCAGAAGAATTCCGAACGTTTCCGCAAAAAATCCAAAACGACATTAGCAATTCCCTATAAAGCACAATGGACGTCTGGGAAGATGACGAAGATAATCAATGACATTGACAACAGCCGACATGCCAGCGACCCCCTACCTGGCCCCGTCCCACTTCCTCCTCCCCCGCGGTTCGGATCGCGTTTGCCGCCGCTCACTCGCCACGGAAGACGTGCCGTAGGTGGTCTCGGACCGGGACGGCGTCCTTGGCATTGTGTTGCTGGAAAAGGTGTGTCCCCTCACGCTTGCACTGCAGTTTGAGCCCCTGTCATCCGATTGGACGGCCAGGAGCAAGACATCGTCAGCAGAACATCTCTGTCGTCATGACAACTTGCCAATATCCTAGCCACTCAAGGCGGAGGGAAAAAAGACGGAAGATTACGGAAGAGGCTTTCACGCCTCTTACATGATCGTTAGCTAGTCGTCTTGTTCTACCGTAACCCGGACCCTCAGTGCCTGAGCCAGAGGGGAAGCGATCTTAGCCAGTGCTTTGGACCGTTAGCCATCTGCTGGGTGGCTTAGGCTATTTGCTCCGATTCCACTCATCACAGGATGGAAAATCAAACCCGGCTCCACCTGTAATCCGGTTGCTTCCGAAAGACCGCTTGCATAATAGGGCTTGTGAGCGGTTGACTGTCTTGGCTAACTTGACTGTATTGCCGAGGATGTTCCTTATGAAGACGAAACCCGGCTAGGCTAGCGGCAGCTGCGTCATGCTAATGTCCATAGCAACTCAGATTCGGAAACTTAGTCCGATCTGAAAAGGAAGCTGCGCTGTCGTTCCTTTCATTCTCATTTTTCCTGACAAAGCGACAAAAAAAGCACATGTGAAAAACTGAAAACAGAAGAGACAGAATAAGAGAGGGAAAGAGAGACGGCGAGCTCCGGCATTATCTCAGTGTCAGCCGCGCTCTCCCGCCGTGAACAGATGTACGCTAACACACAGAGACCCCCGCTGTGTGCCGAGCCGGCCCCATGGTGAGCGTTAGCGGCGGCGGTTCCCATGCTCCGTTTCGCCGGACGCTCCATGCTCTGACCCCGGGCTGCCGTGCCCCCCGCCAGGCCTCAAAGCAGCCTGGGACGCTGGGCCCGGTCCCTACCCCTTTGATGCTAATCCTCCAGCATTGTCCCGCCCTGGCACCCTACCTGGCTCGGGGAGACTGTGGGGCGTCTGCGGGCGATGATAGCAGGTGATGGATGTTGGGAGGGGGGGAACCCCTGCCGAAGTCTGGAAGACCCCCAGTGTGATTGCAAAAGGCTGGGGAAGGCTCGCTCTTGGCTTCATTTTCAGAGGTTTTGCGGAAAAAAGGGAGGAAAGGAAAAGGAAACGAGGAGACAACTCGAACTTGATCGGAGAACGTGATGGGATAAACACTTCCGATCAGGAAAATCCAGACGGATATTAGCTATAGTTAAAATGGGAATTATATTGACGACCTAAATGGAGAATCCTTGGAAGGAACCATTGAGAGATACTGAGGACGCTGCCTGGGCTCCCTACTCTTAAAGTGGTAGCTTCCATTTTCCAAACACCGACATTCTCCTAGCTCATTATCCTGGAATACATTCCCAGGACAAACTCCTTGACTGACACTCGGATACAACCGCATCAAGCAATTGCAATTACAGGGCATTCGGAATGTTTTCCGCTCTGGGAAATATTGGTGCAAAATAGGCCTTCACACTGAAAATGTATTCCAAGGTTTTCCGACATTCCAGAGAGGGAAAACTGTTAAAATGGTAATAATGAAAATAAGCACATACGTCAACATTATTGGCAGTGGGCACTGAGCGTGCTCCTACATCCCTGGCGAGGCAGGAGAACACAGAAAAGGAATTTTAGATGATTCCACTGTCCATAACATTCCACAATCCTAGCTCCTCACTTGTAAGCTCTCCTCCTCGGCTCTCCCCACACTAAGGGAACATGTCTGGGATGACCTCCAAATGTCCTCTGGTTTAAAAAGCCCTCTGGTAATACTGAGGTTCTAGGCAGGAAGGTTCTTCACACTTACTGTCAAGACAACACACTCATGTATGACATTAGATGATTGCCCTGCTAGGAGGCTCAACCACAACCCAGCCCCCAGCAAAGACAGCTAGATTCTGATGCCCCCCACCCCCACTGTGCAGAGCATCCCAAGATTCCCAAGGTCTCTAACAGACCCCCACAGGTGTCATACTTTAGCTGAGGGATTATGTTCTTTGCGCACTCCGAGTGTTTGAAGTGGTCAAGTGTTGCTGCCAGATTGATTGGATCAGCCCCGTGCCAGTAAACGTTCCAGCGTTCTTCCTGGGAAGCCTCTCAGGCCGTCTTTTCTTTTCCCAGCTACCCTGGAGTTACTCAAGTGTGAACCTTGGAATGAATTCTGCAACCATCAAAAAGTCGTGTGCAAAGACTGAACACACCTGGTGTTGATTGCACCACGGAGAACACACTCCTGCATGTTCGTATACACAGTCATGGTTTATCTGCTGAATACTGGAAATGCATACGGCATTAAAGGTAGCCTGTGCAGAAATATCATATTTCCATGTGCTATTTTTTCATGTCAAAATAATAAATAAACAAAGAATACAAATAATAAAAACACAAACAAATAAACAAATTAATGAAAAAACAATTAATTAAAATGAATAAGCAAATAAAATAAATTAATAAATAGATAATAAATAAACTAAATAAAATAATAAATACATAGATAAACATACATATGATACCAATAATAAATACACAAAAAAATAAATAATAAAAAAGTGAGAAAATAAAATAAATTATTAAGCAAAATAAATAAATAAATAGAAAAGTAAATAAATAAAGTACACTAAAATAAATAAATAGAGCAAATAATACGAATAATAAATACACAAATAATTAGGCAAATAAATGAATAAATAATTTAAAAAGAAGTAATTAAAATAAATGAATAAGCAAAATAAATTAATAAATAAAATGATAAATAAATATTTGCAGACAAGTGTTTTCCAAGGATCTACAAAAAGAGTAAGAGGCCGAGTGCAGATTTATTATGTAAAACTCAAAGTCAAATCCAGCCAGATCAAAACCGGAAAATTTGTCCCAAACACCAAGAATATCACCAAAACACAATCCAAAACTCAGAATCCATACACCAACGTAGAGAATCATAACCAGAGAAGGACACCATGAACAGAAACGTTTAGAATGGCAGGGCATGCCAAAACAAGACTCCACTAAAGACACTGAGCAGCATGGAGTCTTATAAATACAAAATGGCTGCTGATTACAGACAGGTGTGAATAACAGGCGGTAGAAATCCAGAAAGAGTGACCTCTATGGGCAAGGAGGGAAACAGCAGCGGTAGATGTGACAGTTGTGACTATTTATGAGTTCTGTATCGAGGGTGTGTTAACTTATTCACACTTCAAACTTTGGCATATGATTGTGTGTTTTGTGAAACGGGGTCGAATTAATTTTTGAGGGTCTGTAAAACTATTTCATTATTACTATTACTTCAATATCGATTTTGGTATGAATTATGATATAAACTCACCAGACAAAAATAAGTCACCTTACATGTTTAAGGTGGTAGTAACTTCAGGCTCCTGCAGATGGCGCTGCACGAGGATGACAGAGCTATAAATCCCTGCGGGGTGTGAGTGACGGGATCTATAGATTAAGAAGAGGTGCTACAGTGCAGGGAATGTCTCGTTCCATGTGTGGAAAATGGCTCCAGAGCAGATGTTAATGATTGGCTAAAAGGAGTGACTGAGCATTTGGGTGTGGCCAAAGACCATAGTGTGGAGGAAGTAGCTGAATCTGCAGGTGTATGGAATGTACGGTCATACGGGTCTACCAGTGGAACGGTCATACGGGTCTACCAGTGGTACAGTCATACAGGTCTACCAGTGGTACGGTCATACGGGTCTACCAGTGGTACGGTCATACAGGTCTACCAGTGGTACGGTCATACGGGTCTACCAGTGGTACGGTCATACGGGTCTACCAGTGGTACGGTCATACCGGTCTACCAGTGGTACGGTCATACAGGTCTACCAGTGGTACGGTCATACGGGTCTACCAGTGGTATGGTCATACAGGTCTACCAGTGGTACGGTCATACGGGTCTACCAGTGGTACGGTCATACAGGTCTACCAGTGGTACAGTCATACGGGTCTACCAGTGGTACGGTCATACAGGTCTACCAGTGGTACGGTCATACAGGTCTACCAGTGGTACGGTCATACGGGTCTACCAGTGGTGGCTAAAATCCCAGTCTACAGGGAATCGAGCTAGGGAAGGCATCCACCAAATCTGGCTCAACTGTTCAATTCTTTGGTGTAAGGGTGTCTGAACATTGATGTGGCCTTCATCCAGAAACTCCAGGTCATGCCAAATCCAGTCACAGCTGGTATGGGTGCTTGTGGAGGTACTACACTCTACAACGGAAGTTTCAGTCAGTTGCATTGTGTTATTACAACTGAGCTAATAACTTACAGTTGCCTAGCACTGGTCTATTAATGCTATATTGATGAGTCTAGAGAGTTTCAATGATCAGATGTTGAACGCTGGTATTTACAGTTTACCGAAAACGAATTATGAAAGGGACCCTGTAACACTCTATAACCCCGCCCGATTTAAAGCCAGTAGCTCTTATTTTTGCCCAGGTTATGGCACTCTGTCTCCAGACTCCGCGGATGAGCATCCAAACAAGGGCACCTGAATTGGATACAAGCTTGTGAGCTTCTGGTCCATACAGTATCTCTGGTTCCTTGCATCCTAGCAATGCCATTCAGGGCTTGTTGGAACTCTACTGCTAGGGATAAGGTCAGTTTGTTTAATTGGCTGGTTGGAAAGCATTCCCTTCTCCTATGGTTTCATTCATGATGTCATCAGGGATTTGTCAACATGGACTTCCATCACCTAACTGTTGAATCTAAAGTCCTACAATCAAAATCAGTCCACCAAATTAGGTACTGGCACTTCTACACCCCTTTCCAGCACCGCACCCCCACCGCTTCTCCCGATCGTCTACAGTAGGGCAGAGCGTTTGGAGTTTTCCTGCCTGCTCAGTACGGACTCTCGGCGTTCGCCCTTGGGGTGATGCAAAATAAGACTTCAAAGCAAACTGAAATAGTTCTGACACACACTCATTTCCTCATGTTACACAGCGCAAGTTGGATGCAACGACACTGCCAGCCTCCTCGGGCCAATCACAGGCCGGTTCCATGTTGATGACACCGGTCTGAGGCACGCGATGGGGGGAGGAGGGTGTGATGTGACCAATCCGAGTTTGCCAAAGACATTCCGAGATCCTGCAGGGGTTTCTTCTCGTACAGTCGTCCTGATGCCAGCATGTGTTGTAATGTGGGTGAAACGGAAAACCTTTTGGGAGACACCTAAATTTGGATCTGAGATGTTTGACTTGCTCACAAACATGCCGTCACGCCGTAGCAGCTGAATAATAAGTGTTCCTGGCGAACACGGGTGTGAGTTCTGGAGAAGCAGCGCAGGGTTGCTGTTGGGAAACGCTCGCTGGCTGACACTGTGATGCTAACACAACAAACAGAGGACTTGCTATACTGATAAGCAATCTATAGAAGACCGTTTCTGCCACTTAAAGAATCAAAGGCCATCCAGTCTCTCACAATTCTGACTTACTACCTCACAATTCTGACTTACTGTCTCACAATTCTGACTTACTGTCTCACAATTCTGACTTACTATCTCACAATTCTGACTTACTGTCTCACAATTCTGACTTACTATCTCACAATTCTGACTTACTATCTCACAATTCTGACTTACTGTCTCACAATTCTGACTTACTATCTCACAATTCTGACTTACTACCTCACAATTCTGACTTACTGTCTCACAATTCTGACTTACTATCTCACAATTCTGACTTACTGTCTCACAATTCTGACTTACTATCTCACAATTCTGACTTACTATCTCACAATTCTGACTTACTGTCTCACAATTCTGACTTACTATCTCACAATTCTGACTTACTACCTCACAATTCTGACTTACTGTCTCACAATTCTGACTTACTATCTCACAATTCTGACTTACTGTCTCACAATTCTGACTTACTGTCTCACAATTCTGACTTACTATCTCACAATTCTGACTTACTATCTCACAATTCTGACTTACTGTCTCACAATTCTGACTTACTGTCTCACAATTCTGACTTACTACCTCACAATTCTGACTTACTATCTCACAATTCTGACTTACTATCTCACAATTTTGGCTTACTGTCTCACAATTCTGACTTACTGTCTCACAATTCTGACTTACTATCTCACAATTCTGACTTACTACCTCACAATTCTGACTTACTGTCTCACAATTCTGACTTACTATCTCACAATTCTGACTTACTACCTCACAATTCTGACTTACTGTCTCACAATTCTGACTTACTGTCTCACAATTCTGACTTACTATCTCACAATTCTGACTTACTGTCTCACAATTCTGACTTACTGTCTTACAATTCTGACTTACTATCTCATAATTCTGACTTACTGTCTCACAATTCTGACTTACTACCTCACAATTCTGACTTACTGTCTTACAATTCTGACTTACTGTCTTACAATTCTGACTTACTATCTCATAATTCTGACTTACTGTCTCACAATTCTGACTTACTATCTCACAATTCTGACTTACTGTCTCACAATTCTAACTTACTGTCTTACAATTCTGACTTACTATCTCATAATTCTGACTTACTGTCTTACAGTTCTGACTTACTATCTCACAATTCTGACTTACTGTCTTACAATTCTGACTTACTACCTCACAATTCTGACTTACTATCTCACAATTCTGACTTACTATCTCACAATTCTGGCTTACTATCTCATAATTCTTACTTACTGTCTCATAATTCGGATTTACTATCTCTTAATTCTGACTTACTATCTTACAATTCTGACTTACTATCTCACAATTCTGGCTTACTATCTCATAATTCTGACTTACCATCTCATAATTCTGACTTACCATCTCATAAGTCTGACTTACCATCTCACAATTCTGACTTACTATCTCACAATTCTGACTTACTATCTCACAACTCTGACTTACTATCTCACAATTCTGACTTACTATCTCACAATTCTGACTTACTATCTCACAACTCTGACTTACTATCTCACAATTCTGACTTACCATCTCATAATTCCGTCTCATAAAAGGCTGGTCCCTGACTTTTGGATGGTTCTTAAGGCCATATGACGTGAGGCCTCCTCTCAGAGGACACGGAATAGAATATCAAAAACGTTTGACATGAAGACAAATCCCACCCTATGTATGGAACCCCCACAGCATGCACATGAACTGGGGTCCATGGCCTCAGTGGGTCTGCACCATACAACAACCCTACCGCCAGACTGAAACAACTGGTACTACGACTTATCGGACCATGACACAAACTGCCGGTCCAGTTAGTGACCTGATGAGTCCAGGTGAGGCGCTGTGTCCAGTGTCATGGTCAGGCACTCTAGTGGGTCTTCTGCGCCCATATCCCATGGAAGCTAAAGAGCACTGCACTTGCTGGATATGAATCCTGAGATGATTTGATGGTAGATGGCATCACCGTATTGCTATATCCATCTATAAGTGAAGGACAAGAGTGTACCGGTACACAAAACCTGCCAGACTGGATTTAAGGTCTGGATTTGGTGAGTTTGATTGACCTTTGATCCACATGCTGTTCCCGTTAAGACCACGAGTCATTCTCCTCGTCTTGTTTTGGTCACGCTAATGCTAGCTTTGTTGGTTTCTCCAATATGAAAGCACACCAGGACTTTGGTTTCTTCCCATACTTCAAACCGAATCACCCTAGTGGCCGTGTTGACACGATGTGAATTGAACCCCGAAGTGTCACCAACTAACTTTGAGATGGAGTTGCTGTTCCCGAGTTTAACCGCGTTCCCTTTTGTTCTAGAATATAAAGGACGTCCCGCCCGCAGCCCTGCTTTGTAATTCCAGCTTTAAACGTGGTTTTGGAGTCCTGTATTGTGATGGGAGAGTGAGACGGAGGCTGTAAACATCCGAGCAAATCATTTCTTTGTGTGGACGGTCTTCCATTAAAACAAAAGGAGACACTCACTTGTTATTTCTTGGAGCGGCAGATTTATTCCGGGCTGGGGAGATTCAAAACAGGATGCTTTTGCAATAGAGCGGGGAAAAAAATAAAAAAATATATAAAAAATAAAAAATATGATGTGGATGTTTGCAATTGGGTTTGGCAATGCAACAAACCTGCAAACAATTTGCCTCCACATGGAAGAAATAAGCTTCAAATGCTTTATGGCAGAAGAATTTGTCCTTCTTTCCGTCTCCGGGTGTGTGTTTACTGTCAGAATTTCCCGTACTTGTCAGTTTCATCTCGGCTCGGCGTGTGTATAACTGACACAAAAACTCTCCAGCATTTATCAGGAGAACGCGACTGGCGAACGCCCAACTGTTTTTCCACAATGCAAACTCTGCGGAACTCTGACGGGCTGTTTCCTCCGTATCTCTGTAAGGTTTACGGAATTTTTTGTGTTTACTGGATCTCTCTGCTCTTCCATCTCAGTTGGCCGGTGATGTAAGCGGTGAACGCGGCATCCCTTCTTTGGTCCTATCAGAGCTTTCCAATGGCAGCAATAGCAGCCCTGAACCTGACAGATGTCGTTCTACCAAACATCAGTCATGGTCATTGAGACATGAGCAGGGGTGTCCCAATCCCTCAAGCACACCAAACCCAACAGCCATTAGAACGGAAGGTTTGGCCTGGAACCAGAACACTTCCTTATGTATACATTCCCAATAAAACATCCTGGAATCTCTGGAAAGTCATGTTTAAAGTCTGGCCATGAAAAGATTTGTTGTTGTACAGTGAAGTCCAGGTGTGGCTTTGGCGAGCAGGCATGCCTGTCCGGTTACTCATCGCTCTGAAGCTGGCAGTTTACCTCAAACAACATCCAGGCAAACACGTCTCCATGTCCAGAACACTGGGATGTTTGAGTTTGTTTGTTTGTGCCCTTCTGACTAAACCGAACTCTTAATCACTGAGTCATTCACTTTAGACCTTCCCCTGACTGTGACTGGTCCTAGTCACTGTGTCATAGTTCTGCAAGCTCGTCTGGATTGGGACTGGTCCGATTAGAGACTGTCTTTATGATTTATTGACCAATCTGAGACAGTGCTCCTGACTTGTTAAATATTCAGAGGCTGTGTTCCTGACTTATTGACCAATCAGAGGCTGTGTTCCTGACTTATTGACCAATCAGAGACTGTGTTCCTGACTTATTGACCAATCAGAGGCTGTGTTTCTGACTTATCGACCCATCAGAGACTGTGTTCCTGACTTATTGACCAATCAGAGACTGTGTTCCTGACTTATTGACCAATCAGAGTCTGTGTTCCTGACTTATCGACCCATCAGAGACTGTGTTCCTGACTTATTGACCCATCAGAGACTGTGTTCCAGACTTATTGACCCATCAGAGTCTGTGTTCCTGACTTGTTGACCAATCAGTGACTGTGTTCTTAACTACATGACCAATCAGAGGCTGTATCTATCAATTTCCCTGCACTGTTCTTTATCGACCCATCAGAGTCTGCGTTCCTGACCCTTATCGACCAATCAAAGACTGTGTTCCTGACTTATTGACCATTCGGAGACTGTGTGTCCTGACTTATTGACCAGTTAGTGACTGTGTTCTTAACTACATGACCAATTAGAGGCTGTATGTATCAATTTCCCTGCACTGTTCTTTAATGTCACCAGCCCCAGTGTCGACCTGCGAGGGTTAATGTTGTTCGTGTTCAGTCTAATGTTAGTTTAAAGGTAAATTTAATTCTAATGTGAAACTTTTGCGCTGTATATCAAACCAGAACCTATAGTTATATAGAGTTATATCTATCAAATACCTATTTTTAATCTCTAAAATGATTATTTGCTTGTGTTATCCAGCAGGGCAGAACTACACCGCCCATATGGAGCAAACAAAGTTTGACCTTTTGACCTAAGATCACTTAATTAACTGAATTAACTGTCAAAATAGTTCATGGCTTAATCAGTTACTCATATTACCCACAGTGGCAGTCCTACACACGAATGATCCAACCAAACTGGCGGTAATGACTCGCTAATTATTTAACGGCTTCAATAAAATGGAGTCACTGTGCATGTGATTGCATTATAGACCTATACAGCTATTGAATTTGCTCCAGAGCTTCAGAAATGAAAGGTCGCCTTGAGTCGCTAGCTTAAATCCAAGCACGATGCGTCTTGACTTACTTACGCAGCAACACATGCAGCATTCCGCACAGCCATAAATCACAGCAAATGAGTCAAGGCAATTGCTTTTCATGATCCATTAGAGTCGGCTCAATTACCGGCTTTCGCAGCGGTTGAGTGAAGAATGCGGGCGTCAATGCCGATAGTGTTGGGACGGGTCATCCGGCTGTCGCCCAAACAAACAGGCTGTTGTTTTACACCTGCTTCCTTCATTCACATTTGTACCTTCGGTTTGTGGAACACTCTCTCCTTCCTCCTTCAATCACTCACTTCCACCCCCCGGCCTCCTCCTTCTCTCTGCGGAGTAAACAGGAAGCAGAGATAATCAGTATGAGTTATGGGGAGCAGAGGAAGTCTCGTGGAATGACAGGGTAATGAAGGGCTGAGTGTGTGTCAGATGGCCTTGGTGAACGCTTTGATGTGGTCAGCACCTACAACCGCTTACTGTAATAGGCTGCCTTTGGTGAATCAGCCTCTGACGGTGCCAGGAAACACTGACCGCTCCCCATTATATTTTCAAATAGGCTCCACAGAGGACCTATTCCAAGCCTCCTGGATCACATAAAGCCTGACATCACATATTTGTCATGTGCACTCTTCAAAAAGATGCTGCTTGGAGGGTTCTTTAGAGAGTGCGTTCGGTTCTATATAAAACCATGAGCAGTCAAAGAGCCCCTGAGGGACCATCTTTTTAAAAAGTGTAGATCTCCATTAACCCTCAGCTGGTACTTGAACTGGTTCTGGTTAGGCTTTATAGAACTGTGGTTCTATGTAGTGTCCAAGAGGGGTCTGGTACTGATACGAGCTTGACTTCATGGTCATGGTTCCCAGCATTGTCTACTAAGGAGCCCTTGAGGGACCAGCTTTTTGAAAAGTGTAGAGCTCCATTAACCCTCTGCTGGTACTTGAACTGGTTCTGGTTAGGCTTTGTAGAACCCTTGTAGGTGCTGATTTAGGGAACCTGCCTGCATTTCCACCAGTTTCTGCTGGAACCGAGTAACATAAAAGAATACGGCGTCAGTGTCAACAGAGGGTGCGGCACAGCGGTACCATAGTACCAAGATGGTGGAACGTGTATATCCAATAAGCAAGCATGTATCAACTACTGGAGATAAGAAGACGTTAAAGAGGTTCCTAGTCGGACCACCAGGTGTCACCATTGTTGCCTTCTCTGTCCGGAAGTACTGTGTTGCCCATGAATGTCACCATGCCGAGGAACCTACTATTCTTTGGTTCCATCTGGGAACAAACTTTTCAGGTTCCGAACTTTCTTATTTTTGGAAATGCACTGATCGGTTCCAAATTGGGTGAGGGAACCGTAACGAAACACGTTTCAGATGGGTGGAAAAGGTCTATAGATAAGTCTGTTATGGATGAATCCCTAATATTATGGAGTTACTATGGTGTTTGTACTATACTATTCTATGTAGTACTGTATCAATGCTATACATTGCTGTTGTTATGTAATTACATGATTATTACATGATAACTACATGTGTAATAGCATGTTTGTTCAGCAAAGAAGTACAAAAACATGGCAAATGTTTTATTTTCTTTCCTACCTCAAATCTCAATATTAAATACATAAAATAGAAAAATTAAATACCTCTCTTTGGATTGAGAGTTTGGAATTCGCATGTTCCACAGACCTGTCAGCATTTTGCTGTGGGCTATGAGTAAGCAACAATCCATATACAATTACATGGTCCTTCTGGTTCCTCCTCAGTTCTAACAATGACTTCTTCACACCATAACAAACAGAACAGGTCTTCGTGCCAGGTTTAAGCATGAGAGTAATGTAATACATGACTCAGTCATGAAACGTTTGATTTATCGTGACTGTTGAGTCTTCGCTCCTCCAGTTTCCTTAGCACCTCAGAAGAGTATAAAATCGAGTCTATCTTGTTAAGTGGACAGCGAAGACAGCAGTATGCGTGCACATGTCAGAATCTGGTGAACCATTAAGCTAGTTTGGGTCAATTAAGTTCAGATTTAATTTGAACAATTAACCCTCAAAACTATCCCATACTTAGTCTATGTTCGCACTTAATTGGGCTTACATGTACAGGAAGTTGAGACGTCTTGGATGGTGAGACGTTGAAAGTGCTAAACCAGCTTCTAAGACTGAACTTCAGAGGCGTATCGCTCTGAGGAACTTATAATGAGTCTCCGGAACAGAGTGGACACCGCAATGAAGGTAAAGAGTGAAAACTAGGAATGTCCCGATCAGGTCTTTTTGCCGCCAGTCCCCATGTGAGTCATTTAATATAAGTGTTTCTGACCTATTGACCAATCAGAGGCTGTGTTCTTGACTTGTCAAATATTCAGAGGCTGTGTTGCTGACTTGTTGACTAATCCAAGGATGTGTTTCGACTTGTCGGCCAATCAGAGGCTGTGTTCCTGACTTACTGACCAAACAGGGACTGTGTTCCTGACTTGTCAGCCAATCAGAGGCTGTGTTCCTGACTTACTGACTACTCAGAGGCTGTGTTCCTGACTTGTCAGCCAATCAGAGGCTGTGTTTCTGACTTACTGACCAAACAGGGACTGTGTTCCTGACTTGTCAGCCAATCAGAGGCTGTGTTTCTGACTTGTCGACCAATCAGAGGCTATGTTCCTGACTTACTGACCAAACAGGGACCGTGTTCCTGACTTGTCAGCCAATCAGAGGCTGTGTTCCTGACTTACTGACCAAACAGGGACCGTGTTCCTGACTTGTCAGCCAATCAGAGGCTATGTTCCTGACTTGTAGACCAATCAGAGGCTGTGTTCCTGTCTTACTGACCAAACAGGGACCGTGTTCCTGACTTGTCGACCAATCAGAGGCTGTGTTCCTGACTTACTGACCAAACAGGGACCATGTTCCTGACTTGTCAGCCAATCAGAGGCTGCGTTTGACTTGTCATCCTTTTAGAAGCAGTGTTCCTGACTTGTCAGCCAATCAGAGGATGTGTTCCTGACTTGTCAGCCAATCAGAGGATGTGTTACTGACTTGTCAGCCAATCAGAGGATGTGTTCCTGACTTGTCAGCCAATCAGAGGATGTGTTACTGACTTGTCAGCCAATCAGAGGATGTGTTCCTGACTTGTCAGCCAATCAGAGGATGTGTTCCTGTCTTACTGACCAAACAGGGACCGTGTTCCCGACTTGTTGACCAATCAGAGGCTGTGTTCCTAACTTACTGACCAAACAGGGACTGTGTTCCTGACGTGTCGACCAATCAGAGACAGTGTTCCATACTTAGTCGTGTGATTTAACATAAGCTTCTCTTGATGTTGAGTTTTTATCAGATACTTGTGTGTTCCTACGCCAGATTAAGGTTATAGAGGCTGGGATATTTCAGGAACTATAGTTCCGCACCGTCTCCTGCATAAGGCAAGCAGGGACGGAGATTATGCAAAGTTGAAAGAGCCGCGAGTCAGGAGATGAAAACCTGTCGTGGTTGTCAAAGCCGATGGAGCTGTGCTGTCAGCGGTGTTCTCTAAAGGATACGTGTCATCCGGGTGCCACATCGCTGCGTATCAAACAATGCCTTTCTCCTTCAGAGATCCAGAAAGCTCTCACGTCTGCGCCTTATTGGTGGACCGACGTCGCTCAGATTGCCACAGCATGAAAGCGAGACATCTGCAAAGCAGGTGTCCTGTCAATCACAAACCAGTGTTTTCAGATTTCCACCTGTCTTTCATGTGTATTCTAGGAATAAACAAATACGTGGTATTAGATATTAAAATTCAGCATCGGCAGCACCGCGGCGCAGGATCTGGTGGGTAGATAAAACAGCTTCTCGGGGGCGGGAAAGTTGGAAAAGTGCTCAAAATTAAGGCCTTCAAACGCGCTCATTTGAATGAACGTCAAACCGGTGTCAACTCGCAACGTGAAGCGTCGGTGGGGACCCCGTGATGCATATTCATACGTGTGTTCAGATACAGATGTATGCAAAAGTCCGAACACCTGCAGGTAAACGTCTGGTAGTTTTGGTTAGCATAAATAAGTGAACGACAGATGCGGTCACGAAGTAGCTTTAGAGAGAATCCACGTCGAAGCCCCCAGTGAGTAAGCTAAGGGCGACAGTGGCAAGGAGAAACCTCCCTTGGAGCGAGAGGAAGAACCCTCGAGAGGAACCAGGACTCCAAAGGAGAACCCATCCTCTTCCGGACGACCCTGGATAGCAACAAACACAAAGGGATCAGAGTTTATCATTCTAGCTGATACTGAACAGGATAACTGATAGTAGTTGTTAGATGGAAGAATATGATGATAGTCTGTTAGTTCTAAAGATGTTCTAAAGATGTTCTAAGCTCCTCCTCCTGTTGGCTCTGTCTTTCTGTCCTCATCCAAGCTCGACCTGAGGAGGTTGGGTTCTGCCCTTGAGCCTGGTTCCTCTCGAGGTTTCTTCCTTACTCAAGGGAGTTTTTCCTCACCACTGTTGCCTCTGGTTTGCTCAAGGGGGGCTTGGACCTGGTCCCCCCCACCCCTCCTACGTCTGTACATGAACTCCATGTTTTCCTTTTCCTAACAAACAGGTTTTCTGTGAAGCTGCTTTGAGACCACGTTGGTTGTAAAAAGCTCTATACAAATAAATATTGATTGATTGATTGATTGATTGAAAGAAAAGCATTCGACGGTGATCAGATCATCGAGTGGGTGCACAGGGATACGGGTGAAGCCTCCTCGCAAGACAAGACAAGAAGAAGCCCCTTGGTAGGTAAACTGGTCAGCAATGCAGGCAGGCAGTGGCACCCAGGCATCGCAGATAAAGCAGTGGCATCAGAGCGCACAGGATGGGCAGCAGCTCTGCATTAGACCGGGCAGTAGCCCAAGAGAACGCACGGAGAGTTAGCTCTGACAGTGGGACCGAGAGCACTATATGGTGTTAGCAGTTAGCAGGGAAGCTAATTACTGAACACTCCACTGAACAGGTAGGTTTTGAGGCTGAGTCCCCAACAATGACTGGAAGGTTATTCCAAAGCTTGGGGGGATAGTATGAAAAGGCTCCACCCCCCGTCTTAATTCTAGATACTAAGAGTGAGCCTGCACCTTAAGAGCTGAGTTGGTTCAAAGTACGAGAGAGGTTTACTGAGGTACTGAGGAGCCAATATGGCAGAAGATTATATTATAAAATATATTAAAATTTACTCAGCAAGAACCGGCTATCAGCTGAATTTAATATATCGGTATTGCTGACTTTGTGGGTAAATAGACCATAATATAGAAATATGTATACATGCACTCGTGACTGGCGAGTGTCTTTTTCGGAATGTAGATAAACTCTGTTTCCTTTTATGGTAAATTAGTTGTGGCTGGTTTATGCTTATGAAGTGAGACCTACAGATGGTAACAGGAGGGTTAAGGCAGGTTGCGAGTGCAATGTGGTTTTATTAGGGTTTATCCAGGAATCACTATCAGAAGAGGCAAGGGTCAAAACACAGGCAGGCATTATCACTCCTGGACACGCTGGACACTTACTGCATATATACTGTACATCTTTAACTCCTGGACACTCCACTCCACTTAAATATCCATATCTGCACATGTTTATTATGTTAATTCAGTCATTTATCTGCTGATAACTGCGTCCCTTGCACAATCATGCACAATCATGCTCATTTCTTTATTATTTCCTACAGTCTATCAGTTGTATTATCTATCAGAGACATATCCATAAAGACAAAATCCAGAAACCAAAGCAAGGGTCAAAACCATGGAAACCAACATGAACCCTACAAGAGACAAAAATCAAGACCAGCGGGACAGACGGCTCAGAACTCTAGTGGGTACACAGAGACGTCGCAACCAGGCTGAGCAAACAATGGAGTATAAATGGCAGTCCTAATGAGTCCTAGATCAGCCGCAGGTGTGAGATTGGGTGGAGCCCAGGGTGGAGCAGGAAAAGCTGTGCAGTAACACGAAGGCACCAGAGAGGGCAGTATGTGACACAGATACAGTACAGTAAAGGAGAACTCATTTGTGGTCCATCTGTGCTTAACCTCCTGAGACCCGGACGTGCTTCGTGCCCAATTTTAATTTCTCCTAGCTGTTTGTTATGAGTAGAACCTAACAAGTATAAAAACGAAACGCTGTCCTTGTACAGGAAGTTGTCCTCATATGGGGTCAAAGGGTCAACGTTTTGAAAAGCGTCATGGTGCAGAGAAGCAGAAAAGTCTTAAACCTAAACTTGCATGAAAAAAGTTTTTTCATAGTTCTAGCTAATGGAACCTGTTCTCCTTCAGTGTTCTGTGCTGATGATGATGTGAATAGACGTCAGTGTCAGACTAATGAATGAGCTTCTATTAAAGACTGGTGGACTGAGAGACACTAGAGTCTCTTCACCTACACTGAGCTGATGAAGAGTCCTGTTCTAGATAATAGGACATCAGAGCCATAATAAATCATGCTCCTGTTACTCTCCATACTTCACTACATCTGAAGGTACATACTTTAGTACTGGTACTCTCCATACTTCACTACATCTGAAGGTACATACTTTAGTACTGGTACTCTCCATACTTCACTACATCTGAAGGTACATACTTTAGTACTGTTACTCTCCATACTTCACTACATCTGAAGGTACATACTTTAGTACTGTTACTCTCCATACTTAAGTACATCTGAAGGTACATACTTTAGTACTGTTACTCTCCATACTTAAGTACATCTGAAGGTACATACTTTAGTACTGTTACTCTCCATACTTAAGTACATCTGAAGGTACATACTTTAGTACTGTTACTTCAGTGGAGGTCTAAAGGGAGGAACTTCTACCGACACTGGAGGAGGAGTCTACCTTGGGGATCTCGACTCTAATTTAGGTACATGGTTCATGTACTTTGTCCACCACTGTTTATTTTTAATAACACTGAAAATTAATAATAGTGTTCCGCCAAAAAATGGACTGTTAAATGAGGAGAATAACCTTCGGTCACTGTATGTTGGGCCGATTCCGTGAACTCCTGATGAACTTTGAACTCTCAATCTATGAATTCCGTCACTCACATTCCGCAGGTGTATATACATACATACATACATACATATATATATATATATATATATATATATATATATATATATATATATATATAGAGCTCCATCATCCTTGTGCAGCGCCATCTGCAGGAGCCTGAAGTTACTACCACCTTAAACATACATGGAGACTTTTTCAGCCTGCTGAGTTTATACTATATGCAGTATTCTCCACTTCCAGCTTACACCAGGACAGAATCCAATCGAATGCACTTTAGTGAAATCCATAAACATATTTATACCATCCTTCGTTCAGAGCCTCCCAGCACTGGGTGACAATCACAGGACATGTGTCCCGAGGAAGACGAGAGAGAAACTTTCTGGCTTTGTTTCTTCCCTCTGTGCTTTCTCGCTTCAATTTCGGTCTCTCTCATGTGTGCCATCAAAGATCCACAGATTGTTCATGTGCTCTGTAATTATTAATCTGCCTCACAACAAGGCTGCCCTCAGGGCCGAGACCCACACAAGGCCTGCCTGCCTCTCTGATGTGGGGAGAAACTGCTGAGAAGAGAAAGAGAGACCCAGAGAAAGAAAGGGAAGGGAAGGAAAAGACTGCAACCAAGTTCTCTGGATGGAGCCGGAGTGGGAGGGATGGTGTGACCTCACTATGATTCAACGCTGAGATTCAGCAGCCCCGGAAAAGAGGATATGGAGCATCGATGGGGACTTCGTGTTCAGCAGACAGTCTGTAGTTACTGGAGAGGAAAACGTGGAAAAGCGACTACACGTTGTTCTGTTCAGGCCCGGCAGGAGACAAACGGATCCTTCCCAAATAGAACACAGCAGAACCTCGGTCTTAAAGGTATACAGTACAAACATGCATAAGAGATGCAGACAGACACATAGACAGACAGACAGACACATAGATAGATAGATAGACAGACAGACAGACAGACAGACAGATAGACAGATAGATAGATAGATAGATAGATAGATAGATAGATAGATAGATAGATAGATAGATAGATAGATAGACACATAGATAGATAGATAGATAGATAGATAGATAGATAGATAGATAGATAGATAGATAGATAGATAGATAGACAGACACATAGATAGATAGATAGATAGATAGATAGATAGATAGATAGATAGATAGATAGATAGATAGATAGATAGATAGATAGACAGACACATAGATAGATAGATAGATAGATAGATAGATAGATAGATAGATAGATAGATAGATAGATAGATAGATAGATAGATGGATTTCCTCTGTAGGAGCTGGTCTACTATGCATGACGGGGGCTGTGAAATCCGGGCGTGAGAGATGTGTTTGGAGATGAGGACCATATGGAAAAGGAATCTGACCATATGTAGAGCTTCTCCTACTCTTT
>JAMWET010003890.1:17500-27500 GCA_024036415.1 Prochilodus magdalenae | reverse complement strand
TCTGAGATCTCCCCCTGACTGTGATTGGTCTAATTCACTGAGCATTAGATCTGAGATCTCCCCCTGACTGTGATTGGTCTAATTCACTGAGCATTAGATCTGAGATCTCCCCCTGACTGTGATTGGTCTAAATCACTGAGCATGAGGTCTGAGATCTCCCCCTGACTGTGATTGGTCTAATTCACTGAGCATTAGGTCTGAGATCTCCCCCTGACTGTGATTGGTCTAAATCACTGAGCATTAGGTCTGAGATCTTCCCCTGACTGTGATTGGTCTGGATCGCTGAGCATTAGGTCTGAGATCTCCCCTGACTGTGATTGGTCTAATTCACTGATCATTAGATCTGAGATCTCCCCCTGACTGTGATTGGTCTAAATCACTGATCATTAATTATGAGATCTCCCCTGACTGTGATTGGTCTAAATCACTGAGCATTAGGTCTGAGATCTCCCCCTGACTGTGATTGGTCTAAATCACTGATCATTAATTCTGAGATCTCCCCCTGACTGTGATTGGTCTAATTCACTGAGCATTAGGTCTGAGATCTCCCCTGACTGTGATTGGTCTAAATCACTGATCATTAATTATGAGATCTTCCCCCTGACTGTGATTGGTCTAAATCACTGATCATTAGTTCTGAGATCTCCCCCTGACTGTGATTGGTCTAAATCACTGATCATTAATTATGAGATCTCCCCCTGACTGTGATTGGTCTAAATCACTGAGCATTAGGTCTGAGATCTCCCCCTGACTGTGATTGGTCTAAATCACTGAGCATTAATTCTGAGATCTCCCCCTGACTGTGATTGGTCTAAATCGCTGAGCATTAGGTCTGAGATCTCCCCCTGACTGTGATTGGTCTAAATCACTGAGCATGAGGTCTGAGATCTCCCCCTGACTGTGATTGGTCTAATTCACTGAGCATTAGGTCTGAGATCTCCCCCTGACTGTGATTGGTCTGGATCGCTGAGCATTAGGTCTGAGATCTTCCCCTGACTGTGATTGGTCTAAATCACTGATCATTAATTATGAGATCTCCCCCTGACTGTGATTGGTCTAATTCACTGAGCATTAGGTCTGAGATCTCCCCCTGACTGTGATTGGTCTGGATCGCTGAGCATTAGGTCTGAGATCTCCCCTGACTGTGATTGGTCTAATTCACTGATCATTAGATCTGAGATCTCCCCCTGACTGTGATTGCTCTAAATCACTGATCATTAATTATGAGATCTCCCCCTGACTGTGATTGGTCTAAATCACTGAGCATTGGTTTGGAAACCTCCTGTCTCACTGTGATCGGTCCTAATCACCCGAAATTAGTTAGGAGATCTTATGATATGAAGTTATTTAGTCAACTGGACTGATAGCAGCTATGTTTTAGAGTCACACTGAACAATCTATACCAAAAAAACACCAAACAAAAACATTCCAACTTAATGATAAAAAGATGGATTATCATAAAGATAATTACAAGCAGTTTGAAAAACGTTCCTGTCAGTTAATTAACGGGATCCCCTGGCAGTTTTGCTCCTGTACCTACTGTATTACACAGACCGACTTCAAGCCAAACCGTATACCCTGTCAGTCACTGTAACTCTCTGACTCTGGTCTTGTTTACTTTAAATACCTGCTTTATAACAAAGGCCTATGAATTCATGCATCATTTTGCAGTTGGCATCATGCCCATATTAGGAACTCCTGGGCTAAGCAGATTTCTCACTGGGAATATGGATTTTCACTGGATCCTTGGAAGTGCTAAGTCTGTAAAGAGTGGAGATAAAGATGTTACTACTTGCAAGCTAAAGCCGGTGTGTGCTAAACTGACACCATACGACCGGTAATCTCAAAAAATACCCCACACAACCCAGCAAGTAGGTTGCTTTAGCATTATAGACTACAGCCTAGAGTCACTGGTGTTGGTGTGTATGTGCTGAAGGTTACTAGTAGACTTCCATGTGACATCTCTTCAATGTGCAGGAGCTTTAGCTTGGTTGTAGCGCTGATGTAGTATCATTCAACCTCGTAACTTAGAGGAACCAGCCACAAAACGTACTGGCCTTGGAACACTATAGTTTAGAGGCAAGTGATTCATTGCATTAGCTGTAGAGAAATCTGCTTAGACCTGCAGTTCCTAGCATGGGCATGATGCCGAGTACATAATGAAAAGATCTCCCGACCTCCTGGCCTGCAGAAGCTACACTTCAGTCTTTAGCGTAGCAAACCTGAGCCAGGTAATGAGCATCTGAACATCAGAGTCATGTGTGTTAGATTAGCGTAGGAGCTAAACTCAGCAGGAGGGTGTTTAATCTGCGGTTTAATTACTTTTTTAAGGAGAGAACATTTAAGTATGGCACCGTTCAGACAAACGAAGGGAACATCACATTCATCTCCATCTCCAAACTTGTACTGACGACAGGATAAATCTGGGATATTCCCACGCAGTCAGGGAAGAAAAGTCCATTGACGAGGGATAAACTGGTCATTCAGTACATTCGGCTAGTCAGCGACTTCCTGTTACCTCGACCTGACCAACTGAACCCCCCCATACACACACACAGATCATAACACTACCTCCAGAGGCTTGGACTGTGGGAACTATGCTTTCCCTTTTACCCTGATATGCCCATCACTCTGGAATAGGGTCAGCTGTTAGCTCCCCTCGGCTATTCCACTCTAAAACTGATCCTCTAAAGCGAGTTCATCTTTTATTAATCTTCAGACCTGTATATTTAACTTTCTGAGGCTCATTCTGATGAACACACACCCCACTACCATCACTACACCCACATTTACCTCAGAGCTGTTATTACTGTATCCACTGTTTAGAGCTAGCTGCTGCTAACGCTGCTCAGATCACCTGAACTACGGTTAGCCTAGCTGTTAGCTCCCCTCGGCTATTTCACTCTAAAACTGATCCTCTACAGCGAGTTCATCTTTTATTATTAATCTTCAGTCCTGTATATTTAACTTTCTGAGGCTCATTCCGATGAACTACAATCCTCTACAGCGAGTTCATACTTTTATTATTAATGCTGCTAACGCTGCTCAGTTCCTGTATAGCCTAGCTTAACCCCTCTGAGGCTCACTTAAAAACTGATGAACACACACCCCACTACAATCACTACACCCACATTTACCTCAGAGCTGTTATTACTGTATCGACTGTTTAAAGCTAGCTGCTGCTAACACTGCTCAGTTCACCTGAGATACGGTTAGCCTAGCTGTTAGCACCCCTCAGCTATTTCACTCTAAAACTGATCCTCTAAAGTGAGTTCATCTTTTATTAATCTTCAGACCTGTATATTTAACTTTCTGAGGCTCATTCTGATGAACACACACCCCACTACAACCACTACACCCACTTTTATACTCGGAGTGGGCTGTGTTTAGCTCCCCAGCGTTACCCGCCACCATTTTCTCTGGCTGAAGCAGACTGAGAGCTGGTGAGGCTGCGGTGCATGATGGGATGTGGTACACCATGAAGATAGCTCCACCTGTATACTAGAAACTCTGACTGGAGTAGAACACCATCCCGGGATCTCCACTACACTACAGATCTACTGTTTGGTTGCATACTACATACTACATACTACTATTAGGCTGATTTAGTATAGGGGTAGTATGTCTTTCGCTTCCTGGCTTTTGTTAGCAGCCGTGTTGACGTGACGTTCACTCGGACACGATGCACAATTTAGCATCCACTGAATCAGTTTCAGATTTCATAAGTGCTCCGAAGATGAACACATAGCTCACATAGTTTACAGACTCTAATCCGCGTCCGTCAGCAGCCAGCGACTCACGCTGCTTCTCCTTCTTTCTTTCCCTCTCTCTTTTTGTGATCCCCTCACCAAAAAAAAAAAAAACCTCCAGCGTTTGTTTTCACGCTGACTTCTGAGTGAGCGCATCGCCACGGGGGTGTGCCAGGCCTGCGAGTCTTCCGATTCATCTCTCCTCTCCTCTCCCTCTCTCCCTGGCTCCCTTAAATTTCTCCGTCCCTCAGCCTCTTCTGTTACTCTCCCTCACCCCGAAGCTACACAAAGGAGCTGAAAAAGGCCAGTGTCTTATCGGAGTCGGGGAAGGTTCTGACCCGGGCCGGCGGGAGGGTGTGGGGGGGGACGGGCGTTTCTGAAGGCCATCCCAGCACCTCTCCTCATTCAGGTCTCCGGCGGGGTGCCAATATTTGTGCTCTCTGAGCCCTCTTCATCCTCCAGCCCCCCCCCACGGAGCGCCGAGGCCCAGCACGGAGCACGGCACTGCCGGAATGCCTCTAATGCGCTGTGGAAACTGTGACTGGGTTTGATTTAAATGGTTTCAGATGCTCCTCGGGAGGCCAAAGAAAAACCAGCTGGTAGCCCTTTCCATTGACATGCACAAAAGAAGACGGCCTTCTTAAAGGAAACGGCGGAGCAGGGCTGAAAGCACGGCCCGGGGAAGGACACTTTCATGGGCAGAATAGCTTTATGAGTGGACATCTGATTGGCTAATTATTGGACATATGTATTTGAGCTATTACTGAGATCTGTGGTCCAGCAAACTCAACCCCAAACCAGAAAGAGACGAGAGGTCTAAAGTGATGGCGTAGGACCCGTCCCGGGCGCTGGTCTTGGAGTGTTCAGAACCTCGCAGATCCTGCTGGATATGGATGGCAGGGGCGGAGCCTATTCTTTGGACAACAGGACCAGGACAAAACTGGTTGGGTGTGGGTGGTGGGAGGAGAATGTGGAAGCATCAGCACCTGGAACAGGAACACGGTGCACAGCGATTGGCCAGAGGAGGGAATGAACGAGTGATGTAGCATCAGAGTCTTCCTGACAGATCTTGCGCTAAGACCCTCGCCAATCCTGCCAGATCAGATCCTCGCTGATGCTGCCGTATATGGACCGCGGGGGTGGAGCCTACTCCCTGCACAACAGGACAGAGACCAAAGTGGTGGTAGGCAGTGGGGAAGTGGTCCTCTCCAGTAACTACAGACTGTCTGCTTTCCTAAGACACAGTCCCCATCGATGCTCCGTATTCCCTCCCACTCCGGCTGCGTCCAGAGAACTTGGTTGCAGTCTTTTTACTTCCCTTCCCTTTCTTTCTCGGGGTCTCTCTTTCTTATCTCATCAATCTAACTATCACGACCTAAGCCCTTCCATGTAGCACTATGTGGCTATATTAGTCTACATCATCACTCTCTCCATGAGTTTACACTCATCTGTACCGGCCCTCTGGCACTCGATCTCAGCAGCCGAGTCTAAAGAGGAACTCCAATGACTGTAGAAAGGTAGAAGCTAAAACTTAGCGTGACCTTTGGTCTTCTTCTTTGCAGTGTACTTTGCATTAACTCTGGGGAGCAGAGGTGGGAGGACCTGTCTCCTTGTCTCTCTCTCTCTCTCTCTCTCTCTCTCTCTCTCTCTGTTTGTTTTTCTTCAGGGTCCTTGGCTGTGGCCTCTCCCAGCCCTGCCCCACAGGCCTCTGCCCTGCCAGCGGGGACTGGAGATGGGGTTGGTGAACCGCTCTGGCTCCAGCCCAGAGGGGGGCGGTGCTGAGCTCACCTCTGCTGCTCACCTCTCAGTGCTCCTGCTGTCTCTAGGCCAGGGAGAGTGAGGTTGATTAGGCTGGTGGTCCTCTGGAATATGTAGGGTCAGGTTTGCACTGGCATTGAAGCGGTGATGTATGTTAGCACCACAGGAGAACTTAAGCTAATGGACAGTTTCCATCCTGAGTGATGGAGTTCCATCCAGCACCTATGGGATGAAAACGAGTGATCCAGAACTAGTCAACTATCATCAGTACTTGGCTAAAATAGTGCTCTTGTGGCTGAATTCAATCAAATCTTCACAGCACTCTGCCCACTCACTGTCCACTCTATTAGACACTCCTACCTTGCTGGTCCACCTTGTAGATGGACAGTCAGAGATGACAGCTCATCTGCTGCTGCACAGTGCAGTGCTGGTCATCCTCTAGTCCTTCATCAGTGGTCACAGGACAATGCCCACAGGACGCTGCCCTCAGGACACTGCCCACAGGACGCTGCCCACAGGACACTGCCCTCAGGACACTGCCCACAGGACACTGCCCACAGGACGCTGCCTAAAGGACACTGCCCACAGGACGCTGCCCACAGGACACTGTTGGTTGGATAGATTTGGTTGATGGCTGATCCACTCACATCAGCACCACACACACTAACACACCACCACCACGTCAGTGTCACTGCAGTACTGAGAATGATCCACCACACACATACTACCTGCTCTGTGGTGGTCCTGTGGGGGTCCCAACCATTGAAGAACAGGGTAATAAATTTTTTTTAGAGAAGTTACCTGTCGTCTTACGTGTTTAAAGTGGTAGTAACTTCAGGCTCCTGCAGATGGCGCTGCAGGAGGATGACGGGGCTATAAACACCTGCGGGGTGTGAGTGATGGGATCCATAGATTGGGAAGAGGTGCTACAGTGGAGGGAATGTCTCGTTCCATGTGTGGAAAACGCTCCAGAGCAGATGTTCATGATTGGCTAAAGGGAGTGACTGAGCATGTGGGCGTGGCCAAAGACCATAGTGTGAAGGAAGTAGCTGAATCTGCAGGTGTGTGGAAGCGTACGGTCATACGGGTCTACCAGCATTGAAATCCCAGTCTACAGGAAATCCTCCTCGGAATTGTGCCAGGGAAGGCATCCACCAAATCTGGCCCGACTGCGCAATCCTTGATGTAAGAGAGTCTGAACACTGCTGTGGCTACATCCAGAAACACTATCACAGGTGGTTCATTTTATCCGTCAGCACCCAAGTCTTGAAACAGCTCCGCGCATCCCTGCCAGAAAATATCTTGGCTAGGCAACCACATCTACATATTTACTCGGCTGCGGAAATTTGATTTCCGGCTGATTCATGTCATGTCCAGTGTGAACAACTACAGCAGATGACCTGATAAGAGCATGCCTTATTCCTCCACTTGGCAGAAGGCGTATGGGCAGGTGCGACTACAGTTTGGCCAGGGGTCACTCTCCTCAACTGTGTCCGTGTGCGTTCCCAATGTGGTTTTAATAGGCCTCATGGCGTGGAACTCCAATGCTCCCCCTGCAGAAAGCCTCTTATCTCCGAAACCCTACAGAAGAGGAAAGCCAGAAGAAGGAGATGTCTGGATAACTCAGTGGTTGGGGTTTATTGCTCTGATATGAACGTGTTGGTTGTAGAGAAGCTGAGAGACTCTTCACAGTGTTGGTGGTGGTGGGAACCCAGGGGCCACTATGTCTCCATCACAGCCATTTGATTTACCACCAAAACCACCAGTGAACGTACACATATATTAAAACACCATATCTGATCTCATAACTATCAAACGACAATGTGTCAGGCTGTGTATCCATGACTACCTAATGTAACAACTATGAGGTTTTAGAGATGGACGTCTGGTTCCCATCACCACCACTGTAAACGGTTCTGACTCATCACGGCAACTTACAGTCATTGTCAACAGAGTAGTGGCACAAGTAGCTGCACCTAGAAGAATCCACCGACAGGAATGACACTTGGTGGGTAGGTTTGACATTGTGAGACGTGCCAGTGATTCCAGTTTCATGCTGGGGCGTGGACGTGACATAGGCAAGTATAGGCCTTATCGCCGTACCTGACCGACCCAACAGCCGCAACTGTGGGCATTCAGCGAGCAGTGATGCCCTGCATGAGTCACCCTGACAGACCGTTACCACGACTGTCCTTAACACCACGTCACCGTCACCAAAGACTGCAGTGGTGTCGTACCAGACTGTCATGGAGTGACTCAGAATGGCAGCGGGTCATCTTCAGTGACGAGGCCCGCTGTTGTCTTGGTGGAGACGCCCAACGAATCCGTGTGTGGAGGCACCGTCCAGAAGGCCTGGTGTCACTCTACCTCCACCCCTACCGCACCACCTGCAGGAACTGTGTGAGGATGTTCAAGATGCATGGGATGGATTATCACAGGACACCATTAGGAACCTCTACAGCTCCATACCGAGACGTCTGGCGTGTTGGGTTAGCAAACACGGCGGCCCGACGCCATACTGAGAGACAGACTTCTGTATGTGTAGCTCAATAAATATTGATCATATCAGTCTAAATTTATCATCAGTTATTGATCCTGGTCACCTTTATCTTCCTTCCCAACACCACCGCACTACCACACCTCCTTCTGGGTGCAGCTGTGCAACTATGCTAAGCATGTGGAGTATTTCTGTTGGTCAGTTCTCTGTTAAATATACACAAAATGTAGAGGGAGTTCCGACCTGCTGTTACGGAAGCTCCGAGTCCAGCTCCGAGTCCATCATATTATTACCCCTCTCCTTTTCCCTATTGTCCTGCGTCCCCCCTCCCCCGTACCTGAGGAGGAAGATAAGAAAGCTTCAAATGAGTGTCAGCACATTGATTTCCACGCCAGCCAATCGAGGAAAAAAATCTCAACCAATCAAAAAAGAGTCCCACTGCAGGGACGGAATCAAAGCCCAGGCTTTGTTTCCACCATCGCATGTAGCCGCTGCTGGCCGGGCGCTTTGGAAAATGAATCTCATGGTATATTTAGTTGTAATGCTCTGTGTGTCCAACCTGCATTAGGAGGGACTTCAAAAAGAGGGGCTAGTGTTAGCATGGGCTGCATTTTAATCCAGGCTCGGGTGGTTTAGTATGCCCAGCGGGTGGTTTCGACCGTCGTGTGATGGAACAATAGAGCAGGTTTTCCTACAAACCCTGGTACCTACAGGTGATATATCACACGTCTGCAAGCAATTTAGCATATTAGCTTTGTAGCATATTAGCATGGCTACAGAAACAGGGTGGCTCGTTGGTCAAATGTTGGTCTTTGATAAAATGCTTCAGAACAGTTTTGTCTTTCAGCTTAGCTACTTGCTAAAAATAAAAGGTTCCTGAAGGGTTCTTTGGGGCGAGGCCACAGGTTGGCGGCATGTATATGTATACAGATGACGTAAGATAAAATGATCAGCACAATTTGAAGACATAACTGTTTTGGTGGCATCTCAAAGACGTCTATGTATCATGTTGCTGAGATATCTACTGAAGCTAGCATGCTAACTAGCTAGCCCTAGCCTGTCTCGTAATACCACCAGCACGGCCGCTGCCTGCCCCCTGCAAGAAACCATGTCCAGCAGCGAACAGAAGAAGAAGTGATGTAAATAGTAGAAGAAGAGTTACCACTGGTGCTGCTGTCCACCGCTGGAGATGGACTTGGAGAGTGAAGGGAGGAGGTTTGATAATGAACTAGGTTCTTCTGGACTGGCAGGTAAACAATGGCTAATGCTAACACTGAGAAGGAGGGAGTGTTCAGCCTAGGGTTGCCACCCGTCCCCTAAAACATGCTTTGTTCCGCATTACCGTAAATGTCCGATAAACACGTGTGTCACACATGATTGATAGCACTCTCCCCCAAACAACCCCCACCCCCCCCCCCCCACCGGACTCAAATCAAATACGTGACGCGATTTCGAACACGTCACACACACATGACCACGCCCCCGTCCTTAGTTAACAACCCTAGTTCGGCCTCTTGTTTCGTACCATAGGAGTGGCCCACACAGTGTTCTGGTGGTATGTCGCCCCCTGTTGTTTGGAGTAGGAAGTCGACAGGTTGTGCCAACTTTGTATCTGAAGAGGTGACCCGCTGTACCACTGCAGGAGTGGAATCAGTCCAATATGAAAGGACGAAGAAGAAGTGCTGCTGCCCCGACGACGTGATCTAATCGCTTATCAGTCATGTTGGAGGAGCTGCTCCAGGTTAGATCATTTAAGGGCAGGTAGCCAATGAACAGAGCAGTAAACACAATGATGGCTGAAGTTCTTGGTGAGCGACCACCACCACCACCATCACTATCGTTGCCTGCTCTTGGCAAGAAACCACGATCAGCAGCAAACAGAAGAAGCAGTGATGAAAATAGAAGTAGAAGAAGAGTTAACACTGGTGCTGCTGTCCACCGCTGGAGACGGACTTGGAGAGTGAAGGGAGGAGGTGATGCTGAACTAGGAACGATT
>JAMWET010003890.1:5000-12500 GCA_024036415.1 Prochilodus magdalenae | reverse complement strand
TGAAGGATACAGGCCAGCAGTCACTTTATGGAATGTGTGGAAATGCAGAGCTGGACTAACTGACCTCAGTTTTGGATGAAGATAGCCGGAGGAAAGATCTAAGTTCTAGCTTCAGGCTCCTGCAGATGGCGCTGCACGAGGATGATGGGGCTATAAAAAGAGTGACAGGATCCATAGATTGAAAAGAGGTGCTACAGTGCAGTGAATGTCTCCTTCCAGTGAGCATTTGGGCGTCCCAAAGACCACAGTGTGAAGGAAGTAGCTGTATCTGCAGGTGTATGGAAGCGTACGGTCATACGGGTCTACCAGCAGTGGCTGAAATCCCAGCATCTGTTCCTCAGGGGACAGGGAATATCAGCGCATGAGGTGATCAGCAAGAATAGTCCGTCCACAACCGCATAGCGAAGGACATTATAGCAGCGCTGGAGTGCATTAACCCCTCATGGATGCCTGGGGCATGTTTCCTTCCAGGGCCAGGCACAGCTGTACTGCAGTGATGGCCTCCGTCCAGCTGTTGGGCAACCATTTCCAGCTGAGTGGAGAATGCTTCCCAGGCAGATGTGTGCCAACTCCACTTTGCTGGGCTCCACTGCCGAGAGCCAACCCTTTTATGGCCTTCCACCAGCCCCTGATTTCGTCTTGCAGGGCCTTGGGTGGCACCATCCCACTTCTGACACCAATGTGGCATTGGCAAAGAAGAAGACATGGGAACTTACAGAGAAATGCTCTTTTATCGAACTGGCAGCAAGAGGGGAGCGTCTGGCCAGGTGTTGCCGAATATGATCGAGAGGAGCAGGTCACCAAGAGCCATACAAACTCATGATGGTAGACATGGCAGGACGTCTAATTATCCCACTCCCCAGAGGTGCAGTCTGAGTGTCACTCTGCATGGACACACCCTCTAAGCTCACCCTAACGAGTGTGCAAGCTTGCAGTGGACTCACAGTGGGTAATACGTTTAACCCTGTAGCAGTATTGCTCATCCCAGTTGGACTGCTGGTTAGATCCCAGTCGTCTGTATCCTGGGATAAGACATTACCATCCTGATGGGAGTGCATCTATCCATTGGCAATGAGGGGTCACAAATTGGTTGGGCAACAACGCCAGTCAATGGCCTGCGTAAGTAGCAAGATCTCAACCCAGCTGAGCACCAACATGCTAGGCAACGTCCATCACCAGCATCAAAGCCCCAGATTAAGGGAACATCCTTTAGAGGAATGGTGTTTCATCCTTCCGGTACACTTCCTGTAGAGTCCTATAGGCCAAGGAATGGTGAAGCTACTGTATGTGTGGTCCAGCACCATAGTAGGATGCCCATCCTTCTATGATACCTACTGCCCATACAAAGCCTTACACATACCCACGTTTATCAGTTCCGAGGCTTTTCTGACACATCATATGGACTGGACTACGTTAAATATTCATCTCCTCCCTCTCCGTCTCCATCAGAACTCTTTCAATAGCAGTAAATCTGCCGCTGGATGAAAGGAAACAGCTCCAGATCCCCAGCCCTCTCTTCACACAGCCAACAATTTACATGCTGTTTGTAATTCTGAAATCAATAAAAAATTTACGTCAGCTACAGATTCATTATTTATGGCTCCGCCCCCCTTCCTTTTTTTCCGAAACCGTCTTCAGGCAGACAAATGTTGCGGATGAGTGAAGGGTTTTGAGCGAGAGCGGATCTCGAGCTGGTTCACTTCCGAGCCTTTTCATGTGTTCTTGCCGAGGATTCGGACGGAGTCAGCACGGCCCAGAAGCCGGGAACACAGGCTACAGCACCATTCCGTCTTGTGTTGGTCTTATCTCTGCTTCTGGAAGTGGGGCAAATGCTTTCTGACAGAGTGGCGAAGGCATTACATGCAACCACAGATCATTAGTCATCGTTACTCATACTAGCTGTAGTATGCGATGACTGTACTGTGAAGATAAGGATGTATACCCTTGTGTTGTAGTACTGGGCTCTAGACCATGAATATATATGGTCTTGGTTGCGTCCCGGTCCCGACCTCCTTTAGACGTGGCCTTGTCCTGATCTGAGCTCTCAGATCCTTAGGAACAGGACAGTTAGTCCTGCCTGAGGTGAAGACTAAACATGGAGGGGCAGTGTTTAGCTACTATGCAGCTGTTCAAATCCAGACTGAAGACATTTCTGTTTGATCAGGCTTTCAGCTCAGTTTAACCCATAAGAGCCCAGACCCGTTTCCCCTTAGGGGAAAATAATGAAGCGTCAGTTATAAGATCATAAAGATCAGTCTTATTGTGACCAAGAGGTCACATGGTGTCTTCTGAAAAGTATTATAGGGTCATAACACCGGTAGCATTAGTCACAACAACAACAATTTCATAACTGGTATCCATCATGGTGTTCTAGAAACTGGCTCAGAATGGGTATATGTAATATGTAATATATGTAATATGTAATATATGTTCTTCAATGGTCAGGACCCCCACAGGACCACCACAGAGCAGGTATTATGTGGAGGGTGGATCATTGTCAGCTGACGTGGTGGTGGTGGTGTGTTGGTGTGTGTGGTGCTGGTACACGTGGATTAGACCCAGCACGGCTGGTGGCCATGTATGTTGTTATATATGGACTGCATGCTCAAATGGTTCTTCGTGCGGCACATGGAACCACAAGCCACACCTTCAAAGTTCTTAGCTTCCAGCTAACCCCAAACACATTCAGTGATGGTGTTGAGGTTCTGGACTCTGGGGTGGTCAGTCCATTGTTCTGAGAACACCAGCAGGAGCTTCTGCATTGGATGTGTGTGTCTTCTTTTTTCAGAGAGGAGCTTCTTGAACAGCTACACCTCCTTTCAGACCTCCATAGCGCTGAGGTGTCTTTCTCTCACAGTGGACGGATGGACAGAGACACATGTGGATGTTCTCAGACCTGAGGCAAGGCGAGAGCTTGATGCTCTCCTCGCTCTTAAAAGTGAAAGTGCTGTCTATCTGATGGGGACAGTGTTGGCGGTTCTACCAGGTCTTCCAGGTGGTTGTTAGGTGGTGGTGGTAATTAGAATTTGGATGGACAGAGACACCTGTGGATATTCTCAGACCTGGCGCAAGACGAGAGCTTGATGTTCTCCTCTCTCTCAAAGGTGAAGTGCTGTCTATCTGATGGGGACAGCTTTGGCGGTTCTACCAGGTCTTCCAGGTGGTTGTTAGGTGGTGGTAATTAGAATTCGGATGGACGGAGACACCTGTGGATGTTCTCAGACCTGAAGCAAGACGAGAGCTTGATGTTCACCTGTCTATCAAAGGTGAAGTGCTGTCTATCTGATGGGGACAGTGTTGGTGGGTCTACCAGGTCTTCCAGGTGGTTGTTAGGTGGTGGTGGTAATTAATATTTGGATGGACATGGTCACCTGTGGATGTTCTCAGACCTGAAGCAAGACGAGAGCTTGATGCTCTCCTCTCTCTCAAAGGTGAAGTGCTGTGTATCTGATGGGGACAGTGTTGGCGGTTCTACCAGGTCTTCCAGGTGGTTGTTAGGTGGCGGTGGTAATTAGACAGTGGAAGTTAAATGTTCAGGCCAAAAGGACAGCAATAATTCTAGACTTTGAGATGTTCTCTTCTCGTCGGTGCCCTTTTCTAACTTTTCTGAACCTCCACAGAAGAGAAAGCAACATCCACTTAAAACAACATCCAGTTAGCAGCTCTGACTTGTTCGGTCCAGCTCCACCTACACAAATCCCAGGCTTTACTCTGATAAGATAAAGAGCAGAGCTGAACTCGGATCAGCCCACAAAAGCAACTTCCACCAACACAAACCCATGTGGGCGCCTTTTCAACATCTTCAAATGTGTCTTTAACAGACTTGTTTTTTTTTTTCTCCCCCCTTTCCTCCACCTAAAACCACTTTAGACAAATTCCATCGCATGAATCAGTGCAGCGAGTGATGCAACACTCCCCCCCAGGACACACACTCACTCGCACACACACGCGCATGCCTTTTCTCACACCTTATTGCATTTTTATTAAAAACGTCGATCTAAAACGCGGCAGGAACCACAAGACACACCTGTGCTCCGCTTCTTAGCATGCAGCGCATTAATAAGAGGATCAATACGGGGAGGATCAGGCTTTCTTCCTTCTCTGCCTCCTTCCCTCGTGATCTCTTCATGTTCTTTCTTGGGGGGGTTATATCTGGAGGAAGAACAGAACAGTTTTACAGGTGTTCTGTGCTCTCAGATAGAGACGTGTCTTTCTCTCAGAGTGGGAGAGGGTGGTGGTGGACAGAGGGGGAGGGGGATGTTCTCAGGCCTAAAGCAAGACGAAAATCTTGATGTCTCCTAGCATCACAAAAGTGAAACATGCTTCCGGTTTCTTGGTGAACGCTGTTGGCGTTTCTAGCCAGGTCTCCAGGTGGTTGTTAGGTGATCCTGCTAATTACTCAGAAAGGAGCGGCTCCTATAGTTCATTCACAAACTGATATGGAATGAGCTGCATCAAAATCATGAATTAAAATTACATTAAGTCAAACACAAGACATCAAACAACCCCACAGCATGCTAACCAGGTCTTCCAGGTGGTTGTTAGGTGGGGGTGTGTGTAATTATATATTCTATACAGTTCACTATGAATGTTCTTCAGAAACCTGAAGCAAGACGAGAGCTTGATGCTCTCCTCTCTCTCAAAGGTGAAGTGCTGTGTATCTGATGGGGACAGTGTTGGCGGTTCTACCAGGTCTTCCAGGTGGTTGTTAGGTGGCGGTGGTAATTAGACAGTGGAAGTTAAATGTTCAGGCCAAAAGGACAGCAATAATTCTAGACTTTGAGATGTTCTCTTCTCGTCGGTGCCCTTTTCTAACTTTTCTGAACCTCCACGGAAGAGAAAGCAACATCCACTTAAAACAACATCCAGTTAGCAGCTCTGACTTGTTCGGTCCAGCTCCACCTACACAAATCCCAGCCTTTACTCTGATAAGATAAAGAGCAGAGCTGAACTCGGATCAGCCCACAAAAGCAACTTCCACCAACACAAACCCATGTGGGCGCCTTTTCAACATCTTCAAATGTGTCTTTAACAGACTTGTTTTTTTTTTCTCCCCCCTTTCCTCCACCTAAAACCACTTCAGACAAATTCCATCGCATGAATCAGTGCAGCGAGTGATGCAACACTCCCCCCCAGGACACACACTCACTCGCACACACACGCTCATGCCTTTTCTCACACCTTATTGCATTTTTATTAAAAACGTCGATCTAAAACGCGCAGCACCCCTGACATGTGCTCCGCCGAGGATGCAGCGCATTAATAAGAGGATCAATACGGGGAGGATCAGGCTTTCTTCCTTCTCTGCCTCCTTCCCTCGTGATCTCTTCATGTTCTTTCTTGGGGGGTTATATCTGGAGGAAGAACAGAAATACTAAGGTATTCAGTATCTCACTAGAGAATTATTCAGGGAGAGCGGGAGAGGGTGGTGGGGTTCGGGGGAGGGGGGAGGGTAGGCGCTAAGGGAAAATCTCTGTCTCTGTAGCATCACAACCTTCCCAAACATGCTTCCGGTTTCTTGGTGAACGCTCTGCGTTCTGGAGCCACCTCCACACCTCCTCCTGATCCGGCTAATTACTCAGAAAGGAGCGGCTCCTGTAGTTCATTCACAAACTGATATGGAATGAGCTGCATCAAAATCATGAATTAAAATTACATAAAGTCAAACACAAGACATCAAACAACCCCACAGCATGCTAATATGATTTGTACAATAAAATTTTTTATATTCTATATCAGTTACTATGAATTATTCAGAACCTTCCGTGCTTTTTTTAGAATCTAATTTCAAATATTTAATAACTTCTATGAATTAAGGAACTACTATTTTTATTCATTACATTTTTCAGTATCTACTATAAAGTATTCAGTATCTACTCTAAATTATTCAGTATCTACTATAAAGTATTAAGTATCTACTCTAAATTATTCAGTATCTACTATAAAGTATTCAGTATCTACTCTAAATTATTCAGTATCTACTATGTATTATTCAGTATCTACTATAAATTATTCAGTATCTACTATAAAGTATTCAGTATCTACTATGAAGTATTCAGTATCTACTATGAAGTATTTAGTATCTACTATAAATGACAACCCCACAGCATGATTCAGTATCTACTATGTATTATTCAGTATCTACTATAAATTATTCAGTATCTACTATAAAGTATTCAGTATTCACTATGAAGTATTCAGTATCTACTGTGTATTATTTAGTATCTACTATGAATTATTCAGTATCTGCTATGTATTATTTAGTATCTACTATGAATTATTCAGTATCTACTATGTATTTTTCAGTATCTGCTAGGTATTATTCAGTATCTACTATGAATTATTCAGTATCTGCTATAAAGTACTCAGTATCTAGTATGTATTATTCAGTATCTACTATGAATTATTTAGTATCTTCTATGAAGTATTCAGTATCTACTATGTATTATTTAGTATCTACTATGAATTATTTAGTATCTACTATGAATTATTCAGTATCTACTATGTATTGTTCACTATCTACTATGAATCATTCAGTATCTACTATGAATCATTCAGTATCTACTGTGAATTATTCAGTATCTACTATGATTTATTCAGTATCTATTATAAAATATTCAGTATCTACTATAAATTATTAATTATCTACTATGAAGTATTCTGTATCTGCTATAAAGTATTCAGTATCTACTATGAATTATTCAGTATCTACTATTAATTATTCAGTATCTACTATTAATTATTCAGTATCTATTATGTATTATTCAGTAGCTACTATGAATTATTTAGTATCTACTATGAATCATTCAGTATCTATTATGAAATATTCTGTATCTACTATGTATTATTCAGTATCTACTATAAATCATTCAGTATCTACTGTGAATTATTCAGTATCTACTATAAATGATTCAGTATCTACTATGGATTATACAGTATCTACTGTGAATTACAATAACTTCTATCACTATAAGTACTATGAGTCATTCAGTAGCTACTGTAATTTATTAGGAATCTATAAACTATAAATAATTAATAATCTATGACAGATTATGCTGTATTTGTTATCAGTTTTACAGTATCTACTGTGGTTATTTCTGGATCCATTTTTAATTATTCAGTATTAGTTGCTTCTGTATAGTTGTGAGAGTGAAGAAGTTTAGGGGGTTAAATGAATTTCAATACGACGAAGGTTTTATAAAAACTCATCTGTTTTTACCTTTTAAGACTGAAAATAAATGAATGAATAAACACTGCTGCACACAGACACGGACCGTCCGTTACCTCTCAGCCCTACACAGTCCAGCTGGAGCACATTACATCTGTCAAACACTCATCCGAGATGAAGTGCGTGTAAAATTCCTGAAATTCACCCTCAGTGACTGCAGCTCATCAGGCCTGTCCTGCATGTGCGCAGGTTCTCTCCGTGTTCTAGCTTCAGTACTCGGTTCTCTTGGGGCTGGCTGCTTTAATACCAGGCTGTCAGCTCCGGACCGGTCT
>JAMWET010003889.1:0-45846 GCA_024036415.1 Prochilodus magdalenae | reverse complement strand
ACCTCTTTTTTTTTTCTTTTTTTTTTTTGTCTTTCGCCACCCCGCCTTCTCCCCCCCCCCCCCCCCCCCCTCCCCCCTGTCCCTCCCCTCGCAGTAATGCCAACCAGTCAGCACTCGGTAGCAGTAATGCCAACCAGTCAGCATTCAGTAGCAGTAATGCCAACCAGTCAGCACTCAGTAGCAATAACGCCAACCCGTCAGCATTCAGTAGCAGTAATGCCAACCAGTCAGCATTCATTTGCGGCAATGCCAACCAGTCAGCATTCCATAGCGGCAATGCCAAACAGTCAGCATTCCATAGCGGCAATGCCAAACAGTCAGCACTCAGTAGCAGTAATGCCAACCAGTTCACGCATTAGTAGCAGAGTAATGTTTACCAGTCAGCATTCAGTAGCAGTAATGCCAACCAGTCAGCATTCAGGCAAGCAGTAATGCCAACCAGTCATGCACTCAGTAGCAATAATTTCCAACCCCCGTACAGCAATTCAGTAGCAGTAATGCCAACCAGTCAAGCAACTCAGTAGCCATAATAACGGCCAACCCGTTCAGGCTACATTACAGTAGCAGTAATGCCAACCAGTCAGGCATTCAGTAAGCAGTAATGCCAACCAGATCATAGCCATTTACAATTTACATTTAAGGCATTTAGCAGACGCTCTTATCCCAGAGCGACTTAACAACCTTGCTTAGTGATCTGTTGGATAATATTCCAGTTAGTAGGAAGTTTAGAGCCTAAAACTTACCATGAGCTCAGACACTGCGCCCGAAAACAGGGGCGCCCCCACACCCGCCATTGCCTCCCCCCCCCCCCCCCGCGATACCTACGCTGAAAGGTCATTATAAGTGGCAACACAGATGTACACTGTGACAAAAAGGTCATTATAAGTGCAAATACAAAAAGGTTATAAAATTGCCCACACGATACACACAATTTAAACGTCTGCCTAGAGCTCACTCACTTAAGAATGCTTTACGAAGAGAGGGTTTCTTCAGTCCGCGTTTATGAAGACCGCGGAAGAGGACTCCGCCCTGTCTCTGACGGCCCAGTGGTGCAGTTCATTCCGAACCATCTGGGAGGCCAGGGACCACAGAAGAGTCTGGAACGCTTGTCTTCCATGTTGTCCTCAGGGATGGTGGTTCGAGACGATGCGTACTTGAAGCTGACGAAGGTGCTCATGGTACAGCTCGACTCTTTCACATTGCCATAAGGTACGGATGGCGCCGGTCCTCATTCTTGCCTTTGTAGGCCAGGGGGCATACCGAGTTTTAAACCTGATGCGGTGCAACAACAACAGAGCCAATGAAGGGGAGCGCCAGCAGTGGAGGTGACGTGCTGTGGCGTGAACTATCGGATAGGTGTGAAAAATGAGACGGGCTGCAGTCACGTTTCTGGACTCAGTAGCAATCAATGCCAACACAGTCAAGCATTGAGAGCGAAGTAGCAGCAATGCCCAACCAGTTCAGCATTCAATGCAGCAGCAATGCCAACAGTGTCAGCAATCAGTAGCAGTACTGTCAACCAGTCCCCAAGCATCAATAGCAGCAATGCCAAACCAAGTCATGTTCATCTGCAATATTAGCTAGTAATGACCAACCATTCAGCATTTCAGTAAGCAGTAATGCCACAACAGTCAAGCACTCAGTCGGCAGTAATGCCAACGAGTTCAGCACTCTAGTAGAAGTAATGTTAAACCAGTCAGCACTCAGTAGACAGTAATGCCAACCACAGTCAGCACTCAGTAGAAGTAATGTTCACCAGTAAAGCCTTCAGTAGCGGTAAATGCCAGAGACCATGTCTCAGAGGTTAGACTAGCAGTCAGGCCTGGTCTAGTGGCTGTATTATGTATTAGCATAATGCATGCTGGGTAATGTAGTGAGAGCACAAACTGATAAGGGATTTGATGCTGTGCTACAGAATAGAGAACAACACGGCTAACAGCGGGCTAACACTATTTCTGGTCTTAGCTTCGTGTTCGAGTGGTTGGAGTCAGCAGGTTGGAGTGAAGTAGGAGGTAATTACAGAGCCAATCACAAACACTGTGACACCCAAGGCTTCCTCGAGGGTTCTCATCATACGAGCCATGTCAATGGTGCTCTTCTGACGGGGAATGCGTTTACCGTTTTTTCGCTCTAGACTTCGAGTGTGTGTCTGTTTCTTTATTACTCTCTCCTCTCCTCCTCCTCCTGTACGAGCCTCCGAAAGCCTCCCTCATCCACCCTATGAAACTCCACGGTTGGCTCTCTGACTCTGTTACCAGTAAGCCACTCGGAGTCACTCGGTGGAGTGATTCCACCTCGGTAAGCGTGTCCCGTGGCTTATTGCTTTATTTAGCATGGATGAGTCCGTATGACCTACAACTAAAAGCTATACAGTCACTAGCCGATGTGATCCCCAAAACAGACACTCCGGAGCCCCTCCAAGGCCTACACGCAGTCACGGGGTGGCCTAGATATGACCACAGACAGTTCAGCGTCATGACCTTCTGCCAAGAAGCTCGTATACAGAGAGAAAGCTACCAGACACTGACAGGGCAGATTTCGCACACCGGCAAAGCCCGGCCTGGAGGATGAATCGAAGTTCGCCCCGCAGCCGGGCTGATATCAGAAGTGCCACGAGCGACAGGACGTGTGCCGTGATGCGGAGTGACATGAGGAAATCTGGACCTGCAGTATCATCCACAGCTTCAACTCTCAGTACACTTCTATAGTTAGCCGTAAACAGCAGGTCCCACTTTCTAGCCCCCTTGGTTTATGACTATGAGCAGGGATTAAAGGTACAGATGAACTAAATCATACCATAATAACAATATTATTATTATTATTATTATTATTATTATTATTATTATTATCATCATTATCATTATCATTATCATTATTATTATTATTATTATTGTTGTTGTGTTATTATTATTATTATTTTTTATTTTATATTAATTGTTATTTTATTGATATTTTTGTAGTAGTTGTTGTTGTTATTAATATTATTATTATTAGTAGTAGTAGTACTATTATTACTTTATTATTATATTACTTTTTGTTATTGTTATTATTTTTATTATTTTATATGAATTTTTATTTTACTATTGTTATAATTATTATTAGTATTAGTAGTAGTACTATTATTATTATTATTATTAATTTATTATTTTATTGTTTTTTACTATTACTTTATTTTTTACTATTATATTACCTTTATTGTTTTAGTATTTTATTTTATTTTTAGTTATTTTATTTATTGTATTCTAATATATCCACATAATAATAATGTATATTAAGTGTAAGTGTAGAGTGTAGTTAGTAATTAAGTATAATTTTTGTGCTAGAAATGTACTTATGTATAACCTAAATATTTACACTTGTATTTATATACTCATGTTTCATATATTATATATAAATATGTGTGTATATGTACATCCCATCATGGCTTCACCCATGTATACAAGTCTGTTCTCTTGATAAAGCTCAACAAAACCCTGTGAACTTCATTCCAAGCCCGCACACATCTACCACAACACTTCCCCACACATTGCCCCCCGGAGGTATGGGTCCGGAATGAAACGCAGCTCCGGTCGGCCAGACTGCGGGGCGGTAAGAGGAATGGATTTGGGGTCCAGGCCTGTATTGTGTGCGCCGGTACTGCTGTTCTGTGTAAAAGCTTGTTTATCTGCATTGGAAGACTGTCGTGCAGCCGAGCTCATCCGGCCCGCACCCTCTCCTAACCGGCTTGTCTGCAAGAATCTCGCCGCTTGACAACTTGCACCCTGCTCACGCGTCCTGCGAGGCACACGAAATCCGTTATACAGGCTGCTCTCAGGAGAGAGCGAGAGGAGAGGAGAGAAGGAGGACGGGCGAGAGAGAGAGAGAGAGAAGAGAGAGAGAAGGGATGAGAGAGAGAGAGAGTCGAGTGAGAGAGACAGCCCTCACCCAGGCACACCAGGGAGAGAGAGAGAGAGAGAGAGATGGAGCGGGAGAGTAGGATCCCCGAAGCGACAGGAGAGCACGCCCGGTAGAAAGAGAAGCAGAAGAGAGATGACGAGGAAGACTCCGCACAGAGAGAGAAGAAGGAGGAGGAGAGAAATAGAGAGACACGGAGAGACCCGCCACCGAGGAGAGAGAGAGAGAAGACGGAAACGAGAGAAGGAAGATGAGAGAGAGAGATTGGAATCGTCACTTGGTGGCTGGACGAAAAAATAACTAAAAGCCAGCTTAGGCTGAGCCTATTTCCTCTTTTTGCTACATGTGGTGTATATATAGAGAAAGGGGACCATGTGCTACTAGTGGGGATGTATATATGTAGCATTTTCTGTAGAAATCCCATAAAAGATAAGAACCCGTTTTTAGTCCATGCACAGACACCACGTTGTGTTTAAAGGTTTAGACAGCTAACAATAAGGTGTATTTAGGAGGACGAGTGTTGAGTGTTTTAGGCATGTTTTGGAGTAGTTTGGAGGAGTCGTCTTGGGGTGTGTTAGGAGCAAAAGTGTTGGAGTGTTTTAGTCCAGTAGCTGTTGGGTGTTTTAGGAGCAGTGTGGTATCCGAGAGTTTTTTATGAAGAGGTGTGGATTGAGTATAGGATTATCTAGGACGGAGTGTTGGAGTGTTTAAGGAGGAAGCACCCTGTGCAGAAAGTGAATATCTGGGTTAGGAGGATGTGTGGAGTGTATTTAGGAGCGAGAAGTTATGGGCGTGTTTCATGGGGAAAAGTGTGAGGAGTGTTTTATCACGGATGAGTGTGGAGTGGTGTTTAGCTGGAGCTTTGTGGAGTGTTTGTTATGAGGAATATGTTGATGTGTATGTTAGGAGGAGTGTGGAGTGTTTTAGGGGAGCGTGGAGTGTTTTATGAGGAGTGTGGAGTGTTTTATGAAAAGTGTTGAATGTTTTAGGAGGAGTGTTGGGTGTTTTAGGAGGAGTGTGGAGTGTTTTATGAAGAGTGTTGAGTGTTTTAGGAGGAGTGTTGGGTGTTTAAGGAGGAGTGTGGAGTGTTTTAGGAGGAGTGTGGAGTGTTTTAGGAGGAGTTTGGTGTGTTTTAGTGGAGTGTGGAGTGTTTTAGGATTAGTGTGTAGTGTTTTAGTGGAGTGTGGAGTGTGTTATGAGGAGTGTTGAGTGTTTTAGGAGGAGTGTGGAGTGTTTTAGGGGAGCGTGGAGTGTTTTATGAGGAGTGTGGAGTGTTTTATGAAAAGTGTTGAATGTTTTAGGAGTTTTGGAGTGTTTTTGGAGGAATGTTGGGTGTGTTAGGGAAAGTGTTGGGTCTGTACAGGAAAAGTGTTGGTGTTTTAGGTGGAGTGTTGGGTGTTTTAGGAAGAGTGTTGGGTGTTTTAGGAAGGAGGTGTGGAAAGTGTCCGCTATGTGTAGGAGTGTGGAGTGTTTAGGAGTGTTGGAGGTTTTCAGGAGATAGTGTTGAGTGTTTCAGGAGGAGGTGGAGTATTTAGGAGGAGTAGTGTTGAGTGCTTTTAGGAGGAGTGTTTCAGGAAGGACTATCTAGTGTGGAGTGTTTTAGGAGTGTGGAGTGTTTCAGGAGGAGTGTTGAGTGTTTCAGGAGGAGTGTGGAGTATTTTAGGAGGAGTGTTGAGTGTTTTAGGAGGAGTGTTTCAGGAGGAGTGTGGAGTGTTTTAGGGGAGTGTGGAGTGTTTCAGGAGGAGTGTGGAATGTTTTAGGAGGAGTGTTGAGTATTTAAGAGGAGTGTGGAGTGTTTTAGGGGAGTGTGGAGTGCTTCAGGAGGAGTGTGGAGTGTTTCAGGTGGAGTGTTGAGTGTTTTAGGGGAGTGTTGGGTGTTTCAGGAGGAGTGTGGAGTGTTTCAGGAGGAGCGTGGATTGTTTTAGGGGAGTGTGGAGTGTTTTACGAGGAGTGTGGAGTGTTTTAGGGGAGTGTGGAATGTTTTAGGGGAGTGTTGAGTATTTTAGTGGAGTGTTGTTGGGTGTTTTTTGTTTAGGGGACGTGTTGGAGTTGTTTACCGAGGAATAACTTCACCTGCCGTCAGTGGAATGTTTTAGGGAGTGTTGAGTGTTTTTAGGGGGAAGTGTGGAATGTTTGTGTAGAGGAGTGTTGAGTATTTAAGCGGAGTGTGGAGTGTTTTTAGGGGAGTGTGTGAGTGCTTCAGGAGGAAGTGTGTGGAGGTTTCAGGGTATTTTCAGTGTTGAGTGTTTGAGGGGAGTAGTTGGGTGGTTCAGGAGGAGTGTGGAGTGTTTCAGAGGAGCGTGGAGGATTGTTTAGGGGAAGTGTGGAGGGTTTTACGAGGACTGTGTGGACTGTTTTAGTGGAGAGTGTGAGTGTTTTTAGGCCAGTGTTGAGCTGTTTTAGGGGCAGTGTCTGGGTGTTTCAGGAGGTGTATTCGGCTGTGGCTGCATGGGGCCCGAGTTCTCTTTGCTGCACAGTGGTTGAAACGAAACCCTGAAGGCTGGACTAAAAACAGCACACGCATGGTGTATATTACAATAACCCAGCCTTGAATGTGATAAAGGCGTGAACTAGCATTGTGTCAGTTCAGGCCCTATTCCGGTAGATGAAGGGACACTATTCCGGCCAGTATTAGGAATATGGTTATCGTTAAAGGGAAGATCAGGATTCTCGACCGTGACCACTCAAGGCCGTGGTACAGATGCACCTGCTGTGAACGAGAAGCTATCGAATTCACTCGAATAATGCAGACGAGGACACCCGGGACGCCTGCAGCTGGTAGTGGGACCCCCGACCCATGCTGCTGTGACCCCCTTTTTAACCACCATTCCCAAACATAGAATAGAAACGCTATTACAAAAAGAACAGCCACCCAAAAGAAATCTCCAGGCGCGACCCCCACCTGAACAGGAAAATAATAATAAACAGGAGAGTGTTGTGAAACTGCCGAATGGAAAGAACAGGGCAGACGGGTGAGGAGAAGGAGGACGATAGGAAAAACGGAGGGAAAAGAGGGACTTTACCGCCGAGCGAATCCCTCCTGTCCTCTTGGAAAGCTTCCCTGCTCCAGTTGTAGCGCTATAAAGCAGCTAGCACCACTCGCCGCTGCGGTCCCCGAGTGTCTCCCGCATCTGTGCCCAACAAAACACAAGGTCACACGGACGACGGGGGACTCTCCTGGCCTGCCCTCGGATTGAAAGCCACGACAAGTCGCGGGGGTGGTCTTTGCATGCTGGGTTCTATCAAATTTCCTGTAGTGCAGCGAGAGTCCCGGTGTTCTACGCGCAGCTAGTCCGCTCTGCCGTGAGCCAAAACAGTCCTTGGTCATTTAGTTTCTACAGTGCCAAACAGCTCAAAGGTAAAGAGTGTCGCATCACTCTGAGAGGATAACCGAGCGTATCCATCCACTAGGCACCCTTTTCCATACCTGTATCCGTTACGACCGGACATTCTTCTGTTCATACGTTCATACTTGAATCCTTCCACCGACATCTTCTTGTCATCCGTTAATTCCTGTATCCGTGAACACCGACATTCTGCTTTACGTATATCGTCATTCCTGTATATCCAAAACACCAACATTCTTCTTTCGTTTCATCCGTCATTCCGATCCGTTCCTACAACGACCATTCTTCTTTTCATCCGTTCATTACTGTTATCCGTTACACCAACTTTGTCTTCCTTCATCCGTTCATTCCTGTATCCTGTACACTGGGAATCTCTTTCATCGTTCATGTTAATATTATCCGTATACACCGAATTCTTCTTTCGTCTGTTCATCCTGTACGTACACCGACATTCTTCTTCATCCGTTCAATACTGTATCCGTACACCATCTTTCTTCTCATCCGTCTCACCGTAATCCGTACAACCAACTTCTTCCTTCATCCGTTCATTCCTGTATTCGTACACGACATTTTTATTGCATTTGTGTGTATATGTCCTGGTATGTGTTTACACCGACATCTTCTTCATCCGTCATTCCTGTATTCCGTTTACACCGACATTCTTCTTTTCATCCGCTCCTGTATCCGTACACCTAATTCTTCTTTCATCCGTTCATTTTTTTTTTTCCTGTATCCGCTTACACCGACATTCTTCTTTCAATCCGTTCATCCTGTATTCGTATACACTGACATTTTCTTTCATCGTGCATTTTTTGTATCCGACACGTACATTTCCTTATCCGTCATTCGTACCGTTAACACCAATCTTTCTTCATTTATCGTATATTCTGCTACCGTACACGACATTACTTCTGTGTTTTCATGTTCATTCCTGTATTCGTTTACACGACATTCTTCTTTCATCCGTTATTCCTTTGTATCCGTACACCAACTTTCTCCTTCATCCGTTCATTCCTGTATCCGTACACGACCATTCTCTTTTCATCCGTTCACTTCCTGTATCCGTACACCATCTTTCTTCCTTCATACGTTTATTCCTGTATCCGTACACCAAACTTTTGCCTTCGTCCGTCATTCCCTTGGTATCCGTACAACCGACTATCTTCTTTCGTCATCCTGTTCATTCCTGTATCCGTACACCGACATTTTCTTTCGTCTGATTCATCCTGTATCCGCTACACCAACTTTCTTCCTTTATCCGTCAGTCCGTATCCTTACACCGACATTCTTCTTTCACCGTTCTCTTCACGATATTTATAGTACACCGAATTCTTCTGTCCGTTCAGTCCTGTATCCGTTACACCGACATTCTTCTTTCATCCGTTCATTCCTGTAAATCCGTACACCGGACATTTTCGTTCATCTTTCATTCCTGATCCGTACACCGACATCTTCTTTCGTTCAGCTTCATTCCTGTATCCGTACACCGACATTCTTCTTTCGTGCTCGTTCCTGTATCCGTAACACCACTTTTCTACTTTAATCCGTTCATACCTGTATCCTTTACACCGAATTCTTCTTCAATCCGTTTCATTCCTATTACCGTACACGACATTCTTCTTTCGTCTATGTTCATTCCGTATCGTTACACTGGCATTCTCTTTCGTCTGCTCATTCCTGTATCCGTTACACCAACTTTCTTCCTTATCCGTCATTCCTGTATCCTTACACCGACATTTCTTTCATCGTCAATCATTAATCCGTACCCCGAAATTCTTCTTTCGTATGTTCATTCGGTATCCATACACCGACATTCTCTTCCATCCGTTCATTCCTGTATCCGTTACACCAACTCTCTTTATACGTCATCCTCGTATCTGTACACCAACTTTCTTCTTAATCTGTCATCTGTATCGTACACCAAACTTTCTTCCTCATCCGTTCATTCCGTATCGTTACCACTGACAGTCTCTTTCATCGGTTACTCCTGTATCAGTACAGGAGCCTTTTCTCCTTCATCCGTTCATTCCTGTATCCGTTACACCAACTTTCTTTTTCCCATCCGTCATTCCTGAAATCCGTACACTGACATTCTCTTCGCTCATTCATCTGTATCCTTTACACCCACATCCCTTTTTATCTGTCCATTCTTATTAATCTATACACTAAACTGTATCTTCTCGCCTTTAGCCTTTATCCATCACATTCCCCCCCCATTGTTCACTCATTCGTTTCAAGCTGATCATGTAGCCACACCCACCCAGTTTCAGTACCCAGACGATTGCAGGAGTTGTATGGTCTTATACCACAATACAAACAGGTTGGTATTTTCTTACCGTGTCAAGGCTAGATGCTCTTACTCCACCAAGTGAACCATTTCACCATGCACAGAACAATTTAAGCAAAAAATGTTTTTGAAGAACCAAGCCCTTTTGTAAAGGAGCCCTCGAAGGAACCTTCTTTGTTACGCAGTATAATACACTAGAAACGTTTATGAGACATAATGCGAATGTGGAGCAGTGGGAATAATTCTAACGGGTTTATAAGTGAAATCCTGAGCAGGGTTAGCGTGTCCTTCAAACCGGTTCCTCCCTGTTCTGGGAAGTTCAGAGGAGGAGCGTGCGGAGTTCTGACTGCTCTGAAACACCTGACTGGCACTTAAGTTAGAGGACGGCAGGAATCATGTCGGACTGGCAGGCTGGGATTTAGTTCAACAAAGTTACTATAGTTTTCAACAAACGCAAAAAACACGCTTGAGATGTTGCTATGTCAACACACTATTCGTGCGTGTGTGGTGTGTGCGGGGGTACCTTGCTGGCAGAGGGAGTCGAGGCTGATTTGAAGTGTGTTTGGATTGATGGTAGTAGATGCTTGCTGCACCGAAAAAACGGCTTTGCTCAGCCTTATAAAATACTTAAACTGTGCTGTGCAGCCACAGATCCTTAAGTTCTAGATAGTAAGCCAGGTCAGCCATTGATCAGGGGCGGTCCAAAAACCAAAACTCTCTGTCCAACATCTTCCTGTCCTCTGCACACCACACTCTAGCACACCATGCAACTCAATAGGACAAATTATCATCCCAGTCCAATGGAAAACCAGGCATCTCCAATTTGATTCAAATTTGTTATTTCTTGGCATACATTTGATCCACATGAGCGCTCTTACACTAGAGTGGACAGTTGATGATGACAATTGGATCCCAGAAATGTCCAAAATATGCTGGGAAAAACGTTCTGGTTCATGACTTATAACATTACAAATTGTTTTTATTATTTCAGGTTTTTGCCCTCTCCTGTAAAGCTGCCATTTTGAAGATACTTGTTTTTCTTCTGACTGTGACGATATAAAGGTGGTAGTAACAGAATGACTTACATTCAAAGTAAAGGACGTTTTTCCTTCTCCTGTAAAGCCACCATCCTGGAGGTACGAGGTTTGGTTTCTGATAGCTGCAATATGGACATTCAAACACATGAAGTGCATTCCCAAAATGACTGGTTGGGTGCGGGAGGATCTGGTTCCATTGACTGACATTCAACGTGAGGTATGTCTTTTTTCTTCTCCTGTAAAGTCATCATTCTGGAGGTACGAGGTTTGCTTTCCGATAGCTGTGATATGGGAGGAAAAAGACAGGGAAAAATCAGTGTTCATTGACTTATGTTTTTATTCCTTCCCCTGTTAACATTCTGTAGGTATAAGGATTCCGACAGCTGTGATATGGAAGTTCAAACACATGAACTACATTCCCAAAATGACTTTGGGGTCAGGGTGAAATCTGGCTACATAGACTTACCTTTACAGGAAAAGTATGATTTTTTCTTTATCCTGTAAAGTTGTCCATTCTGGAGGTATGATTGTTTTGGTTGTCCATCAACAGCTGCAATATGGAAAGTTCAGAACACATGAAGTACATTCCCAAAATGACTGGTGGGTTCCTTGCTGGGGGGATCTGGTTCCTGTTTGACTTACAATTCCAAAAGGTGTCTCTTCCTCTCTCTGTAAAGTCATCATTTTGGAAGTACGGTGTTTGGTTTACGACAAAGCTGCAATATGAAGGTTTCAGACACATGAACTACATTCCCAAAATGACTCGATAAGTATGTGAATGGGGGGGCTCTGGTCAGATGACGAGCTTTCTGACGCTGTAGCTATAGTCTTCATAAGTATATTGTGAGTGTTTCTGTGGTCCTGTAAAGCGAATGGCAATGCCGGAAGTAGACGTGACAACGGTGTAGGTGCCTCCTTCAAGTTGTGGAAATGGGAAGAATGCTACGACTGGGGAGAGGACAATTACCCAATGACTCAGGACTTACATGGGGGGGAAATGTGAGTATAGTCCATGTGCACTTAACTTTCAAAAGTAATTGGTATGTTTTTACGTCGATAATCGGAGGTACAATGTTTGCGAAGAGTTCTTTTTATCCGGAATATAACCCTATGCAGATATGGAAGTTCACGGATACATCGAATCTACACTTCCCAACATGCTGTGTAAGCGCAGTATGACAATCGTAGTCCTATATGACTCCCATTGTCAGTAAAGATGTTTTTCCCTTATCCTGTAAACGGCATCAGCTCGAATCAAAAGCCCATTTACAGAGGTTTGGTTTCCTTGCAGCTAGTGATCTGAATGTCCACACACAATGAACTTTTATATGTCCCCAAAATGACTTTAGTAAAAACTGCGGCCCATTGACTTAAATTTTCAGAGCTAAAGTATGTTAACTATCTCTCTCCGGTTAAAGCTAGCCATACTGGAATTGGGTACCAGGTTTGCTTTTCTACAGCTGTCTAGTATAGGAGAGTTCAAACACCGATAAAGAACAATTTCATCCCTGCTGTGTCATCGCTTTGTAATCACGTATTAGTATACGTTGCAAAATGAGGCTGTACATTGAGAAAAGATCCGAGGTGTAAGCCATCAGCGTAAGGCGCTATTTTGCACAGGGCATCATGTAAGCAATCCTCCTTGTTTTTCAGCGCAACTTCACCCAAGACATTGTATGTGACTCTAAAACATAACGGCCAGTCTACTCCTGAACTAGGACGAAACGAACCGCGTTCCTGCCTTATATAGAGCAGAGTGACGACCGCTGTGTGTGATTGTCGCCATCCGACATTGCTTCAGCGAGTCCTCCGTCTCGCCTCAAATGTACACAGCAAGTTCGAATTGAGAAAGAGCGCAGAGGGGATGAGGGCCGATAGAGAGAGAGAATGGACGAGACGACAAGACGAGAGTGAGAGGGGAAGTTATTTGGCTGTGTTGTCAGGTCAGCCAGCGCGCAGTTGTACGAGCTTCGTTGAGCGCATCGATAGGGTAAGAAGACAATAAAAGGCAAATGGTATTCTCTCAAATTACAGCCGCGGCGGTACGGCTCCCTGTTGTGTCATGGCAAACCGCTTCTCATTCCAGTGGTACCCGATACCCCCCCACCACCCCAAACCAAACTCAGTGCTTCCCCACCACCATCAGCGCCATTATTTAATAACTTATGCCCGTTCAGTCTTCAGAGTCGGAGCTCATTTATACGGCCTCTTTAAAAGCCTATTACTCTAAAGAGGACAAACACATCTTCACTTAAACCTTTACACCGAGACCTAGAACCGAAACCCACCATCGGCAGACTGCGCTGCCTCTCTCGCTACTTCCTCTCCCTCTCTCTGTTTTCCACACGTACAGGTTATTTCTGCAAGTTCAGTAGGAAGAAAACAACAAATAACAAACAAGCAAATTTACAGTGAGGCCCATATAACCAGTAATACACACACACACACACACACACACACACACACAACACACACTCATACACACAAAGTCTATTTTGTGCAGAAATGCTTTCACACATCCACACACGGCAGTCACACACTCATAGTCACGCACTGACAAACTTCTTGGGGTGAGTCAGAGTCTCCTAGTTTCCATGGCAACTGTCGCCGTGTTTTTTTTTCCCTCTTCATTTGGAGGCAGGGCAGATTTCCAAAAGAGAGGAGCGCCCCCCCACGATATCAGTGTGCTGAGTCACTCTCTCTCTCTCTCACGCTTCTGCTGATCCATCATAACTTCTTCAGAGTGCTCCAGTGGACTGTTAGCATCGCACAGGACATTGCTAACTCCAGCTGGCCACTTTATTGGAAACCCTTTCCTTTACAGCTCCACCCCGCTGGTGCATAGTCAGAGACTGAAGCCCATCCGTTACCTCTTCACCGGTGGTCAGAGTTGCAAGTGCACATATGTCCCCTAGGTAATGCTCAATGGTCCGACGGTACAGTAACCTGAAGGACCAATCACAGGCACTCTGTTAACCCATTTTTACGTGGTGTAATAATTATAATAGATCACTTCTAATGTTCAATAAAATAAACAACAAAAATGCTCTGCAACACATACTAAGTAGTGAGCACACAGTATTATGTGGTGAGCACCTGATACTATCAGGTGACTACAAGATATTATCAAAAACGTTATGCATCAACAGACACCAAGCCTCTGTTTACCATGTCTGTATCTGGTGCTCATCACTTATTTTTTGGTGCTCACTTAATGGTATCTGGTACTCACTGGATAGTATCTAGTGCTCAGCTGATAGTATTAGGTGCTCACCACATAGTATCAGGGCACAACAGATGGCATCAGGTCCTTACCACATAACATCAGGTGCTCACCATCTAGTGTCAGGTCTTTACCACCAGGTGCTCACCACATATTATCAGTTGTGAACAGAATATTATTGGGTGCTCACCACATGGTATTGGGAGAAAAAACAGGTGGCATCAGGTCCTCACCACATAGTATCAAGTGCTCACCTGATAGTATGGGGTGTGAACAAGGTAGTTTTGGGTCACCACATGGTACCTGTGCTCATCACACAGTATCTAGAGCGCACCTGATAGTATCTACCATGTGCCTTTTACCTAAACAATGCACCACATCTCTTCAGGGGCTCCGCAGCAGCTGAACTTCACATTGTGTGCCGGGGTCTGTATCTTCGGTTCCCTAAAGGCTAGCAATGCAGTTCGAGGCTTGTTGGAAAGGGCACATCACGCTCTACCGGCCTGAGGAGTAGTTCAGCTTCCCAGACTGTAGCTTCCCACAAAGAATTCCCTTCTCCTGTGGTGACCTGCAACACTGAGACTGAAACAATGAGATTGGTGGTCCACTTACCAAGATTGAGCGACAGTGTGCCACATTGGGGGCATTAAGACTGGACTGGGAGAGGAAGAGTCTGCAGTGCTGGGTGCTGAACGAATTTTGGTGGGTTTAAAAAAGTCATACACAAAGAATAAGCTGTGTTAATAAAGCAGATATGAATAGTCTCAACCTCTCGCCACATCAAACCAATAGGACTACAGCAACAGACTGGAGTCCTTCAGGTTCTACCCCATTCCTCATTGACCAGTTACTGACCACAGGACCACCTGTAACACTGCTAAGACAAGAGGAGTGGACCAACACTCCAACACAGCCAGACAAGGAAGCTCTGAGGTGAGAAACTGACCGATGCTAATGCACTAAAGGACGACTAACACAAACTGCCCATTAGCAGATGAGCTACAGCCTCTAACCGTACACCGCAACCATGGAGCTACAAAGCATCTGACAAAGTGTCCAGTGAGGGTTTACAGCTCTGGAGAAATGTAAGAGCCCACCTGTAGATGATCAGTGTCTCTAGGTGTGCAGGTTCTGGGTTTGTGTTGGTTCTGTTTGATTCTCTACACTACTGGAAGCATGTCTCCCAAACTCCAGATCAGATATTGTATTAGATCTGTTTATTTAGAAAATCACTAATGACCTCCAGAAGCCTGTTTTTAGAACCATGCTCGCTGTGCGTTTCACCCCAGCCACCGCTCGCCAGTCTCTCTGTAGGTCACTCGAGGTCATCTTACGGTGGGTAAGGGGCATTGGAATGAGGTGGCGCTCATCACGGTCAGTAGAGAGTGGGTTTGGCCCTCTGCCAGTCTGTAGCTGTGTTGTCCTGTGTGTTTGCTGCTGGACCTTGTTCTTATGAACCAGACGCTCACTGTATCTGCCAGTAAAGCTAGAACCCAACCTTCGGTTCCTCACTAGAACCTGCTGTACATGTGGAGATGCTGATTTAAGAAGAACCTGGAGTGGGTTTATGTGGCTCTCTCATTAGTTAATCTGCACTCGCGCGCAAGCACGTACAGCAGGGTCTCTGAGGAGCCCGATGGAAATGGACATGAGCGCAGACAAAGCTGTCATCGCTAATTGAGACAAATGGCCGTCGTCATGATCATGGGATAACCAGTCTGCTTCAGTGTCATGCTTACACACCGGCGAAACTCCCAGCGACGTAATGAGAGGTAACAATCACTAATCGCTTTTCCATCGACCGCTTCTGCGAGAATAACCGCCGCTGTTTCCAAACAAACTCGCCCATTGATTTTCCAGACCTGGTTTATGGAGTTGTTTATGAAGTTGTTATTAATGCGGTGCTGATGAAGTAAGTCTGAAACAGCTCCTTAACTTCTCACCCCGCCCGGAAACCCGGCTCACAGCTGGCGTAGGTGATCCTGAAGAAGCCAGGAACTGTTGGGGGGTGTGGTGTGTGGGGTTTTTTTTTTTTTTTTGGGGGCTAGGAAGCTGGAAGCTAAAGAAACCCCACCTCCTGCTTGCAGTCCTCCTTCTAAAGCCCCTCCCCCAACAACAACAACAACAGATGAGCGGCACGGCCGGATTAGTCCTGGCAGAGGGTGCTGGCGAGGGGTGCACAGCTCCAGATAAACTCAGTAGCTCAGACTAAAGCGTCCCGCTCGGAGCCGGTACAGACAAGCAGGAGATAAACACTGTACCCTGGGCTACTTCATCCAGAGCCTGTCCGGAAAGCTGTTCAGCTCTATCTCCAAACTCTCCAAAGAACACAGAGCATGCACTGCTCCAAAGAGCACGCACTGCTCAAGTCCCCTAGTTAGAACCTAAAGCCAACGCCCTACGTTCAGGCACCTTAACATAAAAACCTGTGTACAAGTGAGGCTCATACAGTCGCTAGAACCTTAACAGTGTTTATGTATTTAGTGGTGCTGAAGCGTCGTTAAGGTTTAAGTGTTAGGGATGATCAAGTGTGAGTGACTTTGTCATGTTTAGTGTTTGTGTTTGTAGTGTTTAGATATTTGCAATGTTTAAGTGTTAGTGGCATTTAAGCCGTAGTGTTAGTGGTGTTAAGGTGTCATTAGTGTTAAAGCATTGCTTGTGTGTAAGTGTTAGTGGTAATTATGCATTAGTGGTGTTTGAGTGTTAGCAGTGTTTGAGTGTTAGTGGTGTTTAAGTGTTAGCGGTGTTTGAGTGTTAGCTGTGTTTGAGTGTTAGCTGTGTTTGAGTGTTAGCATTGTTTAGTGTTAAAATTGTTTGAGTGTTAGTGGTGTTCGAGTGTTAGCGGTGTTTGAGTGTTAGTGGTGTTTGAGTGTTGGTGGTGTTTAGGCATTAGTGGTGTTTGAGTGTTAGCAGCATTTGGGTTTTAGCTGTGTTTGAGTGTTAGTGGGGTTTAGGCATTAGTGGTGTTTGAGTGTTAGCAGTGTTTGGGTGTTAGTGGTGTTTGAGTGTTAGCAGTGTTTGAGTGTTAGTGGGGTTTAGGCATTAGCAGTGTTAGAGTGTTAGTGGGGTTTAGGCATTAGTGGTGTTTGAGTGTTAGTGGTGTTTGAATGTTGGTGGTGTTTGAGTGTAAATGGTGTTAAGTCATTAGCGGTGTTTGAGTGTTAGTGGGGTTTAGGCATTAGTGGTGTTTAAGCATTAGTGGTGTTCGAGTGTTAGCGGTGTTTGAGTGTTGGTGGTGTTTAGTCATTAGTGGTGTTTAAGTGTTAGTGATGTTTGAGTGTTAGCGGTGTTTGAGTGTTGGTGGTGTTTAGTCATTAGTGGTGTTTAAGTGTTAGTAATGTTCGAGTGTTAGCGGTGTTTGAGTGTTGGTGGTGTTTAGTCATTAGTGGTGTTTAAGTGTTAGTAATGTTCGAGTGTTAGCGGTGTTTGAGTGTTGGTGGTGTTTAGTCATTAGTGGTGTTTAAGTGTTAGTAATGTTCGAGTGTTAGCGGTGTTTGAGTGTTGGTGGTGTTTAGTCATTAGTGGTGTTTGAGTGTTGGTGGTGTTTAGTCATTAGTGGTGTTTGAGTGTTGGTGGTGTTTAGTCGTTAGTGGTGTTTAAGTGTTAGAGGTGGTTTAAGTCAAAATGTAACAGCTGTGTAATGTAGGATGAAATGGAAATGTTCTGGTGAGTGGGAAGCAAGCCTCAGTTTCATCCTGAACACTGCTGAAGGTTCATCAGTCATTTTCCGTCATCAAAACAAAAACAAAAACAAATCTTCTGGACCTGATAAAAGCTCTTTGTGGGGTCTTGGTCAGATTTGAAGGCACTGTGAATAGTTGAATGTCTGATGGTGTAAATGTGCAGTTAGCACTGTGCTAATTTGTTGGCTATAGGTTTGAAGTGCTTGTTTGCTAGTTTACCCTCACAACCCCACACCCCATACGGAGGCCCTGCAGACCCCGAGCATGTCCTGGTTTAATAGCGGACGTAGCTGCAGGGGGGGGGGGGTTTTACACTCCGGGTTTAAGTGCGGTTTACAACCCGACTGACAAGCGGTCCGCCGGCACTGCGCCGAACAAAGAGCTTTTGTTTCAGAAACAAATAAACCCGCGTCACCCGGATATTCATTTAAGTCTTTACGCCCACACGCCTGACTCAGCTCATGAAGGGCTCTCTAATTATCTCACGAGTGTGCGGGCCAGGTGTGCGGGAGTGAGAGGGACACCGCTGACACGTCCTGAGCTGGGACCACACTGATGACTTCTGAGACTCATCTCAGTGAGGCTTCCCACGTGACTCCGATATTAAACTACTAGTGTTCCTCTCGGTACCTCCGCTGGCCTCTGGAACTCGGATACACAGGAAGAGCGGTTCTCCGATCAGGAACGTCATGTTTGTCTCCTTCACCTGGACACTGAGCAGGCTTCGCCCTTACAACATGGAGCAGGGTAGCCTATAGGGTGGTCCTTGGATTAGGGGATAGTCTGTGGAAGACAGGGTTAAGATTAGGGTTTAAGGTTAAAATTAAAATTAGAGTCAGGATTAATTTTGGGTTAAGGTTAAATCCTAACGTTGGTTTGAGGTTAGGATTAGGCTCAGGACTAGGTTTTTGGTTGAGGTGTGAATTATTGAGGGTTAGGATTTGTTGAGATTAAGATTAAGCCCAGGCTGATGGTAAGGATGCAGGTTTTAGGTTGAGGTTAAAGTTAGGCTCAGGATTAGGCTTTGGTTTGAGGTTAGCGTTAGGATTAGGGCCAGGCTGAAGGTTGGGGTTTTAGGTTAAGTTTAAGGTTAGGATTAGGGCCATGCTGAGATTTAGGATTAGGGTTTTGGGAAGAGGTTAAGGTTATAGGGTTAGGATTAGGGCCAGGCTGAAGGTTGGGGTTTTGGGTTGAGGTTAAGTTTAGGATTAGGGACAGATTGAGGGTTAGGATTAGGGTTTTAGGTTCAGGTTAGGATTAAAGGTAGGGTCAGGATTGAATATTGGGTTGAGGTCAGGATTAGGTTTTGGTTTGAAGTTAAAGTCTGGCTCAGGATTAGATTTTGGGTTGAGGCTAAGGTTCATTTTTGGGTTAAGGTTATGGTTAGGGTTGGGATTAGGGCCAGGCTGAGGGTTAGGATAAGGGTTTTAGGTTGAGGTTAAATTTAGCTCAGGATTGGGTTTGGGGTTAAGGTTAGGATTAGGCTTTGGGTTGAGGTTAAGGTAAGGGTTAGGAATAAGGCCAGGCTGAAAGCTAGGGTTTTAGGTTAGGTCTGAGGTTAGGATTAGGGCCAGGCTGTGGATTAGGATTAGGGTTTTGGGATGAGGTTAGGGTTAGGTTTAGAGCCAGACTAGGTTTTGGGTTGACTTTAGGGTTCGGGTTTGGAATAGGGTCAGGGTTAGAGTTACGATTAGGATTTGGGGTGAGGTTAAGGTAACCATGATGCCTCCACACACAGATTCGTTGGGCGTCTCCACCAAGACTAAAGCGGGACTCGTCACTGAAGACGAACCGCTGCCATTCTGAGTCACTCCATGACAGTCTGGTACGGCACCACTGCAGTCTTTGGTGACGGTGACGTGGTGTTAAGGACAGTCGTGGTAACGGTCTGTGTGCATGTAGTCCTGCGTGGTGCAGCCGTCTGCCGATGAAGAGTCATAGAGGACACCACTGCTCGCTGGATGTCCACAGTCATAGCTGTTGGGTCAGTCAGGTACAGAGATAAGACCCGTCCTTGCCTACGTCACGTGGGCAGCCGAGCGTGAAACCTGAACCATTAGCATGTCTCATGATGCCTTCTGGGTGCAGCTCCTCTATCTGATGATGGGTGTATATGGCGATGGGGTGATGCGTCTGGACGCCCACAGTGTGAGTTTTAAGCAGCTGAAATATCACCCGGTGTACCTTTAAGCTAGATAGCTAATGACTGGGTGCGGAGGAATAAATGGGGCACCGCAGACACGCTGGATAATGAGTCTGACCCGTCGGTCAATAGCCATACGTTTACCGATGTCAAGATAAGTCTCCAATTACGCCCAAACGCTGCTGGACCGGCTGATCCATAACTATCCATCAGCGATCCGCAGGTCATAATGAATTGCCGGGAAACGTTCCGTTCATTTAGGAAGGAACTTCAGCTTTTTGTCTCTGGGAAAAAGAGGGAAGGGAGCCGAGGGAGGAGGACGGATCCTGCTCCTTGGAGCGCGGCGAGTGGTTAAAATTCGTTATCGGATAATGGTTTAACAGTGAAGGGGTTGCGTGAGGAGGGGAGCGGGGGGGCTCGGGGGTCAGAGCAGCGATGGAAACAGAATTGATTCTCCTGCCTCGGTAAGCGACTACATCTTCCGCTACATTAGTGGGAGAATGATTCAGGGCTGTTTGCCGGAGCTGGATGGTAATACTATTCATAGAGGGCTTTAAATAAAGTACAGGAGATGCTGTTTCACAGCTGACGCGCTGGGTGAGTGGATTTTCCATGTAATGAGAAGTCGGCATTCTGCAGCTGAGGATCCACCAGGCTGTTTGGATTTCACTTTCTGACACTCTCTCTCTCTCTCTCTCTCTCTCTCTCTCTGTCTCTCTCTTTTGTTTCTCTCTCTACTCATTTCTTGTTTGTCTCTCTCTCCCTCTTTCTCATTGCTTCTCTCTCTCTCTCTCGTTTGCTCTTATAGTTCTCCCTTTTTTCTCATTGCTTCTCTCTCTCTCGTTTGTTTCTCTCTCTCTCTCTCTCTCCCTTTTTTCTCATTGCTTCTCTCTCTCTCTCTCGTTTGTTTCTCTCTCTCTTTTGCTCTTATCTCTCTCCCTTTTTTCTCATTGCTTCTCTCTCTCGTTTGTTTCTCTCTCTCTCTCTCTCCCTTTTTTCTCATTGCTTCTCTCTCTCTCTCGTTTGTTTCTCTCTCTCTTTTGCTCTTATCTCTCTCCCTTTTTTCTCATTGCTTCTCTCTGCTTCTCCCTCTCTCTCTCTCGTTTTTTTCCCTTTCTCTCCCTTTTTTCTTATTGTTTCACTCTCCTCATTGCTTCACTCTCTCTCTACTCATTTCTTGTTTGGCTCTCTCTCCATCTTTCCCATTGCTTCTCTCTCTCTCTCGTTTGTTTCTCTTTCTCTCCCAGTTTTCTCATTGTTTCTCTCTCTCTTCTTATTGTTTCTCTCTCCTCATTGCTTCTCTCTCTCTCTCGTTTGTTTCTGTCTCCTCTCATTGCTTCTGTCTCTCTACTCCTTTCCTGTTTGTCTCTCTCTCCCTCTTTCTCACTGCTTCTCTCCTCCTCTCTTCCACTTGTTTGTCTCTCTCTCTCTCTGTTTATATATATTCCTGTTTTTCTCTCTGCCCTCCTCTCATAGCTTCTTTCTCACTTTCTGTTCTTCTCATCTGTCTCTCTCTCTCTCTCACTCTCTCTCCCTTTCTCATTGTTTGTCTCTCTCTCCCTCTTTTCTCATTGCGTCTCTGTCCGTCTCTCTCTCTCTGTCTTTTCTTTATCTGTTTGACTTTCCTTTTTGCTCACTCTTTCCCCTCTCTTCCCTTCTTCTCTTATCCTTCTTACTCTCCCTTTTCCATTTCCCAAATCTCTTAGATCTCTCTGTTTCTACTCCTCTCTCTCCATTTCTCTCTCTTTCTTTTTCTAGGCCTCTAGTTTCTGTTTATCTCACATTTCGATCCCCCTCTCATCCGTGTCTCTCTGTCTGGGTATATATCTCTCTCTATCTCTGTATTTTGTATCAGTCAATCTCTCCCTCTCTCTCTCTCTCTCTCCATCTCACCCATTCTCTCTCCCTCCGTCTCTGTCTCTCTCTTTATCTTTTCCTCTCTCTCCGTCTCTCCTGCCTCTCGTCATCTCTGTCCCCCGTCTCTCTCTGTGACTCTCTCTCCCTCTGTCTCTCTCTTTCTCCCCACTGTCTCTCCTTCTCTCTCTCTCTCTCTGTGACTCTCTCTCCCTCTGTCTCTCTCTTTCTCCCCACTGTCTCTCCTTCTCTCTCTCTCTCTCTGTGACTCTCTCTCTCCCTCACTCTCGTTACTCTCTCCCTCTTCCCTCTCTCCCCATCGCTATGACTCTCTCTATCTCCCTTTCCCTTTCTCCCTCTCTCCCTCCCTCTGTCCCTCTCTCTCCCTCTCCCTTTCCTTGTCTCTCTCTCTCCCGTTCTCTCTCTCCCGCTCTTTCTCCCCCTCTCTCTCTCTCCCTCCCTCTGTCCCTCTCTCTCCCTCTCCCTTTCCTTGTCTCTCTCTCTCTCCCGTTCTCTCTCTCCCGTTCTCTCTCTCCCGTTCTCTCTCTCCCTCTCTCGGCTGGCTGCTGTAATGCGAGCGTTTATTAGCTGGAGCACCCACATGGTTTTAAAAATAGCTGCCTCTTCGCTCACGCTGTCAGCGCGCGGAGAAATAAGGTGTTCTATTGTGCAGAAAGAGGCAGAAACTAAAACAATGGGGAAATCTGCTGCTGAGCCGGGGGGCGGCGGGGTGGGATGTCTGAGCTGGGGGGGCTCGAAACCTCACTCAATTAGAGCTGAGGAGGGGAAGAGGGAGGCGGGAGGAGGGGAGCAGCCCAGCAAAGACACCTTAACATCCTCAACACACCACTTAGAGTACGACAACATGACTGACATTTACTGAGCAGACAGGGAAAGACAAAGAGAGAGAGAGAGAGGGGGAGAGGAGAAGGGAGAGAGAGACTGAGACAGACAGAGACAAAGAGAGGGGGGGGGGGAGAGAGGGGGAGAGAGAGAAAGAGAAAGAGAGAGAGGGAGAGAGAGAGAGAGAAAGAGAGAGAGAGGGAGAAAGAGAGACTGAGACAGAGACAGAGAAAGAAGGAGTGGCTCTAAATGTAGGTACTGCGGTATAGACTGAGTCTGTTCTCTAGTTCCTCATTAGGTGGAGTGTATAACTCTAAGCTCTAAATGTAGGTACTGTGGTATAGACTGAGTCTACAGGTTCTCATTAGGTGGAGTGTATAACTCTAAGCTCTAAATGTAGGTACTGTGGTATAGACTGAGTCTACAGGTTCTCATTAGGTGGAGTGTATAACTCTAAGCTCTAAATGTAGGTACTGTGGTATAGACTGAGTCTACAGGTTCTCATTAGGTGGAGTGTAAAACTCTAAGCTCTAAATGTAGGTACTGTGGTATAGACCGAGTCTGTTCTACAGGTTCTCATTAGGTGGAGTGTATAACTCTAAGCTCTAAATGTAGGTACTGTGGTATAGACCGAGTCTGTTCTACAGTTCCTCATTAGGTCGAGTGTATAACTCTAAGCTCTAAATGTAGGTACTGTGGTATAGACTGAGTCTATAGGTTCTCATTAGGTGGAGTGTATAACTCTAAGCTCTAAATGTAGGTACTGTGGTATAGACTGAGTCTGTTCTACAGTTCCTCATTAGGTCGAGTGTATAACTCTAAGCTCTAAATGTAGGTACTGTGGTATAGACTGAGTCTGTTCTACAGTTCCTCATTAGGTGGAGTGTATAACTCTAAGCTCTAAATGTAGGTACTGCGGTATAGACTGAGTCTGTTCTCTAGTTCCTCATTAGGTGGAGTGTATAACTCTAAGCTCTAAATGTAGGTACTGTGGTATAGACTGAGTCTACAGGTTCTCATTAGGTGGAGTGTATAACTCTAAGCTCTAAATGTAGGTACTGTGGTATAGACTGAGTCTACAGGTTCTCATTAGGTGGAGTGTATAACTCTAAGCTCTAAATGTAGGTACTGTGGTATAGACTGAGTCTACAGGTTCTCATTAGGTGGAGTGTAAAACTCTAAGCTCTAAATGTAGGTACTGTGGTATAGACCGAGTCTGTTCTACAGGTTCTCATTAGGTGGAGTGTATAACTCTAAGCTCTAAATGTAGGTACTGTGGTATAGACAGAGTCTGTTCTACAGTTCCTCATTAGGTCGAGTGTATAACTCTAAGCTCTAAATGTAGGTACTGTGGTATAGACTGAGTCTATAGGTTCTCATTAGGTGGAGTGTATAACTCTAAGCTCTAAATGTAGGTACTGTGGTATAGACTGAGTCTGTTCTACAGTTCCTCATTAGGTCGAGTGTATAACTCTAAGCTCTAAATGTAGGTACTGTGGTATAGACTGAGTCTACAGTTTCTCATTAGGTGGAGTGTATAACTCTAAGCTCTAAATGTAGGTACTGTGGTATAGACTGAGTCTACAGTTTCTCATTAGGTGGAGTGTATAACTCTAAGCTCTAAATGTAGGTACTGTGGTATAGACCGTGTCTGTTCTACAGTTTCTCATTAGGTGGAGTGTATAACTCTAAGCTCTAAATGTAGGTACTGTGGTATAGACTGAGTCTACAGTTTCTCATTAGGTGGAGTGTATAACTCTAAGCTCTAAATGTAGGTACTGTGGTATAGACTGAGTCTACAGTTTCTCATTAGGTGGAGTGTATAACTCTAAGCTCTAAATGTAGGTACTGTGGTATAGACTGAGTCTACAGTTTCTCATTAGGTGGAGTGTATAACTCTAAGCTCTAAATGTAGGTACTGTGGTATAGACTGAGTCTACAGTTTCTCATTAGGTGGAGTGTATAACTCTAAGCTCTAAATGTAGGTACTGTGGTATAGACTGAGTCTACAGTTTCTCATTAGGTGGAGTGTATAACTCTAAGCTCTAAATGTAGGTACTGTGGTATAGACTGAGTCTACAGTTTCTCATTAGGTGGAGTGTATAACTCTAAGCTCTAAATGTAGGTACTGTGGTATAGACTGAGTCTGTTCTACAGTTTCTCATTAGGTGGAGTGTATAACTCTAAGCTCTAAATGTAGGTACTGTGGTATAGACTGAGTCTACAGTTTCTCATTAGGTGGAGTGTATAACTCTAAGCTCTAAATGTAGGTACTGTGGTATAGACTGAGTCTACATTTACTCTTTAGGTGGAGTGTATAACTCTAAGCTCTAAATGTAGGTACTGTGGTATAGACTGAGTCTACAGTTTCTCATTAGGTGGAGTGTATAACTCTAAGCTCTAAATGTAGGTACTGTGGTATAGACTGAGTCTACAGTTTCTCATTAGGTGGAGTGTATAACTCTAAGCTCTAAATGTAGGTACTGTGGTATAGACTGAGTGTACAGTTTGCCAGTGAAGCTGCCCAGCCTCACAGCAGTCTTGGCGATAGAACATATTTGTGTGGGGAGCATGGCTGGGTCAATTGCTGCTGGAGTTAGTGGAGGTCCACTGGGGTGGGGGTGGGCTGTCAGCCTGATCCATGTTCTCCAATAAACCCGGTGTGATCCGGAGGAAGGAGCAGAGATTTCATAGAGCCGTGAAGTCTGTGCCTCCTGTGCTGCTGCGCTCAATGATATAAATTGCTCTTGCTCATAATGTCTGATTATTCAGGAGCTTTTGTTTCCCGTGTGATGCCGCGGCGGCGGCGGGCGTGTGAGCTGGCATTTATAACGCTGCTTTATTTTTCTTTGATTTGTTTGTTTTCTCCAGCGTCGTAGGGGGCCGACGATAGGCCCTGCAGCACCGCTGAGCCCCCAGCTCCCTGAGAGAGCCACGGCGGAGATCGCCGGCTACAGCGCTGGGGTTATGAGGCCGAGAGTGGGGAAATCAGGGCCAGCCTGGAGCTCAGAGGACGCTATGGGTGTCGGTAATACAATAGAAAGCAGGATGCGTGAATAGGCAGGCGTTTAATCTCAGTTGGTGCAGCGCTGTTCGCCGTACATTGGGGTTTCTTGCCGTGTTTTGATTGTAAACAAAAAGATTAAGGTCTTAAAAGGACCAACTGTCAGGCTAGCTTTTCCATCGGTCAGTCCTATAGGGCTGGTGGAACCTTAGCCTCATCTGGAGAGCAACCAGTGTGATTAGCTTCAGTTGCTAATGCTAGCAAACACAGAGGATCCCCAGAGGTGGCTCTAATACAGCAGCTGTAGTCAGTCCATTAGATACTCCACAGTGTGTTTGACACCGGATGGTGTTCTAATCCAGTCAGGGGTTCTAGTGTACAGGTGGAGCCATCTTCATGGTGTACTGGAGATACCCGGATGGTGTTCTACTCCAGTCAGAGGCTCTAGTGTACAGGTGGAGCCATCTTCACGGTGTTCCAGAGATTCCCTAATGGTGTTCTACTCCAGTCAGAGGTTCTAGTGTACAGGTGGAGCTATCTTCATGGTGTACTGCATCCCATCATGCACTGCAGCATCAGCCAGAGAAAATGGCGGCGGGTAACACTGGGGAGCTAAACGCAGCCCACTCCGAGTATAACTGTGGGTGTAGTGATTGTAGTGGGGTGTGTGTTCATCAGAATGAGCCTCAGAAAGTTAAATATACAGGTCTGAAGATTAATAAAAGATGAACTCGCTTTAGAGGATCTGTTTTAGAGTGAAATAGCCGAGGGGAGCTAACAGCTAGGCTAACCGTATCTCAGGTGAACTGAGCAGCGTTAGCAGCAGCTAGCTCTAAACAGTGGATACAGTAATAACAGCTCTGAGGTAAATGTGAGGTAACTGGTCATGTGACTGTATTAGTATACTACACTGTAGGTCAGAACCTGTTACAGTACTGTATACCACACACAGGGGGCGTATACAGTGTGCAGTACACACTACTGTAGTATACAGTGTGCGGTACAGTAGAGTGCCATTTCGAATACGGCCCATATCAGCATGCTAAAGGTTCCCTGAGTGTTACAGACTTCTATTAGCCAAAGCATGTGACGCAGGAACTCCACGGCTGCTAACCCTTCCCGAACCCACACGGACCTCTACCATTCATGACTGTAAGTGAGATCTGCTGTGCATCTTCCTTTGAATTCGGAATCCTGAGACGGCAACCGAGGTTCTCATCTCTCATGGTATCAAGCAGCTTTACTCATAGGCCCCGGCACCTCGGAGCGAACGCGGCTCCTTCGATCCAAAGCAGCGCTTTGAATGAGTCAGACATCCGCCCCGTGATATGACATCAGTGATCGAGACCCTTCCTCCACCTCTGCTCCCACCGCCCCCTCGCTCTCCCCCAGACTCGCTCTATTAGCCGGCGCAGCTCTAAAAACAGAGACACCCTCTCTCACCCTCACCCCCTCAGCGCTTTCATACCCGTCTCCAAAGCTTATCGGCTCCTATTGATCAAGCTTTGCATCCAGCATGCGGGAAGGGGTAGTCACGAATCTGCCTCAGGCCCACTCACCATTCTCACTCTACTCTTAGAAGTCTACAGTTATTACCGTCCTTCTGCTGCACTCTTCTTTATGGAATTACGTAATGGGATAGTTAATACACAGCTATCTGTAACAGCATCTTCAAGTCTGGCTTCACCCGCTGGATTCGCAAGCTCTGGAGTCATTACTGTACCTTTGATGTCCATCTGACTCATTTTATACTACATAACTGCATAATTACACAGTTATTACATAGATATTACATAGTAATTACATGTACTGTTCATTTCCCAAACTATATTGACTAAATTTGCTAAATGAATGAAATTAAACAAATTCATGCTATGTAATAGGTAACTACATAGTTATAGCACAGTCAGTTACATAGTAATTACAATGGCATTGTTGGTTATTCATTAATATTAAAATAAAAACAAAAATCTTAATACAAATCAAATCGTTTAGTATGCAGTTACATCACAAGTACATAGTGTTTACAGTTTTCATGCAATTGATTTATTAATTTGTGTAAATACTTTTAAATATTAGTTATTTGTAGTGGATATAATACATATAGTATGTTTCCATATACAGGGTACCAGTAGTTTGGGGCTGATGGTAGGGTTCATGTTTGGGGTGAACCCGATGAAGCCATGGACCCCAGTCGTCAATAAGGCACTGTGCACACTGGTGGTGGTCCCATACTGGTGTGGTGTGTGTTCTCATGGCCACTGGTCTACCTAAACATGTCACTGACTGATGCCCACTACGCTTCACTGCGCTTGGTGACCATTCGCAGCCCTGCATGGACTTCATGCACCCCTACAATGATGGGAGGTTCCAGCAGAACACACTGTGTTAGGAGTATTCTGGAATTCTGACTAATGGTGTGGCCTACACGTCCACCCAACAAGAGCGCAATCGAGGAATTCCACCATCATGCCTTGTTCCAAACACAGATAATTCATGTGTCCTTGCCTTGAGCACACTGGCCAGAGTTTAACCGCACACACAAGATAACAGCTCACAACCTATACAGGTGTGGATGTTCCCAAGCTGTCTTCTAGGTTTTTACGCCACTCCGTAATCAGTTTACTTCCTGGCATTCCTATTTCTAACCATATAATCCCAAACACATTCAGTGGTGCCGAGGTTCTGGACTCCGGGGTGGCCAGTCCATTGTTTTAGGAGTACACCAGTGGTGCTAACTTCCTGGCTGACTGACTGCATTGCCCCAATGTGTACCTTGGTCAAAGTATCGCTTTACCGGGTCGGTCAGTTCCATTTGCTCTCTAGCGGTCGGCGTAGCCGGAGAGGTTCCTCGCCGGCCCTGCTGGAAAGACCCGAAGCTGCGGGCTCTGGACCGTGGGCAGTGATGCAGTTTCAGTGGCCCTGAGGAAGAGATCGATCACAGCACGGAGTCAAACAACCATATTTAACGCAGGCTGAAATGTGTCTGAGTCTCCGAGCATGATGGGATTACAACCGAGCCCAGCGTCTCTAACCAAATTTCCAGCCTCGGTTTGGCATCGATTGCAAAAACCGTCCAGAAGGAGAGGCCCACAGGAGTGGAGCCGAGAAAGAGCGGGCCGGATCAGCGGACATGACATTCTTCCTTAAAGGCCTCTTACTCGTCCCCCCGAAGAACGCTCGCAACGTTTGTGCAGCGCTATGTGCCAAAACAGCCGTAATTCATTTTACCATGAGGCTTTTACAACCACGGCTTATTGATCAGAACAGAGAGGGGCCAAAGATTTTGAGCAGGGGCCCGAAATGTAGTGTTTATGGTGGGCTTGTGGTAAGTGGGTTGTAGATTTTGTAAATGTAATATAGTACACACACACACACACACACACACACATCCACACATGTATATCCACACACACACACACGCACCTACATATATACAAACACACACATCCACACAATTATACACACACACCTACATATACACACACACACACACACACACACATGTATATCCACACACACACATACAAACACACACGCACCTACATATACACACACACACACACACACACACATACACATGTATATCCACACACATACAAACACACTCGCACCTACATATACACACACACACACACACACACACACATACAAACACACACACACACAATTATACACACACACACACACATATACACATACACACACACACACACATACACACACACATACAAACACACATCCACACATGTATATACACACACACACACCTACATATATACACACACACATCCACACAATTATACACACACACCTACATACACACACACACATACAAACACACATCCACACATGTATATACACACACACACACCTACATATATACACACACACACACACACGCACACACGCACACACGCACACACACTCACTCATACACCACACACACACACACCGAATTATACACACACACACATCCACACATGTATATAAACACACACACACATGCATACACACACACACACACACACACATCCACACACACACATCCATGCATGCATCCACACACACACATCCACACACACACATCCATGCATGTACGCGGGCACACACACACACACATATATATATATATTAATAATATGACATATGTAACATGAGCTGCAAACACAATTGTGGTTTGATGTCAACATGCTTCTATACCACCATTTCTGCAGCTTACGGCAGTATATACTATATAGATTGTTATATACTTCATACATTGTGGGTCATATATACTATACTATACTAAAGTGTATATATTGTCGCTGGAAAGACGTGTGGTTCCATTGACTTCCATTAAAGTAAACTGTCTTCGAGCTCACCTTTTTCCATTTTGGAGATACTTGTGAGCAACACAGTTACCTGTATATAACTGTGACATCATAACCACAATAAATTCAAATTTTATCTCATTGTTACTACGGCAGAGAGCATTCCATTCAAGTCAGAGTATGGAAACCTCAGGACGGACTCTTTAAAGCGTGTCCCACCGAGCTGATGGAGTGGCCTGGTGCGTGCGCTGGCTGTGGGATTACAGTGCTTCCCTGAGCCTGTGTGTATTTGTGTGCTCGTGAGTTCCTACACACTGATGCAATTTGGTGCTCTTATTTGAGCGCTGTAACAGCAGCGAAATATACTCCGGCTTGTCTCTTTCACTTTGTGCAGCGTCTGGCCTAAACCAATAGCCCTCAGTGTAATCACATTTGATCGTCCCACCTCTGCTCCCTCTCTTTACCTCCTTACGTGTTTAGTGTCAGAACAGCTTACAGCTTCTCGAAACCAAACCCGATCACGGCCTGGACTTTCCGTCTGAAAGGAAGGCACTGCAGTCGTAGAACGTCCAGCTCGAAGCGCATTTGCATAACACTGTTCCTCAGTGGAACCCATTTAGATAAAGGGCCTGTAGCACAGACGCTCCCCTCGCTCGTACCGAAGCTGCGACTCAGACTGCTTTATGAATAAGGCGCAATGAAGGACAGCCAATAAGGATAGAGGTCATTTACATATTACCGCCGTTGAGACCTTATAAAGCCAACAAACTCTCCATTAATATACCAGTAAAGCTCGTCTATTATGCTGCATAAACGTATATACAGTATGTAGCGTAGGGGTGGAGGTGGAGGGACACCAGGTCTTCTGGACGTATGACAACCAACCGTTCATCTCGGTGCTGACCACGGTGCCTCCACACACGGATTCGTTGGGCGTCTCCACCAAGACTAAAGCGGGACTCGTCACTGAAGATGACCCGCTGCCATTCTGAGTCACTCCATGACAGTCTGGTACGACACCACTGCAGTCTTTGGTGACGGTGACGTGGTGTTAAGGACAGTCGTGGTAACGGTCTGTGTGCATGTAGTCCTGCGTGGTGCAGCCGTCTGCCAATGGTGCTGCACTAGCCGGGCGACCCATGGAGGACACCACCGCTCGGTGGAGGTCTGTATTGGTGGCTGTTGGGTCAGTCAGGTACAGTGATGAGGCCTGTCCCTGCATCACATGCACAGCCGAGTGTGAAACCTAAACCAATGGCATGTCTCACCAGGTCAAACCTACACACCAAGTTTTATGATGACACAACCTGTTGAAGTCATACTCCAAACAATAGGGGGCAGCATATCACCAGGAAATGCTCCTCCTCTTCCCCCTTCACTCCTTACCAGTCTATCAAATCAGCATGACTGATAAGAGGTTAGAATACGCAGTCAGGGCAGCAGAGCTACTTCTTCGTCCTCTCATGTTAGACAGATTCCATTCCTACAGCACTACAGTGACTCACTATCGCCTCTTCAGGTACACAGTGGTATCACGAGAGACAACAGAGTCGGGGCTAGCTGGTTAGCTTCAGTGGATATCCCTGCAGCACCATCATTAATCATACATTTCTCAGGAGATATTTCTGAGGAGATCGGATACAATCCACAGGAGCTTCCCAAGACTGGAATTCAAAGCTACAGACACTCCTAGCAACCACCTGGAAGACCTGGTGGATCCCCCAACACTGTCACCCCTTCAGACACACATCACTTTCAACTCTAAGTGAGAGAGAACAACATCAAGCTCCACTCTTACCTTAGATCTCAGAACATCCAGAGGTGCTCCTGTCCATCCTTCGTCCACTGTGAGAAGACACCTCAACACTATGGAGGTCTGAAAGGAGGTGTAGCTGTTCAAGAAGCTCCACACCGAGTAAAGGAGAGTCCAGACACATCCAACACAGAAGCTGATGGTGGTCTCAGAACAATGGGCCGACCACCCCAGAGTCCAGACCCTCAACACCACTGAACGTGTTTGGGGTTATTGGGTGGGGAGAAGAAGAAGCAGAAGATGCTGAAGCAGACTTTGGAGGCGTGTCTCCTAAGAAGAATGGAGGCTGTAATGAGGGTAAGGAGTGGACTCACTGAACACCTGGTATTATATTTAGGCGTTGAGTAACGGCTGAAGGTCTCAGTAATGAAGGGGAGTCTGATGAATGGGGTTTAATCAGATTTAAGATCTTCTCTAAGAGGGACTGTGCTCTTAAGCTCTTAAGCTGCTGTGAGGACGTCATGGGGAACTGTGAGGGAGAGACGTTTTCTGATGCGGGGGTCTTCATCGTCTGCGGTTCCATGATGCGGTTCTGAGTTTTAAAAGATCTGTGTCTAACGTGTCTTATAACTTGCTCTGTGTTTAAATAAACAGATAAACAACCTAAAGACTAAATGAGCAAACTCTGAATATATAAACAGACTAATTAGGATGATGTGTGTATTGTATTAATAGTGTTTTGGAATGTTCTGGAATTCATATACATGTTGTTAATGTTTGTTTTTTAATGTTTACTCATTTTTGTTATTTCTTCTGTTTCTAGCAGCAATATTAACACGGTATGTCAACATTTAAACTAACATTTTAAAATTAAAAATACCTACTACAGCATTTATATCTCAACTTAGTACCCCCGAAATAATGACTCTTCCAAATTATTGACGACATCACTTAATGTTATTTCTCAACACATTGATTTATGTTTAAAAATATGTATATTATTGATTATTATTTTTTGAAAACATTAATTTAGCATCTTTATTTTCTCACTTTATTTTTTAAGTGTCTCAAAATAACCCTCTATTTTACATAAGAGTCATTCAACATTATATTAATGTATAATAGTGTATTTTCTTGAATATCCAAATATTTACTATTTGTATCTTAAAACAAAGACTTATTTACCCAAAATATTGACTTGAAATTTCAAAATAATCACTTACATTCTCAAAATGTTGACTTATTGTCTTAATAACAACAACAACAATAATAATAATAATAATAATGCATATTATGCATCTTCACATTATTGATTAACATAGTATCTTGAAATAATAATTTTCTGACAATATCCATTTAGTGTATAAAATTGTTTTTCTTCAAAATGTTGACATATAATATTGACTTACTTTCTCAAATATAATGACATTAAAACTTAAAATAATTACTTTCTTTTCAAAATATTGAGTTAGCATTTTGACTTGATGACATTTGCTTAAAAATATATAACTGCAGTCTTTGTATTGTATACTCATATTACCAAAATAACAATCACTCAGCAAATTTAATATTTAATCTTTTTTTTAAATATTGATTTGAAAACTCAAAATAATGATTTACTTTTGTCAAATTACTTTCAACTATAGATTTTTCTTAAAATGTCAACATAGTGTTTTAAACTAACATCCTTTTCCCAAATATTATATTAAAATCTTGTTTTTTTTTCAAATATTATGATTTACTATCCCAAATTTTTATTTATTTGAAAAAAACATTGACCGGAGGTGTCTGTCGTCTAATGAGCCGCAGGGCTGTCCACAATGTGTAGCATTAAAAACATGGTCGTGCAGGAGATCCGTACTGTGGGACCACGGTAGCTGAGACCCTTAATGTGCTGGTTTACAATAGTCCACCTTCATACGGAGAGAGGGAACGCGTACAAGTGGCCCTGCGTGTCATCGCTGTCCATGACGATTCCTCCGGGCTGAGAACAGATGCTGATAGGAGCTGGTATGAGGATGGTGAGATTACAAGCCTTCAAGCAGGAAGTACAGTTCACCCTTAAATAACACTATTGCCACCATGTTGGTTTTATGCGCTGTCCACCGACTTCCACTAATAACGGAAATAAGTTTCCGCCCACCTCCCAAATGGGGAAATTGCTCAGTCGTCTCAAACCAGTGGAAAAGGTGGGCCCTGTAAAGCCTGGGACCCAGCTCCAGCATGGAGACCAGCACTGGCACGAGCACTGGCACCAGGACGGGCACGTTGTTGGTGGGAAAGAGGGTATGAGTGTAACCCGTTATTCATCTTCAATGTCCAATGCCACATTCGTGTGTCCATTGCGGGTCTACCGCTAACTCCACCCCTCAGGCTATACAGAAGAGCCGAGCTTCAGCGGCAGAGTATCTCCGGTAAGGGCCGAATGTGATGTTCCACAGTCCTTCATTGAGAGCTACAACTGGCGAGTGGAAACGATGTGACAAGCTAATTTGTTTATTTCATCCTGCCGTAGCTTCAGTGCGACAGACTTGTCTCAGTCACGCTCATTCCCTGAAGGAACCCACCATGACCGTTTCTGAAACAGGCCGGTGCAAACGGATTAGTTTTAGACTCCGGAAGTGAAATATGATCAATCCAGGCCGCTCGCCGCATATTACAACTAACAGCGGTGTTTTGTCTCACGGTCAACACCCGTGCAAACCAAGACAAATGACCTAACCCATTTTCCCTGGCTTACTGTAGCCGGGCTGCGCGCTAAAGCTCATTCATACGGATATAAATCACAATATCGCTGCGGCCCTGGAGCCATCAGAAACTGTTTAGCAGGAAAATTCGGAAAAGTGACAGCGAAGGCTTTTCCCCCTTCTTCCCCCAGCACACGGCCTGGGTCCATGCCTTTCCCAAATCTCTTCATACCAAGAATTACCAGGGTGTGTGCCGTAATCCACCAGGATCGGGAATAATCTCTCTCTGAGTAAGCCCAGAAGGAGTCCGCCGGGCTAATCTGAGCGAGGAACCGACCACCAACCGACACGGGCAGTGCATCATGGCGGCTGAGCTCCAGCTTAATGCTCTCAGAGCTTCATGAGTGGAGGAAAAAAGCTGAGGTGGTTCAATCATACTCTGAGCTGTCCAAGCCAAGTGTCCATTTAGGGATGGCGTTCCATGAGACGTCTTATTCCATGGGTGAAAATTGGGACTGGGTTTCTGCTAATGCAGAGGGAACACGTCCCGGTCCTGAAGGGTTAGGCCGACAGGGGTGCATTTACCAGTGGCTGTAAAAGCTCATAATTCATAAACATATTAATAACTGTTTGTGGGGGTTCTACTTAGGGTGGCCACATGTCCAGTTTTAGGACATGTTGGGGGTGTAAACATTAATGAGTCTGTAGAAGTCTGGGATTTGGAAATCGGTCCATTGTCCCGTCCTCGTTTGGGATTTCAGGATTTGGAAAGGAACGATTTCCGTTTCTAGGATCACCGTTTGTGGGTTCTACGGCCTGGACTCTCTGTATTACACCATCACCATGAAGCTTCAAAGCATAGCACCAAATGCCATCATCACCCGTTGCCCTCAAATATTAGCATTAGTTTTTACAGTTGGCCACCATGGTGATGATCACGATCGATAAACGTCTCTCTAAAACTTTTCATCAGGTTTCCGGCGACTCGAAGGGACCGCCCTGACTGAAAAAGCTTCCATCAATAAAGTCCCCTAAGGCACGCAAGGGGCTTCAGATCGAATTGGGAGGCATTCAACTGCGCCGCCTGAAAAGGTGACCAACCCCTGGACTTAAAATAATAACCCGGCTGGCCGGCCTCTCTCCACCGGACAGGATTGGATCGGCCCTCGCAATCAAATGCACACATTATTTGACATTTCTCCAGCCTGGTCTTTATTTTCCTAACTGAAAGCATTCCGAGATGGAAAAAGGAGAGAGAAGAAACAACTGGCACAAAAAAAAAAAACCCTCTCGGCGCCTTCATAACCCCTCCGCACTGACCTTCTGCTTGAGCGTGTCCTTTCAGGAAAGAGCTCAGCGGAGTCTGAAACAAAGAGCCACAGGAGCTTCTCATCATTTTACAAGCTGAAGAAACAACAAATGTGTCTTACGCTCTCCTGTAAATTACCGAGCGGAGTCTTCCTCGTACTCCGCTCCATCCTCGCCCCATTTTTCCACTCTGCATTCTGCTCTTCAGAGCAAGGCCATCTCCTTCAGTAACGCCGAATTCATCTGACCCCAGATTACGCTACCAGGTCACTAAAGCCCAGGCATCTGGGACTGGCATTTGGATCTGCTGCAACAGGCATGATGAACATCCTGTCTAACAGCTGGAAGAGGTTGTTGTGTCGAAGGGTGCTTTTTTTTTTTTTTTTTTTTTTGCTTTTTTTGTTTCTCTGCTCGCCGCCTAGTGGCTAATGAAGGCGTTATTGGCCCAACTAAACATGCTGTATGGAGTTCCCCATTATGAGAAAATCCAGGTTTGGATAACACTGTACAGTAAATGTTGAGTATGTAAATGAACGTATGAAGAAACAATGTTGGTGATGGTTAAAGGAACGAACGGATGAAGGAACGGTGTTGGCATGTGGATAAAGGAATGAACAGATGAAGGAACAATGTTGGTGATGGTTAAAGGAATGAGCGAATGAAGGAACAGTGTTGGTGATGGATAAAGTAATGAACCGATGAAGGATAAGTGTTGGTGATGGATAAAGGAATAAACGGATGAAGGAACAATGTTGGTGATGGTTAAAGGAATGAGCAAATGAAGGAACAGTGTTGGTGATGGATAAAGTAATGAACCGATGAAGGAACAATGTTGGTGATGGATAAAGGAATGAACGGATGAACAAACAATGTTGGTGATGGATAAAGGAATGAACGGATGAAGGAACAATGTTGGTGATGGATAAAGGAATGAACGGATGAAGGAACAATGTTGGTGATGGATAAAGGAATGAACGGATGAACAAACAATGTTGGTGATTGATAAAGGAATGAACAGATGAAGGAACAATGTTGGTGATGGATAAAGAAATGACCGAATGAAGGAACAATGTTGGTGATGGATAAAGGAATGAACGGATGAAGGAACAATGTTGGTGATGGATAAAGAAATGACCGAATGAAGGAACAATGTTGGTGACGGATAAAGGAATGAACGGATGAAGGAACAGTGTTGGTGACGGATAAAGGAATGAAGTGTGGAAGAAACTACCACATATTGTTGGTGTCTCTGCTGAGTTAGGTCGCTAGCTAGGTTAGCCAGCATGCTAATTGGCCGATAAGCCGAGCAAGGAATGCAAGCAGTTAGGTTTCCATTCAAATACACTCTTTCAAAACTAGCTAGCTTTCCTGGACCTTGGGGACACGACCGCAAAGGGCAGCCTCAAACACACCCACAAGAGACAAACTAGGGGACATCATGTCACCTTCACCACAGAATCTCTTTAACAGGTACTAAACTAGCTAGTCAGTTGGATGAGGGGCGTTGGATGAGGGGCGCTGGAAGAGGGGTGTCCCTACCAATGTGACCTACACAAACCAGCGCTCTTGGTTCATTCAGCCAGGTTGGACGATGCCAATAGCTAACTACATCACTTGTTAGCTGCATTAGCATCACAGCTTCAGTACAAAACTACATAAGCTAACTTCACACACCCAACAAGGCTGGGTGGAGCATAAAGCACTAATTTAATTATTTGCCAAGCTCTCACTTTATGACAGATGAGACCCCAAATATTTACACCATTGATTTCCTGCCTTAAAGCGATCCGTGACATTCCGTTCCCATACCGCAAACCCGGCCCACATCTGCATGTATGTATGCATGGGTAGTAAGCCTCTCTCGGCGCTCGGCAGATGTATTTATGATGAAGAGGAAACGCAGCACATGTGAATAATTGAGCTTTGATTTGTGGCCTAATTTCCAGAGTGTCCCAACATCAGCATTACGGTGGGCCCCCCAGGGACCCTGCAATCTGTCAGTACAGACTGTTCATTACAGCACCTCTGACTCCTCAAGGCTGCCTCCTACAGAACGATATATCCCCCACACCCCTACACCCCCCCACCCCCAACATCTGAGCCTGCATAACACATTTACACCGCACATCGCATGAGTAATGGCGGCATTAACCGGATTTAGCCCCGGCTTGTATCGGCACCAAAGCAAGACTTTACTACCGCCTAATGTGTTGCAAACGAGACGTTTGCCATGCATGAGTGATTTACTGGCCTTTTCTCGGAAACTTCTGGAGGTTCACGGAAAGAAGGCAGATGGGCTAATTGCATTCCATGTATGTTACGGGTTACATCGTTCATTTTCCATAGGAACTGCAGAGACAACCTCCACCCACCAACCAAACTATTAGATACCGTGTAGGTGTAGCCCATCTGCTGAAGTCTCAGGGAACCCGGGGTTAAACGGTAAAGATGTGTGTATGATGTCAAACTTGAGTGTTTATATCAAACCTCCAGACAGAACTGTGTGGGCGTTGCTAATCAGTAGCTTGACTGACAGCTCTCTGTCCAACACTCCTAGACTGCTCCGCTCTTCATGTGAGCAGGAATGAACTGATAAAGGAACAGGGTTGGTATACAATATGGAAGAAGGAACAAGGTTGGTGTATGGATGAAGGAATGAACGGATGAAGGAACGATGTTGGTGTATGGATAAAGGAATAATTGGAGGAAGGAGCGATGTTGGTGTATGGATGAAGGAATGAAAGGATGAAGGAGCGATGTTGGTGTGTGGATGAAGGAATGAATGGATGAAGGATCGATGTTGGTGTATGGATAAAGGAACTGAATGGATGAATGAGCGATGTGGTGTATGGATTGAAGGACATGAAGGATGAAGGAGCGATGGTTGGTCTATGGATGAAGGCAATGAATGGATTGGACGGAGTGATGGTTTGGTCATGGATGAAGGAAATGAATGGATGACGGAGTGATGGTGTATGGATAAAGGAATACACCATCCACTCCTTCATCCATTCATTCCTTCATCCCATACCCCAACATCACACTCCTTCATCCATTCATTCCTTGCATCCAGTAGGACCAACATCGCTCCTTCATCCATTCATGCCTTATCATCCATACACCAACAGCGCCTACTTCATCCATTCATTCCTTTCTCCATACCACCAACATCTGGATCTTCATCCATTCATTTCCTTCATCCACACACCAACATCGCTCCTTCATCCTTTCATGTCCTTCATCCATACACCAACATCACCGGGGGGGGCTCCTTCCTCCAATCTATTCCTTTATCCAATACACCAAACATCGCTCCTTTAATCCGTTCTTTCCTTCATCCACTCATTCCTTCATCCACCCCAACCACCTTGTTTCCTCTGCCATATCGGATACCAACCTGGTCCACTCTTATCAAGTTCCATTCCTGCTTCACAGTCATATGAAGGGCAGGAGTAGTCTAGGAGTGTTGGGACAGAGAGCTGTCAGTCAAGCTACTGATTAGCAACGCCCCACACAGTTCTGTCTGGAAGGTGTGATATAAACACTTCAAGTTTGAACATCATACACCACATCTTTTACCGTTTAAAACCCCGGGTTCCCTGAGGGACTTTCAGCAGATGGTCTACAACCTACACGGTATCTAATAATAGTTGGTGGGTGGGTGGAGGTTGTCTCTGCAGTTCCCTATTGGAAAATGAAAACGATTGGAACCCGTAACATACCATGGAATGCAATCCGCCCCTCTGCTTCCTTTCCGTGAACCTCCAGAAGTTTCCCGAGAAAAAGGCAGTAAATTCACTCATGCATGTCAACGTCTCGTTTGCAACAAGTAGGCGGTAGTAAAGTCTTGCTTTGTGCCGATACAAGCCGGGGCTAAATACGGTTTAATGCCTTGCCATTACTCATGCGATGTGCGGTGTAAATGTGTTTTATGCAGGCTACAGATGTTGGGGTGGCGGGGGTGCTGTAGGGGTGTGGGGGAATATATCGTTCTGTAGGAGGCAAGCCTTGAGGAGTCAGAGGTGCTGTAATGAACCGTCCCCTGTACTGACAGATTTGCAGGGTCCCTGGGGGGGCCCACCGTAATGCTGAATGTGGGGACACTCTGGAAAATTAGGCCACAAATATCAAGCTTCAATTATGCACATGTGCTGCGTTTCCTCTTCATCATAAATACATTGCGAGCGCCGAGAGAGGCTTACTACCCATGCATACATACATGCCAGATGTGGGGCCGGGTTGCGGGTATTGGACGGGGAAGGCACGATCGCTTTAAGGCAGGAATCAATGGTGTAAAATAATTTGGGGTCTCATCTGTCATAAAAGTAGAGCTTGGCAATAAAATTAAAAATTAGGGCTTTATGCTCCACCCAGCTTGTTGGTGTGTGAAAGTTAGTTACGTAGTTGTTTGTACTGAAGCTGTGTGATGCTAATGCAGCTTTAACAAGTGATGTAGTTAGCTATGGCAGCGTCCAACCTGGCTGAATGAAACAAGAGCGCTGGTTTGTGTAGGTCACATTGGTAGGGACAACCCCTCTTCCAGCGCCCCTCATCAACGCCCCCTCATCAAACTGACTAGCTAGTTTAGGACCTGTTAAAAGAGATTCGTGTGAAAGGTGGACATGATGTCCCCGAGTTTTGTATTCTGTGGGTGTGTTTGAGGCTGCCCTTTCGCGGTCAGTGTCCCCAAAGGTCAGGAAAGCTAGGCTAGTTTTGAAAGAGTGTATTCGAATGGAAACCTAAACTGCTTGCATTCCTTGCTCAGGCTTAGCGGCCAATTAGCAGGCTGGCATAACCTAGCTAGCGGGACCTAACTCAGCAGAGACACCAACAATATGTGGTTTAAAGTTTCCTTCCAACACTTCATCCTTTTATCCGTCACAAACACTGTTCCCTCATCCGTTTATTCCTTTATCCGTCACCAACATTGTTTCCTTCATTCGGTCACTTTCTTTATCCATCACCAACATGGTTCCTTCATCCGTTTCATTCCTTTATCCATCACCAACATTGTTCCCTTCATTCGGTCTTCATTTCTTTATCCAATCACCAACATTTGTTCCTTCATCTGTTCATGTCCTTTATCAACACACAACATTGTTGTTCATCCGTTCATCCTTTACTCCATCACCAACATTGTTCCTCTCATCCGTTCATTTCTTTATCCATCACCAACATGTTTTCCTTCATCCGTTTCATTCCTTTATCCATCACCAACATTGTTTGTTTCATCCGTTCATTCCTTATCCATCACCCAACATTGTTCCTTGCATCGGTTCAGTACTTTATCCATCACCAACACTGTTCCCGTCATTGCTCATTCCTTTAAACAATCACCAACATTGTCCTTTCATCCGTTTATTTCCCTTTAGCCATCACCAACACTTATCATCATCGGTTCATTACTTTATCCATCACCAACACTGGTTCCTTCATTCGCTCATTCCCTTTAACCATCCACCAACATTGTTTCCTTCATCTGTGTCATTCCTTTATCCACATGCCCAACACCGTTCCTTCATCCGTTCGTTCCTTTAAAACCATCACTACATTGTTTCTTCATTTAAGTTCATTTACATACTCAACATTTACTGTAGCATGTGTTATCCAAACCTGGATGTTTCTCATAATGGGGAACTCCATACAGCATGTTTAGTTGGGGCCAATAACGCCTTCCATTAGCCACTAGGCGGCGAGCAGCCAAAAGCACCCTTCGCACACAAAAAACCTCTTCCAGCTGTTAGACCAGGATGTTCCATCATGCACCTGTTGCAGCAGAATCCAAATGCCAGTTCCCAGATGCCTCGGGCTTTAGTGAACCTGGTAGCGTAATCTGGGGTCAGATGGAATTCGGCGTTACTGAAAGGAGATGGGCCTTGCTCTGAAGAGCAAATGCAGAGTGGAAAATGGGCGAGGGATGAGCGGAGTACGAGACTCCGCCTCGGATAAATTACAGTGAGAGCGTAAGACACCTTTGTTGTTTCTTCAAGCTTGAAAATGATGAGATGCAAGTGCTCTGTGGCTCTATTGTTTAGACCTCCGCTGAGCTTTCTGAAAGGACACGCTCAAGCAGAAGGTCCAGTGCGGGGTGGTTATGAAGGCGCCACGAGAGGGTTTTTTTTTTTGTTGACGATTTGACAGTTGATTTCTTCTCTCGCTTTTTTTCCATCACGGATGCTTTCAAGTGTTAGGAAAATAAAGACCAGGCTGGAGAAATGTCCACCATGTGTGCATTGATTGGCGAGGGCCGATCCAATCCGTACCGTGGAGAGAGGCCGGCCAGCCGGGTATTTTAAGTCCAGGGTTGTCACCTTTTCAGGCGGCGCAGTGAATGCGCCTCCCATATCGATGAAAGCCCCTTGCGTGGCCTTTAGGGGACTTTATTGAGGGAGCTTTTGCAGGCAGGGCGGTCCCTTCGACCGTCGCCGGCAAACATGAGAAAAGTTTTAGAAGAGACGTTTATCGATCGTGATCAATACTGGGTGGCCAAAACTGTAAAAACTAATGCTAAATATTTTAGGGCAATCGGTGATGATGGCATTTGGTACTATGCTTTGACCGCTTCATGTTGAGGTGTAAGACAGAGAGTCCAAGCCGTAGAACCCCACAAGCGGTGATCCTAGAAACGGAAAATCGTTCCTTTCCAAATCCTGAAATCCCAAACGAGGACGGGACAATGGAAGCTCCGATTTCCAAATCCCAGACTTTCTACAGACTCATTTATGTTTACACGCCCCCCCAACATGTCCTAAAAACTGGCAAGTGTGGGCACCCTAAGTAGAACCCCCACAAACAGTTTATTATCATGTTTATGAATTATGAGCATTAACACCACTGGTAAATGCAACCCTGTCGGCCTAACCGTCAGGAACCGGACGTGTTCCTCTGCAATTAGCAGAAACCCAAAGTCCCAATTTTCACCCATGGAATAAGGACGTCTCATGGAACGCCCATCCCTAAATGGACACTTGGCTTGGACAGCTCAGAGTCTGATTGAACCACCCTCAGCTTTTTTCCCTCCACTCATGAAGCTCTGAGAGCATTAAGCTGGAGATCAGCCGCCATGATTTGCAACTGCCCGTGTCGGTTGGTGGTCGTGTCTCGCTAAGATTTTTTTTTTTTTTTTTTTTAACACCCCGGCGGACTCTTCTGGGCTTACTCAGAGAGAGATTATTCCCGAATCATGGTGGATTACGGCACACACCCTGGTAATTCTTCGGTATGAAGAGATTTGGGAAAGGCATGGAACCCAGGCCGTGTGCTGGGGGAAGAAGCGGAAAGACTTCGCTGTCACTTTTCCGAATTTTCCTGCTAAAACAGTTTTCTGATGGCTCACAGGGCCGACAGCGGATATTGTGATTTATATCCAGTATGAATGAGCTTTAGCGCGCAGCCCGGCGATACAGTAAGCCAGGGGAAAATGGGTAGGTCATTTGTCTTTGGTTTTGCACGGGTGCTTGACCGTGAGAACAAAAACACCGCTGTTAGTTGTAATATGCGCGCGAGCTGGCCGCGAGTCCTAAAACTAATCAGTTTGCAACGGCCTGTTTCAGAAACGGTCATGGTGGGTTCCTTCAGGGAATGAGGCGTGACTGAGCCAAGTCTGTCGCACTGAAAGCTACGGCAGGATGAAATAAACAAATTAGCTGGTCACATCGTTTCCACTCGCCAGTTTGTAGCCATCTCAATGAAGAGGACTTGTGGAACATCACATTCGGCCCTTACCGGAGATTACTCTGCCGCTGAAGCTCGGCTCGTTTACTGTATAGCCTGAGGGGTGTGGAGTTAGCGGTAGACCCGCAATTTGGGGGGACCACCGATGGTGGCTTGGGACATTGAAGATGAATAACGGGTTTACACTCATAACCCTCCTTTCCCACCAACAACGTGCCGTCCTGGTGCCAGTGCTCGTGCGCAGTGCTGGTCTCCATTGCTGGAGCTGGGTCCCAGGCTTTTTACCAGGGCCCAGCCTTTTCCACTGGTTTGAAGAGCTGAGCAATTTCCAATGCGAGGTGGCGGAAATCTTATTCGTTAGTGGAAGTCCGGTGGACAGCGCATAAAACCAAACAGGGGCAAAGTGTTCTTTAAGGGTGAAACTGTACTTCCTGCTTTGAAGGCGTGTATCTCACCATCCAGAACAGCTCTATCAGCAATCTGTTCTCATCCCAGGGGAATAGTTCATGGACAGCGACGACACGCAGGGCCACTCGTACGCGTTTCCCTCTCTCGTTTATGAAGGTGTGGACTAATTGGTAAACCAGCACCGTAAGGGTCCAAGCTAACCGTGCGTTCCCACAGTACGGATCTCCTGCACGACCATGTTTTTAATGCTACACATTGGTGGGACAAGCCCTGCAGCTCATTAGATGACAGACACCTCAGGTCAATGTTTTTTTTGGGCAAATAAATAAAAAATTTGGGATAAGTAAATCATAATAGTAGAAAAAAAAACTAGATGTTAATATACATATTGGGGAAAAAGGAGTTAGTTTTAAACACTATGTTGACATTTTAAGAAAAATTATAGTTGAAAGTAATTTGGCAAAAGTAAAATCATTAATTTTGAGTTTTTTAAATCAATATTAAAAAAAAAAAAATTAAATATTAAATTTGCTGAGTGATTGCTTATTTTGGTAATATGAGTATACAATACAAAGAACTGTCAGTTAGATATTTTTTAAGCAACATGTCATCAAGTCAAAATGCTAACTCCAATATTTTGAAAAGAAAGTAATTATTTTACGTTTTAAATTTCATTATATTTGAGAAAGTAAGTCAATATTTTATTATATGTCAACATTTTGAGAAAAACAAATTTTCTACACTAAATGGATATTGGCAGGAAAAATATTATTTCAAGGATACTATGTTATCAATAATGAGAAGATGCATAATATTGCATTTGTCATTATTATGACTATTATTATTGTTGTTGGTGTTATTAAGACAATAAGTCAACATTTTTGAGAACGTAAGTGATTATTTTGTTGAAATTTCAAGTCAATCTTTGGGTAAATAAGTACTTTGTTTTAAGATACAAATAGTAAATATATTTGGATATTCAAGAAAATAAAATTACACTAGGATACATTAATATAATGGTGAATGACTTGTGATAAAATAGAGGGTTTTTTTGTTTGAGACACTTAAAAAATAAAAGTGAGAAAATAAAGATGCTAAATTAATGTTTTCAAAAAAAAATAATCAATCATATATACATATCTTTTAAACATAAATCAATGTGTTGAGAAATAACATTAAGTGAAATTCATTAACATTAAGAAACATTAAGAGTCAATAATTTGAAGAGTCATTATTTCGGGGGTTACTTAAGTTTGAGATATAAATTGCTGTAGTAGGTATTTTTAATTTTAGGAATGTTAGGTTTAAATGTTTGACATACCGTGTTAATATTGCTGCTAGAAAAACAGAAGAAATAACAAAAATGAGTAACACATTTAAAAAACAAATATTAACACCATGTTATAATGAATTCCAGAACATTCCAAAACACTAATTAATACAATACACACATCATCCTAATTACAGTCGGTTATATATATCAGAGTTTTGCTCAATTTAGTCTTTAGGTTGTGTTATCTGTTTATTTAAACAACAGAGCGCAGTTTATAAGACACGTTAGACACAGATCTTTAAAACCCTCAGAACCGCATCATGGAAAGCAGACGATGAAGGACCCCGCATCAGAACGTCTCCCCTCACCGGGGTTCCCCATGAAAAAAAAAAAAATGAACTTCTCACAGCAGCTTAAGAGCTTAAGAGCACAGTCCCTCTTAGAGAAGATTCTTACGATCTGATTAAACCCCATTCATCAGACTCCCCTTCATTACTGGAGACCTTTAGCCGTACTCAACGCCTCAATATAATACCAGGTGTTCAGTGAGTCACTCCTACCCCTCATTACAGCCTCCCATTCTTCTTAGGAGACACGCCCCCAAAGTCTGCTTCAGCATCTTCTGCTTCTTCTTCTCCCACCCAATAACCCCAAAAACACGTTTCAGTGGTGTTGAGGGTCTGGCACTCGTGGGGTGTGTCGGCCCATTGTTTCTGAGACCACCACCAGCCTTCTGTGTTGGAGTGTCTGGACATTCCCTTACTCGGTGTGGAGCTTCTTGAAAACCAGCTACACATCCTTTCAGACCTCCATAGTGTTGAGGTGTCTTCCTCACAGTGGACGAAGGATGGACAGGAGCACCTCTGGATGTTCTGATATCTAAGGAAGCAGTGGAGGCTGATGGTGTTCTCTATCACTTGAGAGTTGAAAGTGATGTGTTTGTTCTTGAAGGCGGTGACAGTGTTGGGGGATCCACATGGTTCCAGGTGGTTGCTAGGAGGTCTGTAGCTTTGAATTCCAGTCTTGGGAAGTCCTGTGGATTGTATCCGATCTCCTCAGAAATATTCTCCTGAGAAATGTATGATTAATGGAATGGTGCTGCAGGATATGATACC
>JAMWET010003888.1:0-59666 GCA_024036415.1 Prochilodus magdalenae | reverse complement strand
GGGAAAGAAAAAGAAAGAAAGGAGGGGGGGAAGGGGAAGGAGAAAAAGGGGGAGGGAGGAGGGGGTATGTCAGCAGACAATAGTCTATAACCTGAAACCCTGCCACACTGTTTGCAGGAACATGAAACTTCACATTATTTGCATTCTGTAATTTTGTCTAATAATATATATTATGAAGTGCCCAATAACAATCACATGACTCAAATAAAGAATAAGGGGAACAAGAGTACTTTAGTTTTCAGACTTTATTGGTTTATATTGTTTGGTGTATATTGTATATTTATTTGGATCAAATGTTTGTAGAATAGATGAATCAAAATGAAGAAACTGTAGGATTCCCTCAGTGTCGGGATATCGTCTCCCGGTTCTGCTTGGTTCTGTTCAGCCGGTGATCTGGTTTTGGAAAAAGTATAGACTGAATTAATAAGAGCTGATCAGCTTATTAGATTATTTGCTGAATATGTACAAGAACATTATTATTTGGATAATCATATATACTTACGCCCTGCACCCAGGAGAGGAAGGCAGATATGCGGGTGAAGACGGTGGGTTTCCTGATGGTGTTGCAACCAGTAGAAGACACAAAGCTGTTGAGTCCATGGACTTCATACCTGCTACCGACCACACAGTTCAGAGGACCACCACCATCGCCCTACAGCAGGAGAACATGAGATAAGTCCTTACCAGTTACCTGCTCTCAGATTTACACATTTCACCACAGTAAGAAATGAAGACATGTATGAATAAACAGATGCTCTCACGTTGCAGCCAGCAGCGGTGCCTGAACCGCCAGCGCAGATCATGGTGGTTTTCATGGCTGTGCCCCACCAGCTGCTGCTACTGCAGGTGGCGTAGTCCACTGATGGCACTGAAGCCTGTCTCAGCTGAGCAGAGAGATAACCGCCATCTAAGAAAGAGAGAGAGACAGAGGGAGGAGACCGGCTTACAATCATAATCTGAGCTGGCAACAAACACACACATACACACAAGCCCTGATGAACCAAAGCTTGGTTTAGATCATATCACTGAAGTAGGTAGAGATATAATCACACATTAACACCATGTTATCTATAAGAGATGAAGCTGCTGCTCACTCTGTGTGACTCCCCAGCCAGTGACATAGCAGGCGGTGTTGCTTGAGAGGACCTGGCCTGCAAATGGGAGAGTAGCCAGCTGGACATATGAGTTCAGGATGGCATCAGAGGTCAGACGGATCAGGGCAATGTCATTCCTGAGGTAAGAAAAGAAGATTGATCAGCTGGGCAGTATACTCAACAAGCAATTCCTCCAACATTTCAAAATGCCAGAATAATTCAGTCCCTGAGGTTTCTCAACATCTGTAAACTGTCTGATGAACTGTTCTTATGAACAACCCCTTAGTTTAAGAAGTGAGGCTATGGATACAGTAAGAGACTGTGGCAACATGTATTCCATATGTCTACCCCAATATACTATAATAAGCCTTAATTAGACCAGTTTGAATAATAATGTACAACAGACCCGGCAGTCAGATCACGGTTCCAGCTGGGGTGGATGTAGATGGCACTGACTCCAATGAACTGCTCCTTGCCACTCTCAGGTTGGGTCATATCGTGCTCACCAAGAACAACAAGGGACACCTGAGTGCTGCATACGGGAACAAAGCAACAAGGTGTACTGTCTGAAATGCAAGCTCAACTCTTTCACAGCTGCTGCTGTAGGATACTCACTTACCCGTCCACACACTGAGCAGTGGTCAGCACCCATTGCTTTTTGATCAGGACTCCTCCACAGATGTGGTTGTAGCAGGTGCTACTCTGAACCCGAAGGGAGACCTGTGATCATGAGCAGACGGACATATCACATACAGGAACATGGATTTCATAGTATCTACAGCTACGTCTATATTTCATAAAGCATAGCTTTCACCTGCCAGGGCCAAGCGTTGGGACTGGTTACTGAACCACCAACAACTCTGGTCTGTCCCTGTTTCTGTCCTTGTCCAGAGGGGACGACTCCAGAGTCACCAAGCACTGCCATGATAAAGAAAACATAGTCAGACCAGTTCGAGACAAACTACAAAAGATCTTCTAGGTTCCAAAGCTCTCTGATAATGTCAGGACTCACCAAGTGCGGCGAAGGTGGTGAAGTAGAGGATTCTGAGCATCATTGTGGAAGTTCAGGATGATGTGCAGAGCCGAAAGTCATGAAGCCTTTTATACAGTCAGGGGTGGATATTATTGGCTGGGCTTCCACCTGGATACAGGTTCTGCAACCTCAACCTAAACACACAAGAATAAACACCACATGCTGATTTCCTATAAGGAAATGGAACCTGATATATAAAAAGCATCTGAGAAATGTTAATTACACATCAGACCTGGTAAGCTGCTATGAATGTATAGGCAGGGAGGGCAGTCTGTTCTCTTAAATCTATCTGAGACAAAGAACGGCATTTTATTAAAAAGACATTTATTACACTACTGTATTAATAGTGTAGAACAATAATAGTTCCACATGTGTGTTTCTGAAGAAATCAGCACCATAATATTTTAAGGACGGACCTTGTAGTTTGAAAGCATGCAGGTCTTATTTCCAGTAACTGAACTGTTGGATAAGGACACACTTGTCATGATCATTTTTGGGGAAAACAAACAACTAAAGGCTGTATGAGTTTCCAGGAGACAGATAATAATGATTCAGTAACAAACAGTAAAGAAGTATGTACCATGCAGTGGTTGATCCACCTGGTGGAGATGCTATGTATAAGCTATAAAGGGTTTTCAATAAGGCACATCTTTATATTTCTACTGTAAGTCCTCGTGATGCTACAATGAAATATGATCTCATATTTTTCTCAGCTTCCTACAAGCAAAACATTCTTTCTCTAATGTAGGACGATTAATCTCAGACTTTCACTATCATCATCAGGTTGAGTTACGGGTAGTCGGCTGTTGGTTTCTTGACAGCAGGCTTTCTAGACAAATGCCTGGTTTGTCTACTGGAAGTTTCTCTCATTAAAAGATTTAACTCTGAACTTCCTTCTGCTTAATGCCTCACCCAGACTAATCCTAACCAATGTGAAATTGTGAGACCACACTCCCACCCCACCACAAACACACACACACACACACACATTTTTGCCAGTTTTTTGTTTTTGATTATTGATAGTCTTCAAAGTTCTGATGCTACAATATCTAATCTGAATAAAACACCTCACACCCTCAGATTATCTCCACAAGTGATGATTCTCAAAACCTCATGAGAGTGTATTGCGAACTGCTTCATCGCAGGGTTTCTCACAATCTAAGTCAACTTACTCTCTGTAAATAAACATGGAGAATGACTGTAAGGCTACCGCTATGCATGTGAAACTAAAATGTCTAAGCACTAAGAAAATTATTCAATTGTCCAGATAAATTAAAAAAAAAAAAAAACGTATTTGGGTCACATGACCATTTGGTTCTTTCTTTTTTTTTGTACAGTAAAGCAATGTCATATGAGAAGCATCGACAGACGAGTTAAGATTTGTTAAGGTTGATAATTCAGCTTTTTATGGCCACCATCTTTTACCTGATTTTAAGGTGGAAACTGGAGCTAGAGCATCATCGTTTTGTATGATTTTAGATTTGCTTGGATCTTCCCACAATAATGTGGGACTTGCTTTGAGACACATGTGTTTAACTCACACCTCAATGGATTCTCTCCTCTCTCCCAAATCCACACAACGTCCATCTAAACACAAATTAAATTTGTGTGTACTTTCTCTAGCTAGGCAACATATAATACAGCCATAGGAACAACCACAACAGGTAACCAATGAAGTGGTGGGTCACGAAAGCCTTTTACACCTATCCCTACTCCATTGTTTCTTTGATAGTGAGATAGCTGTAGCTGTGCAGGTTCCTAGAGGCATCCTATATGGTTAGCAAGTGTCAAACTTGATAGTGCTCAGTGTTCCACCAGAGAATCCTTCCTAGATAGTAAAGGGTCTAAAACTGGCCTTGAGCTCAGACACTGCCCAAACAGTTGCCAGTGCTGGTACTTAGACAGAAAAGGACAAAATGATATACAGTATAAGAGCACTACCTAGCAACCCCAAGCCTGCGCTCATACCTGGAGAGTAGAAAGGTTATGGTCAGTATAAAGCATTTCAGTATATACCTCTATTAGGAATTACCCACTTCAGTGCCTTAGAAAGAGGTGGGGCTTTGGTCTGCATTTGAGGACTGCGAGAGAGTTCAGACAGCCAGTGGAAGCCAGTGGGGTCCAAGGTACAGATCCACTCTTAACCATTGCCATAACATAGGGAGGGGCTGGTCCAGTCTGTGCCTACCTTATGAAGAAATATGTACAATGCAGTGGTAGATCCTTCTGGTGAAGACACTATGTATAAGCTGTTACAGTAAACTCTCCATGCAGGTAGATCCGAATAAAATCACATAACTGCTTTATTAGGTGTTAATGTTGGTCTGGTATTTCTGTTTTTCCATTTTTATTAAATATTAAATAGCACTTTTTAAGATCATCATTAAGAGCAACAGTTATGATCTCTTCAGAAAACTATTATTAGGCTAAACTAGTAATATGGTGGTAAATTAATACCATTTCAGGAGAAATTTGGAGTTCTTTGACTCAGACAGGTTTGACAGGAAAGACAACCCTCATGGCCTAAACAGTTACAGCAGTGTGTGGTGTCGATCGCACATGTACAATTAACATTTTTCAGATTCTTTAAATATCAGGTTCAAATTCCGTATAGGAAATCATGTAGGGTTTATTGTTGCTGAAACTGCATCACCTGAATTCACCCTGTATTCAGTTGTGCAGGCATCATCCCAGAATTATCAGTAACCAAAACTGCTATCGGTGAAACTTTTTGAATATTTTTTTAATATTTAACACACCACTGGATTTACCTCACCTTTAACTGGCATCGCATTAGAATATCTCAGTCGGTGCTGGCTAATTAACCAGAATCCCACGTTTACAGCACATGGTTTGGATGTTCTTGGCCTTTTGGCAGTACATAGGTTAGGTCTTTAGAGCAAGTCCATCGTGCTTACTAGATAAGAAGTCATTTACAAACCTGCACACCTTAGCCAAGTTCTCACCATAAAAAAAACAGTGGATCTGGGATGGGGATAATTTAATGGCTGTCCACATTTAAAGATAGATAGATTGATGATTGAGTAATTGAGTAATGAGCTGTAGATGGTGTAGTGTGGTGACTTTAACTGGTGAACAATATGTTGGGGAGTTTCTCACAGTTTAACATTGGTAAGGATTAGTCTGGGTGAGAAATATAGCAGATGGAGGTTCAGAGTGAAGTCTATTAATGAGAGAGCATTCCAGAGGACAAACCAGGCATTAGTCTTCAAAGCCTGCTGTCGGGAAACCAACAGCCGACTACCCGTAACTCAACCTGATAATGACAGTGAAAGTCTGAGATTAATTGACCTACATTTGAAAAAGAATGTATTACTTCTAAGAAGGAAATAAACCATCATAGATCATATTTCATTGTAGCATCATGATGACTTCACAGCTCATGCCATACTCATGACTTCATATCTGTACCAGGAAGATCCAGCACTGCACAGTACATACTTCTTCACTGTCTGATACTGAATAATTATTATCTGTCTCATGTAAACTCAGAACCTCTGCTTGTTGGTTTTCCCTCAAAATGATCCTAAATGTCTCATTGTTGAATCATTAGTAAATGTTGTAGCCTTAGTTGTTATTCTTTAAATAATTTCCACAGAATTCTCTATGTATCTTCAGCCTGTTACTAATAATAATCCTCAGATCAAGTGGAATTCTTTTTGTTACCAACAGTTCAGTTATTGGGAATAAGTCCTACAGGTAGGTATGCACCGAATGTTCGGTAACCAAATTGCTGCATTCTGGACCACTTTCATTTCATTGCCCACAGAGGAAGAACAGATAGGAGCAAGTTGCAGTAGTCAAGCTTTGAAATGACAAGAGACTGGACTAGCAACTGCATGGCCTCCTGAGAGAGGAAGGATCGAATCCTCTGTATGTTGTACAGGAGAAATCTGCATGACCAGAGTCACACCAATTCGTGTTGCATTATAGAAAGGCTAGGACTCCGGTTAATTAGCTAGTGTTGACTGAGGTATACTGTCAGTTGTTCTAACTAATGCAATGGCAGTTAATCGTGAGGTAAATCCTGTTTATACGTGTTCAGTATCTAAAAATGATAATAGCTGTGGCTACCAATCTTTCTGGGCCCTAATGCTGACTAGTTCAGCTGCAACACTTATTTGTCATTTAACAATTAGGATCATTTAGACATTTTGGGTTATTTTCAGGGGAAAACAAACAACTAGATGTCATATGAGTGTTGTAACGAATGGAAGTATGGTGTTAGGTGGGTGCTCTCGTAGAGAGGTGGATACTTAGCTCCCATGAAGAGACATGCAGGAAAAACGTCGTGAAGGGGTTTTGGAGCCAGTTTAATGAACAATGAGAGCACCAAGACTTCACTCTCCACGTTACCAGATAACACCAGTTGGCGAACCCAGGCTACAACCTATGGAGGACCGAATCTGGCAAAATAAAAAATAAATAAATAAATAAAACACTAATACTTAAATTAAAATGGTAAAGAAATAATGATGGTTAATCTGAAAATAAATAAATAAGCATAGAAATAAGTATATCAATAAATATTAAACTTAAATAAATGTGTAATGTGTATTTATTTTGTTATTTGTGTTACTTAATGAACATTTTTATTTTAAATTAATGTATTTACCTAATTATTTATTAATAAATTTATTTATTTATTTATTTTTGTTTTTCCTTACCTTTATGGTAATAAAGGGGCTGTGAATCCATGACGTCAGTGTTTCTTAACATTCCTATTGGTTGATCGACAGCAGATTCCGTAGATTGATTGTCTTGCTCCATCAGCAGTAACTATGAACAACACGGTGCACTAATGTCTGCTTACAGGCAACAGGTAGCAAGAGACCTGAGACTCTTAGCTGACCCTGCTGAAAATGCAGGTGCAGATTATTTACTCTTTCGGGTGGAGGCTGTGGCTGACAGTTTGTTCCATTATGCTACATCTTCTGATACAGAGATCGACCCCATAGTGTTCACAAATTTAGAGGAGGTAGTTCATCGTCTTTCTATGCTAAATTCAGATCATGCAACACCTGGAAGCTGCCTCTCTGAGCAGATCCGACAACGACCTGTGCCCCGATATTTGTCCTCTCGGAGTCTTTCACCCGAACGCATAGCCAAGCTACATAGCTCTGCTCGAAATCAACTCCTGACGTTCTGCACTTGAATGCTAAGCCTGAACATGCCTCCTCATTATCATATGAAAGAAAAAAACAGAAATAAATTAATAAATTAATAAAAAAATAAAAAAATAATTAAATGTACAATTAAATTTTACATTTTATGTAAAAATAATATGTATTAAATAAATAGATTTTATGTTTAAATAATATATGCAGAAAATATATATAAAATGAAGGGAGACATTAATAAAACATTAATAAACAGTACAAGAATAAATAAAATGAGGACTATATAAATGCAAGAAAAGGAAATAGCGTATAAATAAAATCAAAGCAAGCAATATATACAAATTCTAGTTATTTTTATTTAAATGTTAATTTTATTTAGTCTTTTATTCATTTATTTTTAATTTTGGCAGATCCGGTCCTCCATAACCTAGTACAGTTCACCACACGCCCCGTGCTAAGCCGTTTAACGGATTCAGTTCACCATAAACAAGGTATTCGTCAGTGAAAATGTCCCACCCGAACAGCAGAAGCACACACGACTGCCCGCTTAGGGAAAAAAAAGGTCCAAAAAGAGCAAAAAGCAAGTCCAACTCCGCAAAATGAGCCGAATCCAGGCGCGAGAGGCATTAGCCTGTCTAGCTTGCACGCTAGCGCTACATAGGCTCACCGAGTAACAGCAGAAAACGGTCCGTTTCCACTCGAAACCGAGCAAATCCCAAAAAAAGGAAACAAAACTCCACGCTCCGCCCCACGAGGCATAAACCAGACCTGGCTCCAGAAAGCAAAACACAGGCGACAGTGGCCTCGGAAAAAGCTAATCGTTAGCACCGCAATAAGCAAAAAAGCACGCCGCGCCAGCCGCAACGTAGCTTAGCACTGATGGCTAACGCCACAGCTAATTGCCGTTGTATCGACCCGAAAAGGGCTTCGATATCCAAACTTACGAAGCTCCCAAGCCGAACACAGGCTACAGGGTATCAAAAGAAAAGTTTGGGCGCCATATTTGTATCGAATGGAAGTATGGTGTTAGGTGGATACTTAGCTTCCATGAAGACACACGCAGGGAACACGTCGTGAAGGGGTTTCGGAGCCAGTTTAATGAACAGTTTAATAGTCATCCTCCTGGTGAAGACACTATGTACAAGCTGTTAATGTCTACCTGGAGGACCAACGACTGCATCGTACATACTTCCTCACTGTCTGTTACTGAATTATTACTGTCTGTCTCAGACTATGTGAATTCAGACCCAGTTACTCTATGTAGATCGGTTCCAACTGTATGTTAACTTTGTGAGGTTGTATAGTGACAGAGCTTCCACATTCAGTTGTTCCAGTTATCTGTAAAGTATACTGAGAGACTGTCTTATTACACCTGCAGTAAACTCTCCATGCAGGTAGATCTGAATAAAATCACATTCCATTTTTATTAAATATTAAATAGCACTTTTTAAGATCATCATTAAGAGTAACAGTTATGATCTCTTTAGAAAACTAATATTAGGTTAAACTAGTAATATGGTAGTAAATTAATACCATTTCAGGAGAAATTTGGAGTTCTCTGACTCAGACAGGTTTGACAGGAAAGACAGCCCTCACGGCCTAAACAGTTACAGCAGTGTGTGGTGTCGATCACACGTGTACAATTAACATTTTTCAGATGCTTAAAATGTCAGGTTAAAATTGCAAACAGGAAATCAGCAGGTAGTGTTTATTTTTCTTTGTGTTGAAATTGCAGGACCTGTACCCACCCAGTATTCAGTACTGGGCACACGGACTGAGCATAGAAATAACTTTGAGTAGTTTATGAGAAGCCCTGTGATGTAGCTGTTTGCAACTGGTCAAGTTTATAGATAAACAAGGAGAATTATGTCCTCAAACGAGGAGAAGACTGATCAGCGATGCAGCCAAGAGGCCCATGATCACTCTGGATAAACTGCAGATCTACAGCTGAGGTGGGAGACTCTGTCCATAGGACAACAACCAGTCATACACTGTACAAATCTGGCCTTTATGGAAGAGTGGCAAGAAGAAAGCCATTTCTCAGAGATATCCATCAAAAGTCTCGTTTAAAGTTTGCCACAAGCCACCTAGGAGACACACCAAACATGTGGAAGAAGGTGCTCTGGTCAGATGAAACCAAAGTCGTACTTTTTGGCCACAATGCCAAACGTTATGTTTGGCGTAAAAGCAACACAGCTCATCACCCTGAACACACCATCCCCACTGCCAAACATGGTGGTGGCAGCATCATGGTTTGGGCCTGCATCAGCAGGGACAGGGAAGATGGTTAAAACTGATGGGAAGATGGATGGAGCCAAATACACGACCCTTCTGGAAGAAAACCTGTTGGTTGCAAAAGACTTGAGACTGGGACGGAGAGTTATACTCCAACAAGACAATGATCCAAAACATGAAGCAAAATCTACAATGGAATGGTTCACAAATAAACGTATTCAGGTGTTAGAATGGCCAGACCTGAATCCAATCGAGAACCTGTGGAAAGAGCTGAAAACTGCTGTTCTGTCACGCCTCCGGGCTTTCCTGCTCCTCCCGCTCTCTCGAACTCCACTTCCCAGAGGACATTGCTTGATGACGTCAGCTCCACGTGCTCGCGAGCGGACGTACCAATTCGTTCGCGATCACCTGAGTTTTAGTCCGCTGACTCAAATCTGTTTGTATTTAAAGCCCGGGTTTTCAGAAGCACTTCGTGAAGCTTTGCCTATCCTATAGCAATTCTGAGCATTCCAGTTTCTTGATGGTTATACTGGTTCTGACTCTCTTTTGGTTCTTGACTACTCCTTTGGCTATCCCCTATATCGGTTTGTGTCTACTATCTGGTTTCTGAACTCTTCTGAACTGCATTATCTACCTTTCTTTCGCCTTACCCTTTAAACGTGGTTGCCTTCGAGGACTGCTTTCTCCTGTGTCCGACCTGCGCCTGTCCCTGACTATGCCTTCTACTTGCTCTTGAGCTGGTTTGTCATTGTTGCTTAGTCGGTGTTTTTATAATAAATCTGCTTTGTTTTTTAAACTCTGCAAACGTTGATCCGGAGTCTTTTGTCTGACATGTTCACAAACGCTCTTCATCCAACCTCACTGAGCTCGAGCTGTTTAGCAAGGAAGAATGGGCAAAAATTTCAGTCTGTCGATGTGCAAAACTGAGAGACAAACCCAAGCGACTTGCAGCTGTAATCGCAGCTGAGTAATAGGGGGCCGAATAATATTGCACGCCCCACTTTTCAGTTTTTTATTTCTAAAAAAAAGTTTTAAATATCCAATAAATTGTGTCCCACTTGTTGTTGATTTTTCACAAAAAAATTACAATTTCATATCTTTATGTTTGAAGCCTGAAATGTGGCAAAAGGTTGAAAAGTTCAAGGGGGCCGAATACTTTTGCTAGGCACTGTATGTCAGCAGACAATAGTCTATAACCTGAAACCCTGCCACACTGTTTGCATCTGTAAGTTTGTTCAATAAAAGGAACGTATATTATTATATCAACTCATATATCGTCTCTGCTCTTCAGGTGTGTTGCTGTAGGGTGTCATTATAGTTGAACGTGGATGGATGAACCCAGAAGTGCCCAATAACAATCACATGACTCAAATAAAGAATGAGGGAACAAGTGTACTTTAGTTTTCAGACTTTATTGGTTTATATTGTTTGGTGTATATTGTATATTTAATGTTTGTAGAATAGATGAATCAAAATGAAGAAACTGTAGGATTCCCTCAGTGTCGGGATGTCGTCTCCTGGTTCTGCTTGGTTCTGTTTAGCCTGTGTACTGGTTTTGAAAAAAAGGATTGATTTTAATAAGAGCTGATCAGCTTATTAGATTATGATTTGCATTATTGCTGAATATGTACAAGAACATTATTATTTGGATAATCATATATACTTACGCCCTGCACCCAGGAGAGGTAGGCAGATATGCGGGTGAAGACGGTGGGTTTCCTGATGGTGTTGCAACCCGCAGAAGACACAAAGCTGTTGAGTCCATGAACTACAAACCTGCCACCGACCACACAGTTCAGAGGACCACCACCATCGCCCTACAGCAGGAGAACATGAGATAAGTCCTTACCAGTTACCTGCTCTCAGATAAATTTCACCACAGTAAGAAATGAATCATGTATGAATAAACAGATGCTCTCACGTTGCAGCCAGCAGCGGTGCCTGAACCGCCAGCGCAGATCATGGTGGTTTTCATGGCTGTGCCCCACCAGCTGCTGCTACTGCAGGTAGCATAGTCCACTGAAGGCAGTGAAGCCTGTCTCAGCTGAGCAGAGAGATAACCGCCATCTAAGAAAGAGAGAGAGACAGAGGGAGGAGACCGGCTTACAATCATAATCTGAGCTGGCAACAAACACACACACACACACAAGCCCTGATGAACCAAAGTCTGTCCTGCATCACATATTACTAAAGTAGGTAGAGATATGATCACACATTAACACCATGTTATCTATCAGAGATGAAGCTGCTGCTCACTCTGTGTGACTCCCCAGCCAGTGACATAGCAGGCGGTGTTGCTTGAGAGGACCTGGCCTGCAGGTGGCAGAGGAGCCAGCTGGACATAAGAGTTCAGGATGGCGTCAGAGGTCAGACGGATCAGGGCAATGTCATTCCTGAGGTAAGAAAAGAAGATTGATCAGCTGGACAGTCTACTCAACAAGGAATTCCTCCAACATTTTAAAATGCCAGAATAATTCAGTCCCTGAGGTTTCTCAACATCTGTAAACTGTCTGATGAACTGTTCTTATGAACAACCCCTTAGTTGAAGAAGTGAGGCTATGGATACAGTAAGAGACTGTGGCAACATGTATTCCATATGTGTACTCCAATATAGTACAACAGACCCGGCAGTCAGATCACGGTTCCAGCTGGGGTGGATGTAGATGGCGCTGACTCCAAGGTACTGCTCCTTGCCACTCTCAGGCTGGGTCATATCGTGCTCACCAAGAACAACAAGGGACACCTGAGTGCTGCATACGGGAACAAAGCAACAAGGTGTACTGTCTGAAATGCAAGCTCAACTCTTTCACAGCTGCTGCTGTAGGATACTCACTTACCCGTCCACACACTGAGCAGTGGTCAGCACCCATTGCTTTTTGATCAGTACTCCTCCACAGACGTGGTTGTAGCAGGTGCTACTCTGGACCCGAAGGGAGGCCTGTGATCATGAGCAGACGGACATATCACATACAGGAACATGGATTTCATAGTATCTACAGCTACTTCTATATTTCATAAACCATAGCTTTCACCTGCCAGGGCCAAGCGTTGGGACTGGTTACTGAACCACCAACAACTCTGGTCTGTCCCTGTTTCTGTCCTTGTCCAGAGGGGACGACCACAGAGTCAGCAAGCACTGCCATGATAAAGAAAACATAGTCAGACCAGTTCGAGACAAACTACAAAAGATCTTCTAGGTTCCACAGCTCTCTGATAATGTCAGGACTCACCAAGTGCGGCGAAGGTGGTGAAGTAGAGGATTCTGAGCATCATTGTGGAAGTTCAGGATGATGTGCAGAGCCGAAAGTTGTGAAGCCTTTTATACAGTCAGGGGTGGGTATCATTGGCTGGGGTTCCGGCTGGATACAGGTTCTGCAACCTCAACACAAACAAAAATAAACATCACAGGCTGATTTCCTGTAAGGAAACTTTAATTAATATGTAAGGCATCTGAGAAATGTTAATACAGATGAACGTTTAACGCCGTAAACCACTGTAACTGTTTAGGCTGTAAGGGCAGTCTTTCCTGTCAAACCTGTCTGAGCCAAAGAACTCTAATTTCTTCAAAAATGAAATTCACCATGCTACTGTAAACCACATCAGTTACTCTTAATAAAGATCTTATAAGTGTTATTTGGTGCTATTTGATTACCATATTAGCGTACGATTAGCCTTTACGATTTGTGATTTAACAATGAGACATTTAGGATAATTATTTTTCGGAGAAAACAAACCGAGGTCATGAGTTCACACAGGAATAACAATAATAATTAGTCAGTAACTGACGCTGAGGAAGTCTGTATAATGCAGAAGTTAATCCTCCTGGTGAAGAAACTGTACAAGCTGTGAAGGGTTTTTTAATAAAGCAGATGTTTGTATTTCCACTGCAATCCCGCATGGTGCCCCTATGAAGTATGATCTCATGGTTTGTTTTCGTCTTACAAGGAATGTGTTCTTTCATTTTTGTTGGTCAATTGGTCTCAGATCATCACTGGGGTGAGTTACTGGAAGACAGCAGGTGGTTTCTTGGCAGCAGACCGTGTAGACAAAGATCATCTTTGTCCATTGGAATTTTTTTTCCTATTAATAGATTTTTACAGGTATGGAAGGTATGAATCCTAAACTTCTCACCAGTTTTAATTTCCCACAGTACCCCATGTACCCTGAACAGAACACCCAATACATTTTCAGATTATTACACAAATTCTCAGATTCTAAGAACCTCATGAGAGTTCATTGCAATGTAAATGGTTTTCAAGATGGCGGCGCACACAGACCCAGCGGCTCGAAGCTCTCCGTTACAGTGCTTTTCTTCTGTGTTTTGTTCATTTGTGTGCATTAACATAAAATTTGGTACCGCATATCATACCTACATTACCGTAGGCCATTACGCGTGAAGTTCTGCGCACACGCACACACACACACACACACACACACACACACACACACACACACACACACACACACACACACACACACACATCATACCGGAGGAGATAGCCAGGACACTGGGCTCTCCGTGGTTTGTGGCTGGCTCTGGCAGGCAGCAGATGTGAAGGAGATGCAGAAAGCAGAAACGTGGCTGGCAGTCTGGCCTAGCGGCTAGGCTAAAAAAAACAACCACACAAGCCAGCACTACCCAGCGTCTTCCTCACCAATGCCAGAGCCATCGCCAACAAACTGGACAAACTGAATCTGCGGATTTCTGTGAACAGATTTATTAAGAACTGATCTATTTTGGTTACTACAGTGACTCAGCAGCACTTGCTTATCCCGGATGTAGCCATCAAGCTAACAGGCCGCACAGCATTTGGCTGGGACAGAAACAAAGACAGCTGGTGCACTAATGCCAAAATCATTGATAGACACTGTTCTTCTTCCGAAGGAGCTTCCTGCCATCTGCAGGACTGCGAAAGGACCAACTGTGTGGACAGTGTTATAGTGGACATCAAGGTGTACCCAAACCAAAAGCCCTGGATGACAAATGAGGTCCAAATTCTCCTCAATGAGCAGAATGCCCCCTTCAGGCCTGGTGACAGAGCCCTCTACAGCCGTGGCTGCCGGCCCTGATGCTGTGACAGGAAGGGTGCTGAAGGTATGTGCAGACCATCTCTGTGGTCATTACAAAAACCGTCAGCCTGTCCCTGTCCAAATCCATCATCCCACTTTGTCTGAAGTCTGCCACCATCATTCCACTGCCAAAAACGAATACCGTCAGTGACCTCAATGACTATTGTCCACACTTACACCGGTCATAATGATGTGTTTTGAGAGACTGGCTCTACATCACATCAGAGCCATCCTCCCACACATCTTTGACCCACACTAGTTTGCCTACTACTAGTTTGAGGTGTTGAAAGAGTCTCTTCATTTAGATTTCTCAGCACACACATCTCTGAAGATCTCTCCTGGACCACCAACACCATGGCAATGATCAAGAAGGCAGTCGTGGGCTGGAGGTTAGAGAACGAGCCTTGGGCCCGGAGGGTTGCCAGTTCGATTCCCTGAACTGACAGTAAAGACTGAGCTGCCCTTGAGCGTGGCACCTAACCCCCAACTGCTCCCCAGGCGCCGTGGATATGGCTGCCCACCGCTCCGGGTAAGTGTGCTCACTGCCCCCTAGTGTATGTGTTCACTAGTGAGTGTGTATGTGGGTGTTTCACTTCACGGATGGGTTAAATGCGGAAGACACATTCCTCTGTGTGAAAATCACAATTGACACAAAATGGTATCTTAAAATCTTATTCACTCGGGACATCATCTGTTCGATCTGCTGCCCTCTGGCCTATAGGTCTACTCGTCCCGGACAATCGGACTTAAAACCCCAGAGCCGTATAGACTGAACTGGAGTAAAATTTGCTGCCCAGTGTCAGAATTCCTGGTCTCAATCGCAGGTCCTCCAATAGGATAATGACCCAAAACACACAGCTAAAAACATCCAACAATGGCAAAGTACAAATCATTAGACTCTTCTCAAGATGCCTTTTAGTATCCCTGATCTAAGTCCTATTGAACATCTGTGGAAGGAGCTGAAACATGCAGCCTGGAGGAGAAACCCTTCAAACCTGAAAGAGCTGGAGCAGTTTGTGAGTGGGCCAAAATAGCCATGGGCATGTGCAGAAGTCTTATTGAGATTGCTTCGAATGGTTGTGCAACAAAATATTGAGTTACCATCATTTCTGTGCAAGCTCGTTCCATTAGTGTGTTCTTTAAAATGATTCTGTCGAACCACAATTTATAAGCAGTGCCTCATTAGCTGATTGATTTTAATTTTAATTTTGTATTACTTTTGTCAGTTTCTAGTCATTTCTGTGGTTTTATTTCTTTAAAGGAAATGAATTGCAATATTTTTACTGCAAGCCCGTATGATGCCCCTTTCAACTGTTAGTTTTCTTCTTACAAGATATATTCTTTCACTTTTGTTGGCCAGTTGGTCTCAGATTTTCATTATTAGGGTGACTTACTGGAAGTCATCAGGTGGTTTCTTGGCAGCAGGTGTTGTTGACAAAGGCCATTGGAATTTCCCCTTTAAGTAGTAAAGCAGATCCACCAGTTTAATGGCTGCTCAAAATATGTGGAGTAAGATCTCCCAAATTGTAGCCACTGCTTCTCTTATGGTGAGGGCGGCCACAGGGCCCTGGATTGTATGAAGAGAGTGAAGTAGCAGGGAAATGGGACCCGATCACACTGGAGGGACACACAGTAATAGGATGTCACCAGTCGCTCAAAGATGATAAGAGATTGGACCAATTTGATGATGTGGTAGGTGAGGCTGAGAAGGGTACCAGGAGCTTTTAGCTGGGAGGCAGTTGAACCCACCAGTAACTGCAAATCACCAGACTGTCGGCTAATAGGAAGGAAAGCTTTGATTTAGTGTAACTTCACTGGCCTCTCAGTGCTTTACCTGGTGCGGGGACCAGGTCACTATACTTGATAGAACCTGGAAAGACACATACCCTCCTGACGACCCTGGTCAGCCCCTGACACAACTCAATGAAGGTGAAGAGAAGTTGGAGGTTTAGGCCATCAGTGGGGCTCTTATACCTTTTGATGGCTGGGCTGCCATAGCTGTCCATAACTGCCAGGAATTGATGATCCCTCCTTGTCCATTAACGTCCGGTTTTGTCTGCAGTCACCCAGTTGAAACACTGTTGCTTGGCTTTTCATGGAGGGACTAATTCTGCACTGGAAATGTCATCTACGTTTCATCATATTCGAATCATATTAACAATTGGGGTGGCCCCAGTGTCAGAAATCTTGGTCTCAATCGCAGGTCGTCCAACAGCAAGTCCCAAAACACATATCCTAAACCATCCAAACAATGGCGAAGTACAAATCATTGGGCAATCCTGACGTAGCCTTCTAGTAGCCCTGATCTAAGTCCTACTGAACATCTATGGAAGGAGCTCAAACATGGAGTCTGGAGAAGACAACCTTCAAACCTGAGAGAGCTGGAGAGGTTCGTCCTCGAGGGCCAAAATACCTGTGGGCATGTGCAGAAATCTTATTGAGATTGAAGTTGCAATCATTTTTGTACAGGCCTGTTCCATTAGTGTGTTCTTTAAAATGATTCTGCTGAACCACAATTCAAAAGCAGTGCCTGATTTTCATTAGCTGATTGATTTTAATTTTAATTTTTTTATTTTGTCAGTTGCTAGTTATTTCAGTGAGCGTTGTGGGGTTTTATTTCTTTAAAGGAAATGAATTGCAGTATTTCTACTGCAAGCCCGTATGATGCCCCTATCAAGTGTTAGTTTCCTTCTTACAAGATATATTCTTTCACTTTTGTTGGCCAGTTGGTCTCAGATTTTCATTACTAGGGTGAGTTACTGGAAGTCATCAGGTGGTTTCTTCGCAGCAGGTGTTGTAGATAAAGGCCTTCTTTGTCCATTGGAATTTTCTCATAAGAGATTTTGCTCTAAACTTCCCTCTGCTTTAAGCCTAGCCACACTAATGCTAACCTATGCCATTTATCCGGAGTAGAACACCCCAGATTATCCACACCAATGACAACAGTCCTGGTTTTCAGAGAGAGTTTATTAGAGTTTACGTTGCAGGGTTTCTATAGAGGTAAATACACATGGAATATGACTGTAAAGCTAATGCTGTGCTGGGTACATGTTGATTTAGCATATGGAAATTCTAATATGTAGGACATCTAAAAACATGTTTAACGTACATGTTCAATCAACACCGTAAACTACCGTAAATTGTTAATACAGTGAGGGCAGTTGAACCTGTCTCAGTCAAAAAACTTTCTTCTACATTGGTATTAGCCATATAACCATATTTACATTTACGGCATTTAGCTGACGCTCTTATCCAGAGCGACTTACAAGGTCAACTGTATTACAGGTGGGCCAATGTGGTGTTAGGAGTCTTGCCCAGGACTCTTATTGGCATAGCACACTCCCCCAGACCAGGATTTGAACCCCAGTCTCCCACATGTGGTGGTGGCTCCCTGATGGATAGTGGTGTTATCTGCTGAGCTACACCAACCACTAGTTCAGTATTATAATAGCTAACAGAAAGAGTCTTTGTGAATCCAGCCTGTCCGATCTTCAGCAAACAGGAGCATCGGATCAAGCATACAGCAATGTAGTCTTCATAGGCAAACAATGGAGTGCAATGAGTTGTACTAAAGAGATCAGTGATTTTCAGTGTGGCACTATCATAGGATGGCACCCTACTAGTAGGTTGTGACATTTCTGATTCTCTAGAGTTGCCCCAGTGGACAGTTCCTTCTGTTATTTAAAGGTTTATTAACTCTCTGGTCTGGGACCGTGGAACCCGTGGTGCAAGCGGCAAAGGGGCATGGTGCTGCATATGGGTAGAGCATGTGTGGCTGAGACTAGTGAGGGAGTGGCTGTGTTTTTAGCCTAGCCAGCTAGGATTCTGGGGACTGGGAATCAGCATTGACAGCACGTCCTGTTTTTTTTATTTTATTATTTTTTTGGTGCTGTGCTCTTTGGCTAGCATGGAAATAAAGCCAAGCATGAATCAGTTCTTGTTTTTTGATAGAATAAACCATATTAAAGTATTCATCGTATGCTAGTCTATTCCTTTCTTTTTTACATGAGGTGATGTAGCGAGCTAGCTATTTATGTTTATTCGTAGTTATGAAAAAGATACTTCCACACCTCTCACTAGTCATGTATGTGTGTTGGTGGAATGACTTTGGAAGAAGGGCTAAAAGTGGCGTTTGGGTTTTATTGTTTGGATTTTTTTTTAGAAAATCGCTTAACCCTCCTGGTTTCTACAAAATCACCTACACATTTTAATACCGGTGGCCTGCCTAAATGACCTAAACGAGCTGCTGTAGTAAACCCTTTTTATTTATAGATCTAAGTGTCAGTTGTAGTTGTCATCTGCTTTAGAGAGTTCAGAGCATGGTTGTCCCTTGTTCTTGTTTTGTTTGTATATAAATATGTGACCCATAGTGTTAAAGAGCTGGTGAAGTCCAGTATATACATATATGTCAATACATGAAAATGAGTCACATTATGTACATCTGTGAATTTGTCTAATTATTATTGACCCTCTTCGGCTTCATTGTTTTATTTTGAATACAGGATGTCACTGAAATCAATGCAAATGTGGATAAACTCAGGAGTGCCCAGTAGGAATCACATGACTCAAATAAAGAATGAGGGAACAAGAGTACTTTAGATTTCAGGCTTTATTGGTTTATATTGTTTGGTGTATATTGTATATTTATTTGGGTAAAATGTTTGTAGAATAGATGAATCAAAATGAAGAAACTGTAGGATTCCCTCAGTGTCGGAATGTCGTCTCCCGGTTCTGCTTGGTTCTGTTTAGCCTGTGTACTGGTTTTGGAAAAAGTATAGACTGAATTAATAAGAGCTGATCAGCTTATTAGATTATGATTTGCATTATTGCTGAATATGTACAAGAACATTATTATTTGGATAATCATATATACTTACGCCCTGCACCCAGGAGAGGTAGGCAGACACGCGGGTGAAGACGGTGGGTTTCCTGATGGTGTTGCAACCAGTAGAAGACACAAAGCTGGTGAGTCCATGGACTTCAAACCTGCTACCGACCAGACAGTTCAGAGGTCCGCCACCATCGCCCTACAGCAGGAGAACATGAGATTAGTCCTTACCAGTTACCTGCTCTCAGATTTATAAATTTCACCACAGTAAGAAATGAATCATGTATGAATAAACAGATGCTCTCACATTGCAGCCAGCAGTGGTGCCTGAACCTCCAGCGCAGATCATGGTGGTTTTCACGGCTGTGCCCCACCAGCTGCTGCTACTGCATGTGGCGTAGTCTACTGAAGGCACTGAACCCTGCCTCAGCTGAGCAGAGAGCAAACCGCCACCTAAGAAAGAGAGACAGAGGGAGGAGACCGGCTTACAATCATAATCTGAGCTGGCAACACACAAACACAAGCCCTGATGAACCAAAGCTTGGTTTAGATCATATCAGTGAAGTAGGTAGAGATATGATCACGCATTAACACCATGATATCTATAAGAGATGAAGCTGCTGCTCACTCTGTGTGTATCCCCAGCCAGTGACATAGCAGGCGGTGTTGCTTGAGAGGACCTGGCCTGCAAATGGGAGAGTAGCCAGCTGGACATATGAGTTCAGGATGGCATCGGAGGTCAGACGGATCAGGGCAATGTCATTCCTGAGGTAAGAAAAGAAGATTGATCAGCTGGGCAGTCTACTCAACAAGCAATTCCTCCAACATTTCAAAATGCCAGAATAATTCAGTCCCTGAAATGAGAACAGATTCAGTGGTTCGTTGTAGAGAAACTAAACATGAACTGGTTAAAATAAATGTCTTAAAATACATTATCACAAAACTATAATAAAATGCAGTGACAGACATCAGGTAGCACATTCATAACCATTTCATGTAATAACTTTCAGCAAGGCCTTAAAGGTGGATGTCTGGTTCCTATCACTACTGCAGTGAACAATCCTGACCGTGTAAACTTCTCTAGAGCGAAGCATTTCACAGCAAAGCCACTCGGAATGACTGTTTACATCTTAACCATGTGATTTTGTGGAGGTTTTGAGAAATGTGTGCGGTCCCCTCCTTCATCTACCTAAACTTACACCGAACTCTCCCTTCATAAACTATGCTATGCTATAGTAAGCCTTAATTAAACCAGTTTAAATTAATCATGTATCACAGACCCGGCAGTCAGATCACGGTTCCAGCTGGGGTGGATGTAGATGGCGCTGACTCCAAAGAACTGCTCCTTGCCACTCTCAGGTTGAGTCAAATCGTGCTCACCGAGAACAACAAGGGACACCTGAGTGCTGCATACGGGAACAAAGCAACAAGGTGTACTGTCTGAAATGCAAGCTCAACTCTTTCACAGCTGCTGCTGTAGGATACTCACTTACCCGTCCACACACTGAGCAGTGGTCAGCACCCATTGCTTTTTGATCAGGACTCCTCCACAGATGTGGTTGTAGCAGGTGCTACTCTGAACCCGAAGGGAGACCTGTGATCATGAGCAGACGGACATATCACATACAGGAACATGGATTTCATAGTATCTACAGCTACGTCTATATTTCATAAACCATAGCTTTCACCTGCCAGGGCCAAGCATTGCGATTGGTTACTGAACCACCAACAACTCTGGTCTGTCCCTGTTTCTGTCCTTGTCCATATGGGACGACTCCAGAGTCACCAAGCACTGCCATGATAAAGAAAACATAGTCAGACCAGTTCGAGACAAATTACAAAAGATCTTCTAGGTTCCAAAGCTCTCTGATAATGTCAGGACTCACCAAGTGCGGCGAAGGTGGTGAAGTAGAGGATTCTGAGCATCATTGTGGAAGTTCAGGATGATGTGCAGAGCCGAACATCGTGGAGCCTTTTATACAGTCAGGAGTGGGTATCATTGGCTGGCGTTCCAGCTGGATACAGGTTCTGCAACTTCAACACAAACAAACAAAAATAAACACCACATGCAGATTTCCTATCAGGAAAACCAAACTGATATATAAAAAGCATCTGAGAAATTTTCATTACACACGTGACCCTGTAAACGTGCTGTAAATGGTACGGAGGAGAGGGAAGTCTTTCCTCTCACACCTGTCAGAGACCTTTGAATTTAAAACATGTCTTATTTTCAATAACTGAACTGTTAGGATAAGAAAACATTTCTTCAGGATCATTTTAGGGGGAAACAAACCACCAGAGGTTACGAGTTTACCTGAGACAGACAACCATAATCCGGTATCAATGGTTTCACCTCTAACAGTTTTGGCTACTGATGCTTCTGGGCCTTTACTAGTTGAAGCTGGAACACCTATTGCTCATTCATCAAATTTAGACATTTAGGATGATTTTCAGGGGGACAACAAACAAGCAGAGGTCATATGAGTTGACCTGAGACAATAATTACTCAGTCACAGACAATGAAGAAGTACGTACACTGTGTGGATCCACCTGGTGGAGCTGCCATGTACAAGCTGTGAAGGGTTTTCAATAAGGCACATCTGTTTATTTTTACTGTAAGTCCTCATGATGCTGTAATGAAATATGATCGTGTTTTCTTCCTTCTTACAAGAACTAGATTTCTTTTCTAATGTAGCTCAGTTTCTCTCTTTCACTATCACTGTTATCAAGTTGAGTTACTGGCAGTCGGCTGTTGGTTTCCCGACAGCAGGCTTTGTAGACAATGTCTGGTTTGTCCAGTGGTTTCTTCTTTCATTAGATTTTACTCTGAACTTCCTGAACTTAACGCCTGACCCACACTAGTCCTAACTAATGTTAAAGTGAGAGAAACCATGTTGCATTTACAGTTTACCAAACACAGGTGAAAAATATCACTATTATTTGCAATGTTACAGGAAAATGAGAGGATCGTATTGGAGTTCTCTTTGCAGCTCGTTACTCGAAATGTCTGCTAGATGTGTGATTAAATCCATAGAGAGTTAATATTGCTGTAAAAGCGTATGTTCATGTAGACTCAGAGGAATTGCCTGTGGGGTAAATCCTGTGGTGCGTTCCAGGGAGGCCTCGTGTTTGTTACCTACTGGCTCTACCTTTTAGCTGTGCTGTAATAGCCAGGCTTGCCTGTGTCAGTGCCTCACTCTGTTAACGCCATACTGGATTCAGGTCTCCTGTCAGAGCAATTGTCTGCGGTTTCTTTGGCTGAACTGAGCTACTGCCCAAACTGTGTGGTCTAATGTGGAACCACTGGCGACCCTGTGCGCTCTGATGCTTGTCCAGTCTCTGGTCATTTCAAGGCTAGACTACTGCAACTCGCTCCTGGGTGGTCTTCCTCTACGGGCCATCAGGCCCTTGCAACTTGTCCAGAACGCTGCAGCCCGTCTCGTCTTCCAAAGTTCACCCATGTCACTCCACTGCTGCGCTCCCTTCACTGGCTTCCTGTTGTTGCCCGCATCAGATTTAAAACTCTGATGCTGGCCTACAAAGCCAGGAATGGACCAGCGCCTCCCTACCTTATGGCAATGGTGAAGAGTCGAGCTGTACCTCGAGCCCTTCGCGCTTCAAGTACAGCTCGACTCGAACCGCCATCCCTGAGGACACATGGAAGACAAGTGTCCAGACTCTTCCCTGTCCTGGCTCCCAGATGGTGGAATGAACTCCCACTGGGCGTCAGAACAGCGGAGTCTCTCGCGGTCTTCAAACGCAGACTGAAGACCCATCTCTTCGTAATGCACTTCAGTGAGTGAGCTCTAGCAGACGTGTAAATTGTGTGTGTTGTGTTGCACTTATAATGACCTTTTCTCCTCTATAGGATTTGCACTGGGCTGGGGTTGCCAGGTAATGGTTTGCTTGCTCTATGTCTGTGTACTGATCTCTCTAGGTACCAGTACTGGCCCCCTGTTCAGGCAGTGTCTGAGCTCATGGTGAGTTTTAGGCTCTAAACTTCCTACTAGCTGGAATATTATCCAGTGGAACACTAAGCACGGTTGTAAGTCGCTCTGGATAAGAGCGTCTGCTAAATACCTCAAATGTAAATGTAAATGATGCTGCTGCTTCATCTGTTTGGCCGGGCATTACTGTCTGTCTGCATTACAGGCCAGTTTGTCTAACATTTTCTTGTCCTGTGTCTGATGATTCTACTATTTAATCACAGACTAATCAGACATTTCTTCCTCTTCCTCTCAAAGCGCTTCTATTGTTCTTTCTAACAGACCATCACTGTCTGTCTAACAGTTATCCTGTTCAGTATTGCATATGCTTGTAAACTCTGATCTTGTTTTTTCTCTCCGATTTGCTATCTGGTGTCGACCTGAAGAGGATGGGTCCTCCTTTTGGGTCTTGGTTCCTCTCAAGGTTTCCTCCCCTTTGCTCTAAGGGAGTTATTCCTTGCCACTGTCGTCCTTGGCTTACTCACTGGGGTCCTGAATTTTGTGTAAAGCTGCTCTGTGCCGACCTCTTTTGTAAAAGGCGCCATAGAAATAAATTTGACTTTACTGGATTTAAAAATAGTTTCACCTTTAACATACATACACCTATAATACAAACTCTGTACTGTACATGCTGCTACAATGAAATAATATCTTTTGTTTTATTTCCTTCTTACGAGAAATACATTCTTTCTCTAATGTAGGTCAATCTCTGACTTTCACTCTCATTATCAGGTTGAGTTACTGGTAGTCAGCTGCTGGTTTCCCGATAGCAGGCTTGGAAGACAAATGCCTTCTTTGTCCATTGGAATTTTCTTTCATTGGTTAGATTTTACTCTGATTTTACAGTTCACAGTTCACCATGTACAGATGCAAAAAAAAAAAAAACCCTATTGTTTGCTATTTTACAGGAGGAGGACCCTTTCGTCTTGGTGTTTGCAGCTTGTTACTGTAAATGAATTTGTCTGCTGGATATGTGACTAAATTCCCTGAGAATCAATATTGCTGAAAAAGATATATGATCAGTGAGGGTCAGATTCATTGATTCTATTCTCTCTCCAAAATCCACAACACTTTGATCTAAAACAGAGATTACAGCAATAACCTTCTCATATACTCGTAGCACTTTTAATATTTCAGGCATGGACTTCACTTAAAATGCTTTTCAGCCTTTGAATTGAAAACATACAGGTGTGCACCAAAACGAAAATCTTCATCAGAAACCGAAAAAATTGGAACATCAATTAAACATGCATTTTTACAGAATTTAATTTAATTTGCCACTTTTTCCATATTTCATAAATGAAATAGACTAAATCTCAGATAGCAAGCAATTGTTGGACTCTAATATGACACTGCTGGCCCACTGCCAGCCGTGGCAGTCTGCTGTGAGCCAAAGGTGGCCCGACTTTTTACAACCTTTGGCCCCCCTGTCCCAAAACAGATTTGGTCCACCTCTGGCACAGGCACAGCAGAGTTGGCTGAAGCCTGGCTTTAATCTGGCGACACGTTTGTTGCACCACTCCATGCTAGCTACGATTTTATCACGTTGTTGTAAAACTGGGGTATGTGTCTCATTAAAGAGGATGTCTCTTTAAGGAGTCATTGTTCATTATAAATTATTCAGTCTTGTTAACACTGAATGGTTTTTTTGCCATTTTCGGCCAAATAATATTGATTACAGAACATTCAGTGCATACCTACCTGTAGGACCTAATTCCAATAACTGAACTGTTGGTAACAAAAATAATTCCACTTGATCTGAGAATTATTCTTAGGAACAGGCTGAAGATAAAAAGAGAAATGGAGATTATTGAAAGAATAACAACTAAGGCTACAACATTTACTAATGACTCAACAATGAGACATTTAGCATCATTTTGAGGGAAAACCAACAAGCAGAGGTTATGAGTTTACATGAGACAGATAATAATTATTCAGTATCAGACAGTGAAGAAGTATGTACTGTGCAGTGCTGGATCTTCCTGGTACAGATACCACGCATGAGCTGTGAAGTCATCATGATGCTACAATGAAATATGATCTATGATGGTTTATTTCCTTCTTAGAAGTAATACATTCTTTTTCAAATGTAGGTCAATTAATCTCAGACTTTCACTATCATTATCAGGTTGAGTTACGGGTAGTCGACTGTTGGTTTCCCGACAGCAGGCTTTGAAGACTAATGCCTGGTTTGTCCTCTGGAATGCTCTCTCATTAATAGACTTCACTCTGAACCTCCATCTGCTATATTTCTCACCCAGACTAATCCTTACCAATGTTAAACTGTGAGAAACTCCCCAACAGATTGTTCCCCAGTTAAAGTCACCACACTACACCATCTACAGCTCATTACTATCTGCTGATAACTGCGTCCCTTGCACATTCATGCATATTTATTTATTACTATTGCACTACAGTCATATTTGTATTTCTTGTATATATTTCTTGCCTCCCTAGATTTATATTTACTGTATATTTATATATTATGAAACCGCTACTGGCTGCTAAATTTCCTTCGGGATCAATAAAGTATCTATCTATCTATCTATCTATCTATCTATCTATCTATCTTTAAATGTGGACAGCCATGAAATTATCCCCATCCAAGATCCACTGTTTCTCTTTATGGTGAGAACTTGGCTAAGGTGTGCAGGTTTCTAAATGACTTCTTATCTAGTAAGCACGATGGACTTGCTCTAAAGACTTAACCTATGTACTGCCAAAAGGCCAAGAACATCCAAACCGTGTGCTGTAAACGTGGGATTCTGGTTAATTAGCCAGCACCGACTGAGATAGTCTAATGCGATGCCAGTTAAAGGAGAGGTAAATCCAGTGGTGTGTTTAATATTTTAAAAAATTGGTTTCACCGATAGCAGTTTTGGTTACTGATAATTCTGGGCTGATGCCTGCACAACTGAATACAGGGTGAATTCAGGTGATGCAGTTTCAGCAACAATAAACACTACATGATTTCCTATACGGAATTTGAACCTGATATTTAAAGAATCTGAAAAATGTTAATTGTACACATGCGATCGACACCACATACTGCAGTAACTGTTTAGGCAGTGAGGGCTGTCTTTCCTGTCAAACCTGTCTGAGTCAAAGAACTCCAAATTTCTCCTGAAATGGTATTAATTTACTACCATATTACTAGTTTAGCCTAATAATAGTTTTCTGAAAGGATCATAACAGTTACTCTTAATGATGATCTCACATGATGATGTAACACACAGTGAGGAAGTATGTACGATGCAGTCGTTGGTCCTCCAGGTAGAGATACTGTGTAGAAACTGTAAAGGGTTTTCAGTAAAGAGGTTTTTTTTAATATTTCTAGTGCTTTATTATTATCAGCTTGATCTAGTAGTAGTTGAAAACCCTTAACAGCTTGTACATAGTGTCTTCACCAGGAGGATCTACCACTGCATTGTACATATTTCTTCATAAGGTAGGCACAGACTGGACCAGCCCCTCCCTATATTATGGCAATGGTTAAGAGTGGATCTGTACCTTGGACCCTTCAAGCTTGGCTCCCAGATGGTGGAATGAACTTCCACTGGCTGTCTGAACTCTCTCGCAGTCCTCAAATGCAGACCAAAGCCCCATCTCTTTCTAAGGCACATAAGTGGGTAATTCCTAGTAGAGGTATATACTGAAATGCTTTATACTGACCATAACCTTTCTACTCTCCAGGTATGAGCGCAGGCTTGGGGTTGCTAGGTAGTGCTCTTATACTGTATATCATTTTGTCCTCTTCTGTCTAAGTACCAGCACTGGCAACTGTTTGGGCAGTGTCTGAGCTCAAGGCCAGTTTTAGACCCTTTACTATCTAGGAAGGATTCTCTGGTGGAACACTGAGCACTATCAAGTTTGACACATGCTAACGAAGAAGCCTCTAGGAACCTGCACAGCTACAGCTATCTCACCATCAAAGAAACAACGGAGTAGGGATAGGTGTAAAAGGCTTTCGTGACCCACCACTTCATTGGTTACCTGTTATGGTTGTTCCTATGGCTGTATTATATGTTGCCTAGATTGAGAAAGTACACACAAATTCAATTTGTGTTTAGATGGAAGTTGTGTGGATTTGGGAGAGAGGAGAGAATCCATTGAGGTGCGAGTTAAACACATGTGCAAGTCTCAATGCAAGTCCCAAGTTATTGTGGGAAGATCCAAGCAAATCTAAAGTCATACAAAACGATGATGCTCTAGCTCCAGTTTCCACCTTAAAATCAGGTAAAGATGGTGGCCATGAAGAGCTGAATTTTATTTTCAACCTTTCAACAGAGCCAACTAGTCATGTGAAAAAAAAATTAGTATACCCAATTAAGATTTTTTTCTTCATCTGGACTATTGAATAATCTTCTTAGTGCTTAGAAATGTTGGTTTCACATGCATAGCGGTAGCCTTACAGTCATTCTCCATGTCTATTTACAGACAGTAAGTTGACTTAGATTGGGGGAAACCTGCAATGAAGCAGTTCGCATTAAACTCTCATGAGGTTTTGAGAATCAGAATTTGTCAGTCATCACTTGTGTAGATAATCTGAGGGTGTGAGGTGTTTTATTCAGATCAGAAACTGTAGTGTGGGGACTTTGATTGAGTGTGGTCTTACAATTTAACATCGGTTAGGATTAGTCTGGGTGAGGCATTAAGCAGAAGGAAGTTTAGAGTTAAATCTTTTAATGTGAGAAAATTCCAGTGGACAATCCAGGCATTTATCTAGAAACCAACAGCCGACTACCCGTAACTCAACCTGATAATGATAGTGAAAGTCTCAGATTAATAGACCTACATTAGAGAAAGACTGTATTGCTTGTAAGTAGCTGAGAAAAAAATATGAGATCATATTTCATTGTAGCATCATGAGGACTTAAAGTAGAAATATAAAGATGTGCCTTATTGAAAACCCTTTATAGCTTATACATAGCATCTCCACCAGGTGGATCAACCACTGCATGGTACATACTTCTTCACTGTCTGTTACTGAATCATTATTATCTGTCTCATGGAAACTCATACAGCCTTTAGTTGTCTGTTTTCCCCAAAAATGATCATGACAAGTGTGTCCTTATCCAACAGTTCAGTTACTGGAAATAAGACCTGCATGCTTTCAAAATACAAGGTCCATCCTTAAAATGCCGTTCTTTGTCTCAGATAGGTTTAGGAGGACAGACTGCCCTCACTGCCTTAACTTTACAGTTTATCAGGTCAGATCTGCAATTAACATTTCTCAGATGCTTCAAAAATGAGGTTCAGTTTCCTGATAGGAAATTGTTTGTTTGTGTTGAAGTTGCAGAACCTGTACCCAGCTGGAACGCCAGCCAATGATACCCACTCCTGACTGTATAAAAGGCTCCACGATGTTCGGCTCTGCACATCATCCTGAACTTCCACAATGATGCTCAGAATCCTCTACTTCACCACCTTCGCCGCACTTGGTGAGTCCTGACATTATCAGAGAGCTGAGGAACCTAGAAGATCTTTTGTAATTTGTCTCGAACTGGTCTGACTATGTTTTCTTTATCATGGCAGTGCTTGGTGACTCTGGAGTCGTCCCATATGGACAAGGACAGAAACAGGGACAGACCAGAGTTGTTGGTGGTTCAGTAACCAATCGCAACGCTTGGCCCTGGCAGGTGAAAGCTATGGTTTATGAAATATAGACGTAGCTGTAGATACTATGAAATCCATGTTCCTGTATGTGATATGTCCGTCTGCTCATGAACACAGGCCTCCCTTCGGGTTCAGAGTAGCACCTGCTACAACCACATCTGTGGAGGAGTCCTGATCAAAAAGCAATGGGTGCTGACCACTGCTCAGTGTGTGGACGGGTAAGTGAGTATCCTACAGCAGCAGCTGTGAAAGAGTTGAGCTTGCATTTCAGACAGTACACCTTGTTGCTTTGTTCCCTTATGCAGCACTCAGGTGTCCCTTGTTGTTCTCGGTGAGCACGATTTGACTCAACCTGAGAGTGGCAAGGAGCAGTTCTTTGGAGTCAGCGCCATCTACATCCACCCCAGCTGGAACCGTGATCTGACTGCCGGGTCTGTGATACATGATTAATTTAAACTGATTTAATTAAGGCTTACTATAGCATAGCATAGTTTATAAAGGGAGAGTTCGGTGTAAGTTTAGGTAGATGAAGGAGGGGACCGCACACATTTCTCAAAACCTCCACAAAATCACATGGTTAAGATGTAAACAGTCATTCCGAGTGGTTTTGCTGTGAAATGCTTCGCTCTAGAGAAGTTTACACGGTCAGGATTGTTCACTGCACTGGTGATAGAAACCAGACATCCACCTTTAAGGCCTTGCTGAAAGTTATTACATGAAATGGTTATGAATGTGCTGCCTGATGTCTGTCACTTCATGTAATAAATAATACTTTATTATAGTTTTGTGATAATGTATTTTAAGACATTTATTTTAATCATTTCATGTTTAGTTTCTCTACAACAAACCACTGAATATGTTCTCATTTCAGGGACTGAATTATTTTGGCATTTTGAAATGTTGGAGAAATTGCTTGTTGAGTACACTGCCCAGCTGATCAATCTTTTCTTACCTCAGGAATGACATTGCCCTGATCCGTCTGACCTCCGATGCCATCCTGAACTCATATGTCCAGCTGGCTACTCTCCCATTTGCAGGCCAGGTCCTCTCAAGCAACACCGCCTGCTATGTCACTGGCTGGGGATACACACAGAGTGAGCAGCAGCTTCATCTCTGATAGATAACATGGTGTTAGTGCATGATTATATCTCTACCTACTTCAGTAATATGTGATGCAGGACAGACTTTGGTTCATCAGGGCTTGTGTGTGTATGTGTGTGTTTGTTGCCAGCTCAGATTATGAGTGTAAGCCGGTCTCCTCCCTCTGTCTCTCTCTCTTTCTTAGGTGGCGGATTGCTCTCTGCTCAGCTGAGGCAGGGTTCAGTGCCTTCAGTGGACTACGCCACATGCAGTAGCAGCAGCTGGTGGGGCACAGCCATGAAAACCACCATGATCTGCGCTGGCGGTTCAGGCACCACTGCTGGCTGCAACGTAAGAGCATCTGTTTATTCATACATGATTCATTTCTTACTGTGGTGAAATTTATAAATCTGAGAGCAGGTAACTGGTAAGGACTAATCTCATGTTCTCCTGCTGTAGGGCGATGGTGGTGGTCCTCTGAACTGTCTGGTCGGTAGCAGGTTTGAAGTCCATGGACTTACCAGCTTTGTGTCTTCTACTGGTTGCAACACCATCAGGAAACCCACCGTCTTCACCCGCGTATCTGCCTACCTCTCCTGGGTGCAGGGCGTAAGTATATATGATTATCCAAATAATAATTGTATTGTACATATTCAGCAATAATGCAAATCATAATCTAATAAGCTGATCAGCTCTTATTAATTCAATCAATACTTTTTCCAAAACCAGTACACAGGCTAAACAGAACCAAGCAGAACCAGGAGACGACATCCCGACACTGAGGGAATCCTACAGTTTCTTCATTTTGATTCATCTATTCTACAAACATTTGATCTAAATAAATATACAATATACACCAAACAATATAAACCAATAAAGCCTGAAAACTAAAGTACAGTTGTTCCCTCATTCTTTATTTGAGTCATGTGATTCCTACTGGGCACTCCTGAGTTTATCCACATTCGCACTGATTCCAGTGACATCCTTCAATAAAACTAAAACAATAAAGCTGAAGAGGGTCAATAATCATTACACAAATTCACAGATGTATGTAATCTGACTCATTTTGATCTTATATTGACATATATGTATATAATGGACTTCACCGGCTCTTTTACACTATGGGTCACACATATATATATATATATATATATATATATATATATATATATATATATATATATATATATATATATATATATACACACACACATACACACACACATATATATATATATATATAAAAATGTATATATGAACAAAACAAGAACAAGGGACAGCCATGCTCTGAACTCTCTAAAGCAGATGACAACTACAACTGACACTTAGATCTATAAATAAAAAGGGTTTACTACAGCAGCTCGTTTAGGTCATTTAGGCAGGTCACGGTTTCTTATTACAATGTGTAGGTGATCTTGTAGAAACCAGGAGGGTTAAGCAATCTTCTGAAAATATCCAAACACCACTTTTAGCCCTTCTTCCAAAGTCATTCCACCAACAGATACATGACTAGTGAGAGGCGTGGAAGTATCTTTTTCATTACTACAAATAAACATAAATGAGCTAGCTAGCTCGCTACATTACCTCATGTGTACAAGTTTTGTTCACAGCCAGAACAGACTAGCATAAGATAAATACTTTATGGTTTACTCAAAAAATAGAACTAATGCTTGGCTATATTTCCAAGCTAGCCAAAGAGCACACCAAAAAAAATATATAAATAAATACTTTTTTTTGCAGTCAGAATTTTCTCTCTTGACACAGTCTTTACTTGAATGTACATCCCATGTCCATATGTCGTAGATAATTCAATATCACATTCATGTCCTATAGCATCAATAGCATCCTTCAAAACCAACAGTTCAGCCATACTAGTCCTCAGATTCAAGCGTGTGCAGTATATCAACCCCTGAATGTGTTCAAAGCATCCCCCGTCATCTCTCACCTGTAGTTCTGCCAAGCTTTTACCTGACAGTTTGCCAACACTCTTGCCAATCTGGAAAAGTCACTCTGCTGGCAGAGTAAGCAGGCTCTTCCTGATAGCCCACAACTCTCAAAGCTGGCCATGTCGACTTCTTCCCCTATCCTTCATGTGCAGTTGTTATCAAGTTGCTAACTAGTTTTTAGGAACCTGCATAGTTTAAAGTTAGCACCATCAGGTGAAACTATAGAGGGGGGATAGGGGTAAAAGGCCTTTGCGGCCCACTATGTAATAGCTGTTATGGCTGAGCTTAATTTCCACTTGTAAATAACAGAAGGAACTGTCCACTGGGGCAAATCTAGAGGGTCAGAAATGTCACAACCTACTAGCAAGGTGCCATCCTATGATAGTGCCACACTGAAAATCACTGATCTCTTTAGTACAACTCATTGCACTCCATTGTTTGCCTATGAAGACTGCACTGCTGTATGCTTGATCCGGTGCTCCTGTTTGCTGAAGATTGTCCAGGCTGGATTCACAAAAGACTCTTTCTATTAACTATTAAAATACTGAACTAGTAATATGGTTATATGGCTAATACCAATGTAAGAGAAAGTTTTTTGACTGAGACAGGTTCAACTGCCCTCACTGTATTAACAATTTACGGTAGTTTACAGTGTCGATTGTATATGTACGTTAAACATGTTTTTAGATGTCCTACATATTAGAATTAATTTCCATATAGTACATCAACATGTACCCAGCTCAGCATTAGCGTTACAGTCATATTCCATGTGTATTTACCTCTGTAGAAACCCTGCAACATAGCAGTGCTCAATAAACTCTCTCTGAAAACCAGGACTGTTGTCATTGGTGTGGATAATCTGGGGTGTTCTACTCCGGATAAATGGCATAGGTTAGCATTAGTGTGGCTAGGCTTAAAGCAGAGGGAAGTTTAGACAAAATCTCTTATGAGAAAATTCCAATGGACAAAGAAGGCCTTTATCTACAACACCTGCTGCGAAGAAACCACCTGACGACTTCCAGTAACTCACCCTACTAATGAAAATCTGAGACCAACTGGCCAACAAAAGTGAAAGAATATATCTTGTAAGAGGAACACTTGATAGGGGCATCATACGGGCTTGCAGTAGAAATACTGCAATTCATTTCCTTTAAAGAAATAAAACCCCACAACGCTCACTGAAATAACTAGACACTGACAAAAGTAATGAAAAATTAAAATCAATCAGCTAATGAAAATCAGGCACTGCTTTTGAATTGTGGCTTTTGGTTTGGGTACATCCTGATGTCCACTATAACACTGTCCACACAGTTGGTCTTTTTGCAGTCCTGCAGATGGAAGGAAGGTCCTTCGGAAGAAGAACAGTGTCTATCCATGATTTTGGCATTAGTGCACCAGCTGTCTGTTTCTATCCTAGCGAAATGCTGTGCGGCCTGTTAGCTTGATGGCTACATCCGGGATGAGTGGGTACAGCTACATCAACCTAATAACCAAAATACATCAGTTCTCAATAAATCTGTTCACAAAAATCCGCAGATTTAGTTTGTCCAGTTTGTTGGTGATGGCTCTGGCGTTGGCGAGGAAGACACTGGGTAGTGCTGGCTTGTGTGGTTGTTTCTTTAGCCTAGCTGCTAGGCCAGACTGGCAGCCATGCCTTTGCTTCCTGTGTCTCCTTCACCTCTGCCACCTGCCAGAACCAACAATAAACCAAGGAGCGCCCAGTGTCCTGGCTATCTCCTCCGGTATGATGTGTGTGTGCGCAGAACTTCACGGGTAGTGGCCTGCGGTAACGTAGGTATGATATGCGGTACCAAATTGTATGTCAACACATAAATGAACAGAACACAAAAGAAAAGCACTGTAACGGAGAGCTTCGAGCCGCTGCGGCCGTGTGCGCCGCCATCTTGAAAACCATTTACATTGCAATGAACTCTCATGAGGTTCTAAGAATCTGAGAATTGTTATTTGTGTGCTAATGTCATTTGTGTAATAATCTGAAAATGTATTGGGTGTTCTGTTCAGGGCACATGGTATACTGTGGGGACGTTAATGACTCTCAGTTTTTTAGAATTAAAAACTGGTGAAAAGTTTAGGGTTCACATCTTTAACATTGTAAAAATCTATTAATAGGAGAAAATTCCAATGGACAAAGAAGATCTTTGTCTACAAGGTCGGCTGCCAAGAAACCACCTGCTGACTTCCAGTAACTCACCCCAATGATGATCTCAGATCTAAAAGTCTGAGACCAATTGACCAACAAAAGTAAAAGAATACATTCCTTGTAAGATGAAAACAAACCATGAGATCATACTTCATAGGGGCATCATGCGGGATTGCAGTGGAAATACAAACATCTGCTTAATTAAAAAAAAAACGCTTCACAGCTTGTACAGTTTCTTCACCAGGGAGGATCAACTTCTGACTATCCTTAATGCTTCATTGTTAAATCACACATGATAAGTAAGCATTAAGGCCCAGAAATATTGGTATAGTAAGGAGGCTAACTACCAGTTAGCCTACACTGATTATCCAACAAGTAAACTAAATTTATAAACTACATTTATAGCATAAGGCATGGATGTCTAGGGCGAGCAATTAAAGAGCACTATATACATACATGCAGATTTAAAATTATATTTTAAAATAAAATGGAACATAGTAAACATCATTTGGCTGAATCTCTTAAGACCCTCATTCTTAAATAATAAATCGGTAAATAACTCTCAAAGAACTCTTTTTTATTAACTCTATTCTTAAGAATAATTCTCAGAATTTTTTTTTTTTTCACCAACAGTTTTTGTAAATATGACCTGCATGTTTTCAATTCAAAAGGTAAAAATAAATAAATATATAATATAATATAATATATGCTGCCCTCATGGAGAAAGTATATACACAAGTCTGTTGCTTTAATCTGTGTTTAGGATGGAAGTTTGTGGATTCTGAAGAGGGAAGAAAAAACAGTATTATTTTTGTGTTCGCTCATACACAAGCTAATATGGTAATTAAATAGCACTTTATAAAATCATTACTAAGAGTAACTGATGTGGTTTACAGTAGCATGGTAAATTTCATTTTTGAAGAAATTAGAGGTCTTTGGCTCAGACAGGTTTGACAGGAAAGACTGCCCTTACAGCCTAAACAGTTACAGTGGTGTATAGCGTTAACTGTTCATCTGTATTTAACATTTCTCAGATGCCTTACATATTAAAGTTTCCTTATAGGAAATCAGCCTGTGGTGTTTATTCTTGTGTGTTTGTGTTGAGGTTGCAGAACCTGTATCCAGCTGGAACCCCAGCCAATGATACCCACTCCTGACTGTATAACAGGCTTCACAACGTTGGGCTCTGCACATCATCCTGAACTTCTAATTAGCAGATTCAATTAGCAGCTTATTAGTTTCACCCAAGTTATGAGTATGCTAATATTTATACTTTCTTTTAAATTCCTATTTGAATTTTAGATTTTTTCTTCACTTAAAATACATTTTGTTTTGAAGGTTCTCCCTTTTAAATATTCAAACCCCAAACAAAATACAGTTTCACATAAATGAATGAACCACAGGTTTCCCAAAAGGGGGGAAAAAAAACCAAAAAAAAAAAACCAATATAATAGCTCATACTACAAAAAACAATTCACTTCCAAAATGTACAGCCCAAAATTTCTTTATGTAGAGTTAGAGCTATAACCACAGGCGAATAAAACTGTCCGTAATGGCAGGTGGAGAGGAAAAATAGGAAAATGGGGGAAAATCCTGTGCAATCCTGACCAGTTACTCCTTGAATAACGCTGCTTGAATCAAAGTTTGTCCTACCGTGTCAGTATGACTCAACTAGTGTTCTTTCACCAACTCAACGGAATCCACAGCTGGTGCTCTCGAAAGACTAACGGGTGGCTCGCCATCTTGGCTCTCTCACTCAGCGTTGCAATTTCCGTGAGGCCAAGAGAAAAGGGGGGGATGCAAAAAAAAATAAAAACTTGACCTGCATTAAACAGCATCACATTAGAAAAATAACCCCCAAACATCCAAGTTAAAACCATTTACGACAGTTACAGCAACACTTCGCCCGTCGGTATTTACCTAATAAACATACAATGACTCTGCGTAGCTTCTCCACACTAACAGCAACATGGCGGGTTCATTACATCAGATCCTCACTGGCTTCAACTAGTTCGCGCCAAGCAAGTAATACCACAAAGTACCCAACAAATACAGCACAAACACAATTTTAAACAGACCAATATGAACTTTAACATCATTTTAACCCTTATCACATAAACTGAACTTTTTAGCACAGTAGCTTAGTTAGCAATAGTTCGTTTTTTAACACTAGAGCTTTTTAAACTCCTCTGTTACAACTTTTGCAGCACCACTCGGTGTCCGGATGGCAGACTGAAGTTGTAAGTTTAAGCAACCGTTTTAGCAAAGCTTGTCTGCCAATACAATCTCATTTTACTCCGTTTTTCTCCATCTCTCTCCCACCGCAGCTCGCGTTCTCCACCAGCTTCGCCTACTCCGCTACGTGACTGAAGGCGGGGCTATGCTAATTCGGTGCGGGTAGTTCATTGGTTTAGCGGTTGCATCGAACTCTTAAAGAAACAGTAACTATATTCATGAGTATAGGCCAAAGTGACCACTGGGTTACATAATCTTCAGAGTCCTGGAGAGAATTTCTCTGAGCTGGTAGCCCCTCAGTGTTATCCATCAGGATCGATCAGCTCATAGAAAAGACAGATGAGACAGAGAGAGAGAGAGAGAGACACAGACACACAGAGAGAGAGAGAGAGAGAGAGAGAGAGAGAGAGAGAGAGAGAGAGAGAGAGAGAGAGAGAGAGAGAAAAAAAAGCTGTTTGGATGTTTAGTCCAACGTAAGAAATATAAATTATAGTGGTAAACAGATGATGAAAAAATGTATTATTAATCATTTGTATCCAAAAGTTACGATAAGATTCTCTCTGAGGAGTTTAACTTGCATGTTGATAACCCACCAGATAGTAATGCATTACAGTTCATTACATGTCCCTCATATCTGATGTCTTTCTGTCAGACTATCAACTGTGCATCCTTTCATGTCGATATAGATGTAAGGAAGAAAGCACCTGAGAGATCCTTTAAAAACGTTATGTTGACTCAGAAACAGATGAGGAATGTAGACGTGTCGTCACTGTCCAAAGAAAAACAAGCATCTTCAAGATGACAACTTCATAGGAGAGGCTAAAGGAGAGGAGAGGAAATTTTCATATAGTGTAAACGACAATTGCTGTGTTCACATGGTGGATAAAAGTAAAAATCAACACGTATGAAGATACATGTTTTTCTCTGGACAGCGATGATATGTATAACAGTGCACCAAATACAGCCCCAGCCTCCTCTAGTAATGATCTAAACTCTAGATTAAGGAAAGCTCAGCTGACAGTGTTGCACCAGTCAAATGAAAGAAAACCTGAAGGAATTGGGAAAAATCCATAAATAAACAAATATGCCATCCTAAGACAATCTGAGAGCCTTATAGAGGAAAACCAAACTGCTGGTACACTATGATATTCTCAGAAAGCAGATCTCCACCTACAATAATGCCATGGACATTTCCAGACAGTCATATGTCTCTGGGGTAATTAACAAACACAAAGATAATACCAAGTCCTTTTCTCCACCATAGACCGACTAATTAATCCTAATGTTTCTAATGTCACAGGTCTTCCAGGGTCTTCTTAACCTGCAAAGAGTTTGAAAGTCATTATCAAAATCAAACAGCACCGATAATACAGAGCCTAGCTCAGCAAGCTGGAGCAAGTTCCAGTAACCCTCCTGATAGGTCTCCACATCAGTGATGACATCTCTCAGGTATCAGTTATCAGGATCCTACAGCTGTTATAAACACATTACGTTCATACACATGTGATCTTGATCTGTTCCTACTTTGTTTCAGATGGAGTCTGACTGTGTTCAGAATGATGTCCTAACTGTCAACTGTTCTCTGTCTACAGGTGTTTTTTAATCTAGGCTCGGTAGGAAGACTTAAACTGTATGTCACATATTTCTCAGTGGAGGTCAAAATAAATGAACTAGATAGAGAAAACTGAATTATTGATTCCTGGTGCTAAAATGAACAAAGCTTTGAGATAGTTTAGACTCTTTAGCTACTAAAGCCTGAAGTACGACACATGGGCATGATCTTAGACTCTAAGCTCAGTTGTATCTTGCATGTCAACGCAGTCACTAAAATAGCTTATCATTTAAGAAATTCTGTAACGCTAAAGTTCTGCCCTTTTTGTCTCAGAGTGATGCAGAGAAACTCGCTCATGCGTGTGTTAGGAGCAGAATTGATTACTGTAATGCTCTTCCTACTGGGGTTCCTAAGAGCTCATACAGAACGCAGCAGCTCGGATCCTAACAGACCCTAAACACAGAGCTCATATCACTCCTGTTCTGAAAGAGCGGCACTGGCTGCCTGTAGCTATTCGAATAGATTTTTAAAGTTCTACTGCTGGTCTATAAAGCTCTAAAGAATCTAGCACCTGCTTACATCACAGAACGTCTCTCTGTTTAGGTTCCAGCTCGTGATTGTACAGGTGCTGGCCTTCTACCACCGTCTGTAAAATACAGGAAACAGGGAGAGACCTTTTCCAGTTCTTATGGTTCAAAACTGTGGAACTCAATTCCAGCTTCTATAAGACAGTCTAGCTCAGCGCTCACGTTTATGAAATATCTCTTTAACACAGTGAAACTGCAAAAACTAAATTAACACGATATTTACTGTATATGTATGCATGTGCATGTATACACACACACACACACACAAATAGTCGATGTCCAACGAAAAACATGTATCTCCAGTTTTGTTGATTTGTACTTTTATGCCTCATTTGATCACATGAGTTGCCATTTACACCGTGTGTAAAATGTCATGATGAATGGACCAACAGGACTAGCCCAAACTGCTTGGATAGATGTCTGGTGCCTTTAACTTCCAAATTCAAATTAAATGAGGCTTTTGGCCTCTCCTGTAAAGTTGCCTTTTTGGAGATTTTTCGTTGGACAGCAACGACACACACACACACACACACCCACACATACCCCCACACCCTTCTCATTATTATAAGTATTCCTCCTCCATTACTGAAGTCAACTGTCTGTAAAGCTGTCTTCAAACTTTGAGCTGCTAACGGTCTGAAAGGCGCTCTATAAACAAACATTTATTATTATTACCATGATATGCAGTCTGGTGGTGGTTCCATATTTGTGTGGTGTATCTTCTAATTGCATGGGTTGAGTCCACTGGTCTGCCTAAACACATAACTGACCAGTTCCGATATCACATTCATCTGTTCCAGTTATCTGCAATGTATACTACAAGACTGTTTTACTGGGACAAAAGTAAACCATCCATCCATGTAGAGCATTCATGTAGAGCTGTATTCATGTATAGCACTTCATAAGATTATCATTAGGAGTAACTGTTGTCGTTTCTTCAGTAAACCGGTATTATGTTATGTTAATAATATGGCAGTATATGAATACCGATTTAGGAGAAACAGGTTTTACTCAGACAGGTTGGACAGGAAAGACTGCCCTTACTGACAGCAGCGTACGGTGTCGACTGCATGTATGCATTAAATGTTTTTCAGATGGCTTGTATATTAGGTTACGTTGCTGTATAGTAAATCAATACGTAGAGTTTATTTTCATATGGGGGTTTGTCACATTCTAACATTGGTTAGGATTAGTGTGTATTCTGCCCTCACAGAGGCATTCTGTGCAAAGCTAGACAGATAGCTAACCAGGAACTCCAAGTTTACTGAGATTTCAGGTGCATTAACATTCTTTATTTTTATTTTAATTCTTTCTTTTTGTTCGTACTTGTAAAACTAAATACAAACAGTATGTGGATATAATGAACACACATCAGAAATAAACACACTGCTAACATTTGTCCTAAACATGAATTGCTTTTAATTATGTAAAAAGTCCACTGCATTGTTCTTGCAAATATTCTCTGATAAAAACAAATATATGTAAACAACAACAACAACAACAACAACAACAACAACAACACCACCACCTAAGCAAATGATCCAATCACACTAACATGCAAAGGTAACCCCAATCCTAACATCACATTACAGTGCAGTAAGCCTGAAGTAGCTAACCGACGTTAGCGATAGCATGGTTAGAGCTAGCACAAAATACATAGTGCAGCACCTCCACAGAAATGTAAATCTTCATTTATCTGCTTCTATAAGCTTTTAACATCACTTAAGTTGCAATGTTTTCCTCATTACAGGCATATATATTCTCAGAGTCAAACGTAAAGGGGGAGAATGTGGAAGTCCATGCACACTGCAGCTGACCTGAACTACTACTGGAAACAAAACAGAGGATGCTTCCTATATTAAAATTTAAACCTGCATTACCTTCAATTGACCATGCAGTGGCACTAAAGTGACCGTGAATGGCAAACAGAATAGTGTGGGTGGGGAACAAAGCAGTCGGAAGTTCAAAGTAGAATCTATTAATAGAAGAAAATTCCAGTGGAAGAACCAGGAAGTCGTCTACAACGCCTGCTGTCAGGAATCCAGCAGCCGACTACCAGTAACGCAACCTGATAGTGAACTTCTACCTACTCTCTACTGACTGATTAGCCTACAGTAGAGTAGGAATATATGGCTTGTAAGGAGGAAACAAACCATGATATCATACTTCATTACAGCATCATGAGGACTTATATAAAGTATAAAGTATAAATATAAAGATCTGCTTTATTAAAACCCTTCACAGCTTGTATATAGTATCTACACCAGGAGGATCAACCACTGTGTTATACATACTGTAAGCGTGAAAAGGTGCGGTGCAGGAGCCAGACCCGGGAAAAGGCACTGGTCCCAGGACTCTCTAAAGACACACGCCCAGGACACACTCCATGCAGGGTAGAAGTGGCGTTTATTGGTCCAAGCAACCACAAATCTCACCATTACTGTCCGGAGTAACTTATAAGCAGCTGCTTAAGACAGGAGGCTAGGCTACAACTAGCTCCTTCGTCCCACGCAGAGAGGTACAGCTCAGCGCGCATGCGCAATAGTCAAGAGCACGTAATCAACCGTTACAATACTCCTTCACTGTCTGTTACTGAATTATTATTCTGTGTCTCCTGGAAACTCATTTAACATCTGGCTACTAAACCAAGATCTAAGCTTCGGATGTTCTTGGCTTTATGATAGTCCTACGATCAAGTGTAACACTCGCTAACTAGATACGAGGTATCTAGATATCTGCAGACCTCAGCTAAGTTCCCACCATCAATAAGAGGTAAAAAGCTCTGTGGCCCACCTGTACAAGGCTTAGCTGTTAAGACTGAGCTCCATTTCCACTTCTAAATGACAACATTAACTGTCCACTGGGGCAGCTCTAGTGGGACAGACACTTTACAAACTGTTAGCAAGGTGGCTTCCCATGATAGCACCACAGTCACTGATCTCTTTAGTACACCAGTAACTGAACTACTGCAGTTTGTCTATGGAGGCTGTATTGCTGTAAGCTTGCTCCTGTGTTCCTGTTTGCTGAATATCTGTGGTTGATATAGCTGAATCAGTCAGTTAGAGGTAAACGGGTCAGAATCACGGAGTCTAAATTAAAAAAGTAACATTAAATGACATGTGTTTTCTATTAACTTCATTTTTAAGACAAAATTTCCTATTCTTTAAATGACTTCCAAAGATTCCATAAAAATTCCAAATTCTCTTTTTATCTTCAGTACATTCATAAGAATAATTCTCAGAGTGAGCGGCGTTCCTGAAAACAAACATTCTCTTATTGGTTAGTTATTAGAAACAAGATGTTCAGAGTTCCCCTACCGACTCGAATCTCCCAGACTCCATCACCCAGTTCACATGATTTCCCTTATGTTCATTCTTCTTGGATTCCCTTTTGGTTTTGTCGGCTGTATTGAGTTGTCTCTCGACCCCCTTCCTGTCTCTCCGTTTATGCCTCTGCCTCGTCCTGTGGTAACCTTTGCCTCGTTGTTTCCGCTGAACTTGATCATCAGTCTGTTTAATAAAATCCCTTGACTTTTAGCTCTGCGTGCATCGAATGTTATTCTCTATAATTTAATATGAATACGATAATATATTTCTCTAATGTCCCTAAACTATAACATATTCTTGATTTACTTACACCTAAAGTTGAGTTTGAGATTTTTTACGTTGGTTAGAATTAGTGCGTGCTATCAATCCAACTCTATCAATGGGAGAAAATTCCAGTGAACAAAAGCCTGCAGTTCAGAAACCAACAGCTGATGTGAAGTAACACTTTAGTGTGTGTTTTCTACTAACTATTATAATACTGAGCTAGTAATATGGCAATATGACAAGTTGTAGGAGATTTTTGACTAAGATAGGTTCAACAGGGAAGACTGCCCTCACTTCAGTTTACTGAATCTATTGCACATATTCATTAATGCCCTACACATTAGATTAAATTTCCGTATAGTAAATCAACATGTACCCAGCACAGCATTAGCTTTACAGTCATATTCCATGTGTATGCAATGTATTCCACTTGCACTGTAGCAGTGCACAATAAACTCTCTCTGAAAACCAGAACTGTTGTCATTGGTGTGGATAATCTGGGGTGTTCTATTCGGGGTAATTGGATTAGTGTGGGGACCTCTATGACTCTCCATGATTGAGAAAATTAAATAATGAGAAATGTTGGGGGTTTCAAACATCTTTAGCATTGGTTAGCATTAGTGTGGCTAGGCATACAGCACAGGGACATTCCTGCTGACTATGAGTAACTAAGTAATAATTAAATTAATATCAGTAATAATTAAAATCTGAGACCAATTGGCCAACAAAAGTCAAAGAATACATTTCTTGTAAGAAAACAAACCATAAGACCATACTTCACAGGGGCATCACGAGGACTTACCGTAGTTGTACATAGAACAGCTTGTACACAGTATCTCTACCAGGAGGATCAAGTTCTGCATTGTGCAGACTTCATCATCTGTTACTGAATAATAATAGTTAGTCATTGTTCATCTCATATTTAACTGGCATTATATCACTTATACACATGCGGACAAAATTGTTGGTACCCTTACTTTAAAGAAATAAAACACCACAGCGGTCAATGGAATAACTAGAAACTGACAAAACTAAGACACTGCTTTTGAATTGTGGTTCAACAGAATCATTATAACAACACACTAATGGAACGGGCCTGTACAGAAATTATGGTAACTTAATATTATGTTGCGCAACCTTTTGAGGCAATCTCAATTAGACTTCTGCACAGGTATTTTGGCCCGCTCCTCTTCAGCTCTCTCAGGTTTGAAGGGTGTCTTCTCCGGACTCTGTGTTTCAGCTCCTTCCACAGATAGGATGTAGATCAGGGCTGCTAGAAGGCTATTTCAGAATAGTCTAATGATTTTACTCTTCGCCATTTGTGGATGTTTTTAGCGGAGTGATTTCTGACATGGGGCTGCATATTTCACTCCAGAATGCCCTGATAGTCTTAAGGTTACATCGTACCCTGTAGTGATTCAAGACACCCTTTGCCAGAAGCAGCAAAGCAGCCCTGAAAGGAGCCCAGCCCCCTCCATGTTTCACATGGGGTACATTATTCTTCTCTTAGTATGCTCCTGTTTTGCAACACAGAGCTGGTGCGACTTGCCAAAAAGCTCCAGTTTTGTTTCATCTGTCTAAGAAACACTGACCCAGAAGCTTTGTGGCTTGTCAATATGCATTTTGGCAACTTCCAGCCTCGTTTATTTTGCTTTCAACAGTGGTTTTCTCATCCGTCACCCTCCGTTAAGTTCAGTGGTTGGTGTAGCACAGCGCATAACTCCACTACTCATCCAAGAAGCTACCCTCCCATGTGGGAGGCTGGGGTTTGATTCCCAGTCTGGGTGACTATGCTGTGCTACACCAATAAGGGTCCTTGGGCAAGACTCCTAACACTACATTGGCCTACCTGTAATATGATTCACCTTGTAAGTCACTCTGGATAAGAGCATCAGCTAAATGCTGTAAATGTAAAATTCACATATGCTGTCATCTGACACTGATGTTCCGTGCTAATTGGTTACCATTCCTATTATCTGGCTCCTCCACTTGTCATCAGTTTTCCTCTTGTGGTCATGCCCAGAGAAGTTGGCTACAGTCTCTAGTTCTTAAACTTCTGAATAATATGACTCCAGGAGGTGCTTTGAGGTGGTCCTATAGGCTTCACATTAACATGTTTGCATCATTTTCTTACTAATGCCCTGAGATAATCCTCTCTCCTTAGCTCTCTATGGTCCATGTAAGTGGTACACACCATGATACCAAACAGCACAGTGACTACTTTCACCCTTTAAATAGGCAGACTGACTGACTACAAGTCTGAACACACCTGTGATGCTAATTACAGGGCACACCCTAGTTTAACATGGTCCTATGGCCAAATTCTTTTCAGTCTTTTCTAGGAGCACCATCATTTCCATGAGGTTTAGGCTCAGCAGCAGTAGAAAGAACACTCAGAATAGCAAACGGGGGTTTGGCAAAACTTCACAGTGTGTGGGGCTTAACTACACACTGGTGATTGACTTCAGCTGGGCTAGTACTCAGGAAACCTAGAGTGGAAGTGATTGGGAGACTGGGGACATGTGGGTGTGACGTCATTGGGTGATGCACTCTGGGAAAATGAGTCCGGCGGAGCAGGGGAAACCCGGAAGTGTGACAGCGGGGTTCACGGCTTTTACATTGGTTAGGATTTGTGTGGGTGGGGTATAAAGTAGATCGAAGTTCAGAGTTAAATTTATTAACATGATAAAAGTCCAATGGTCTATAAGGCCTGCTGCCAAGAAACCACCTTATATAAAAATAGTTACTGACTAATTATTGTTATTCCTGTGTGAACTCATAACCGCGGTTTGTTTTCTCCTAAAAATTATTCGAAATGTCTCATTGTTAAATAACACATGGTAAGTATTAAAGGCCCAGAAATATTGGTATAGTGAGGATGATAACCATCAGCTAGCCACAACATTGTTCACTTCACACTTGACTGGCATTACATCACTTCTAACAACTTTCAGAATACCACAGTGTACAGCGATTATCTAACCGGTCCAACATTTATAGCATAAGGAATAGATGTCCAGGGCGAGAAATTATATTTTAAAATAAAATGGAACATAGTAAACATTGTTTGGCTTCAGAACCAGAATTCTTAAGAAAAAATGTCCTATTCTTTAAATAACTTTCAAAGAATTTTCTTTTTATTAACTCTGTTCTTAGGAATAATTCTCAGATCAAGTTGAAATCTGGAAAACAAATGCTTTCTTCATCGACAGTTTAGTCTATGGAAGACCTACATTTTTCAATTCAAAAGGTAAAATAAATTAATTAATTAATTAATTAATAAAGTATTTGCTGCCCACACAGAGAAAGTATATACACAAATCTGTTGCTTTAATCTGTGTTTTAGATGGAAGTTTGTGGATTCTGAAGAGAGAAGAAAACCCCATGAAGGCCTCTCAAACAGCAGGCAATTCCTCTGACCCCAACTGACCATATACTCTTCCAACAATATCGACTCTCAAAGAATTCAATCACTGATCCAGCCAGACATCTTAAACAATGAACCGCAAAGAGAGCTATAAGATGATTCTCTCCTCTTCCTGTAAAATTGTAAATAATGGTGATCTGTATATAGTAAACTGTACAATGCAACATGATAGCCTGACCTAGAACACCTGAAGACAATCAAGATTTTCTGAAAGAAGAAAATAGGGAACGTCTTAATTAGTTCAGGTATTGCCTCTAAGAGTGTACTTCTATATGCTCCCACGCGTTCTCTCAAAGCTGTTTCTAAGCAAGGTTCTAAAGAAGTCTACACTGGATTCCTAACATGCTCTTAAACCACACCCCTATGCTCTTCAAGCGTGAGAAAATGACCTAAGAAAAAAAAAAAATCAAATAAGATAATATCAGTGGGTGTTGGAATGATGTGGGTATTAATATAGAAATTTGCTCGGTGAATAAAGAGCACTGTTAACTTCATAGTGCTTGTCTTAGGAGATTTTGCCAGTTCTGTCTTAGGAAAGTGTAGGTAAATCCATACCCAGGTATCCTATGTAGGTTCCACATATACAGTATATTAGCTTGTGTTAGGTCACACACAAGCTAATGTATTAGATTTATTAAGAGTTTGGTTTATCAAGAGTGGTTCATCAAATATCCAAATTTCTTTTATCAAATATCGTTTTATAAGACCATTATTAGGAATAACTGATGTGGTTTCTTCTATATTACTACTAGCAATACAGCAGCATGGTAAATTCTACTTTAGGAGGGTTTTGAGTTCTTTGGCTCAGACAGGTTTGACAGGAAAGGCCCTTAATGCTTAAAATATAGTTATAGCAGTGTACAGTGTTTGTGCGCATTTAACATTTCTCAGATGCCTTACAGCTTAGTTAACATTTCCATAAAGGAATCAGCCTGTGGTGTTTATTTTTGTGTGTTTGTGTTGAGGTTGCAGAACCTGTATCCAGTTAAAACAGCAGCCAATGATACCCACTCCTGACTGTATAAAAGGCTTCACGACGTTCGGCTCTGCACATCGTCCTGAACCTTCACAGTGATGTTCAGAATCCTCTACTTCACCACCTTCGCCGCACTTGGTGAGTCCTGACATTATCAGAGAGCTTTGGAACCTAGAAGATCTTTTGTAGTTTGTCTCGAACTGGTCTGACTATGTTTTCTTTATCATGGCAGTGCTTGGTGACTCTGGAGTCGTCCTTTTTGGGCAAGGACAGAAACAGGGACAGACCAGAGTTGTTGGTGGTGCAGTAACCAGTCCCAACGCTTGGCCCTGGCAGGTGAAAGCTATGCTTTATGAAATATAGACGTAGCTGTAGATACTATGAAATCCATGTTCCTGTATGTGATATGTCCGTCTGCTCATGATCACAGGTCTCACTGCGGACTCAGAGTAATACCTGCTACAGCCACGTCTGTGGAGGAGTCCTGATCAAAAAGCAATGGGTGCTGACAGCAGCTCACTGTGTGGACGGGTAAGTGAGTATCCTACAGCAGCAGCTGTGAAAGAGTTGAGTTTGCATTTCAGACAGTACACCTTGTTGCTTTGTTCCCGTATGCAGCATTCGGGTGGCCCTTGTTGTTCTTGGTGAGCATGATTTGACTCAACCTGAGAGTGGCAAGGAGCAGTTCTTTGGAGTCAGCGCCATCTACATCCACCCCAGCTGGAACCGTAATGTGACTGTCGGGTCTGTGATGCATTGTTCATTCATATTGGTTTAATCAAGTAGCTGTAGCCATAACAACACTCTTTAAACTAAAGTGGTGTTAATACAACAGTTTTCATGAGAGATTTGGGTGTAGGTTTAGGCAGATTAAGGGGGAACTCCACCCGTTTCTCAAAAACTCTGCATGATTACATGGTTAACCTAACCCTAACCCTAAACAAAGTCTTTCAGAGTGGTTTGTTGGAAAATCCTCTGTTCTAGAGAATCTTACATGGTCTGAATTGTTCACAGTGGCGGTGGTGAAAGTCCCAATAGGAAAACATACGTTTCCAGATTTTCCATTATTTTACCACCAGTACTCCTTATAATAACTCACGGGACACGTGTAGGTTTACTGGTTAAATGCAACAGCTCCATTTGTGCTGTGGACATTGTGGCCTCTGGTTCCATTCAACACCACTATAAAAAAATGAGTCTGTGAGCTTCTCTATATAAACCTCTTCACATCAAACTACTCAGACTAAATCTGTTGACTGATCTGTTACCCTGGCATTTTGAGATGTTGGAGGAATTGCTTGTTGAGTACACTGTCCAGCTGATCAATATTCTTTTCTTACCTCAGGAATGACATTGCTCTGATCCGTCTGACCTCCGACGCCATCCTGAACTCTTATGTCCAGCTGGCTCCTCTGCCACCTGCAGACCAGGTGGTCTCAAGCAACACAACCTGCTATGTCACTGGCTGGGGATACACAAAGAGTGAGCAGCAGCTTCATCTCTTATAGATAACATGGTGTTAACGTGTGATCATATCACTGAAGTAGGTAGAGATATGATCTAAACCAAGCTTTGGTTCATCAGGGCTCGTGTTTGTGTGTTGCCAGCTCAGTCTATGAGTTTAACCTGGTCTGTTCCACCTCTCTCTTTTTTAGGTGGTGGTGTTGTCTCTACTTTGCTGAGACAGGCTTCACTGCCTTCAGTGGACTACGCCACCTGCAATAGCAGCAGCTGGTGGAGCACAGCCGTGAAAACCACCATGATCTGCGCTGGCGGTTCGGGCACCACTGCTGGCTGCAACGTGAGAGCATCTGTTTATTCATACATGATTCATTTCTTACTGTGGTGAAATTTATAAATCTGAGAGCAGGTAACTGGTAAGGACTAATCTCATTGTCTCATGCTGTAGGGTGACTCTGGTGGCCCTCTGAACTGTATGGTCGATGGCAGCTATGTGGTCCATGGAGTCGCCAGCTTTGTGTCTTCTGCTGGTTGCAACACCATCAGGAAACCCACCGTCTTCACCCGTGTGTCTGCCTACCTCTCCTGGGTGCAGGGCGTAAGTATATATGATTATCCAAATAATAATGTTCTTGTACATATTTAGAAATAATGCAAACATAATCTAATAAGCTGATCAGCTCTCATTAATTCAGTTCATACTTTTATACCAAAACCAGATCACAGGCTAAACAGAACCAAGCAGAACCGGGAGACGATATCCCAACACTGAGGGAATCCTACAGTTTCTTCATTTTGATTCATTGATCTATTCTGTAAACATTTGATCCAAATAAATATAAAATGTGAAAACTTAAGTGTTAAATGTAATTGCTTTTGGGTTCACCCACATTCACATTGATTCCAATGACATCCTTCATTAAAACTAAGGCAGTAAAGCTAAAGAGAGTCAATATAATGAAACTGTACTACAGCACTCTGTTTAGGTCATTGAGGCAGGTCATGATTTTGTAGGGTTAAGTGATTTTTAAAAAATATCCAAACAATAAACCACTACTCCTACTCCAAAGTCACTCCACCAACACTCATACATGACAAGGGGAGGTGAGAGGTGTAGAAGAATCTTCCTATAACTACAAATACACAGAAATAAGCTAACTAGCTCGCTACGTCACCATGTATAAAAAATGTCCTCTCCCCAGCCAGCGTAGATTAGAATAAAAATAAAATAGTGTATATGATGTATTCTATTAAGAAAATAGAGTCTGGTTCATGCTTGGCTTTGTTTCCAAGCTAGCAAAGAGAAAGTTAAAAGAACAGGCATGCAGCCACTGCTAGCTCCCACTTTCTAGACTGTTAGCAGGCTAGGCTAAAAACACAAGTCACCCTAACTGGTCACACATTCTCCACCCACATATAGTCGTATGCTATTTCATTGTAGCATCATGAGGCCTTGCAGTATAAATAACTAAATGCAAACCAGCTCCTTAAAACTCAACACTGTCACACAGAAAATTAGCAAGCCTGCTCTGAACCTTCTAAAGCAGACAACAACAACAAAGCTTAACATTTACCACAGCATCTCATTTAGGCTGGTCCTTAGTCAGGTCCTGGTGTTCTCTTAAACAGAGTAGGTGATTTTGTGGAAGCCAGAAGGGTTAAGCTATTTTCTGATCATATCCCTGCTTTAAGCCCTTCTTCCAAAGTCACCTCCAAAGCCTGACCAGTCATCACAGAAAGGCTAGGTTAGATGTGTGCTATGCATTGTGAAAGAATCTTTCTCTACAGCTACAAATAAGTAAGCTAGCTAGCTAGCTACATCACCTCATGTGTAAAATGTCCTGCCTGAAGCCAGTGCAGACCAACATAAGATAAATACTGTAATAGAGTCTGTTTCACCATAGAACAGAGTCAGAGGTCTGGTTCATGCTTGGCTTTATTTCCACTCCCTCCAAACAGCTCAGCAAAACAAAAGAACAGGCGTGCAGTCACTGCTGGCTCCCTCTCCCCAGCATGTTAGCTGGCTAGGCTAAAAACACAGTCACCCCTCATTAGTCTCAGATGCTCTACCCCCATGTAGATGGAGAGCCTGATGTAGTTAGTGCCTGTTGCATTCTGACAGGCTATCAACACTTCCACGGATACAAACTTTCACGTATTGTTCACATAGATCTGCACACTGCATTTAACGTTCCTTGAGACAAGTGGTTCCATGTGAACCGAGAATGCATCACAGAAAGCATTACCAGCACAGCGCCCAGCCACCAGTACCTAATTATCTCAACCGGTGACGTCTGGCTAGAGCTGTCTTTGCCAAAAGACAAGCAGGCTGGCAGAAAACACATGCACCTTCAATGAAGAAGGACCCACACATGTATCCAGCAGGCTAGTACCGCATTGTTAAGCTTCCACTGGATATGGGAGTAGACCTACAAGAGTGGCTCTGTTGACATCACAACACCGAACACAGTGATCCACCTGGGCTCATAAGCTTGCAACTGGACCGTAGAGTTCTGGCAGCATGGTGTGGTCTAAAGAGTCATAGTGCCAGTAGGCAATATAAGCAAATGAGCCCACTTTATTTCACAGTCATGCTTTAGGAGTCTGATAATTCACCTTACCTTGCCATGAGCACACATTCAATTTGCCTTTGGCTCTGACATGACTTTTAGTATGTCAGTGTATTCAAAGCCAGAGTGATAAAACATTACACCGTTATACAGTATATTCAATACATACATACAATGAGACATAAGGTCAAAGGTAAACGCTTGCCAGTGTGTACAGAAAAGGTTGTTAGCATGGTGGCTAAATCAAGAACTAAGTAAATGGATAAATTTATGAACTGTGGCAACAGCATGAATGTCTCTATAAAGTATCTCCAGTAACAATGAGAGTGAAAGACTAATTGAAATATATTCAAGAAAACATGAATTTCTTGTTAGAGGAAAAGAAATTGAGATCATATTTCACTGTAGCATCATGGGAAAAAAAAAATGCTTTACTGAAAACCCTTCAGCCAGCTTCTATATACTACCTCTGCCAGGAGGACCACACTACATCTTACACACTTCTTCATTGGCTGTTAATGATTTGTTATTTTCTGGCTTAGGTAAATTCTTATAAGCTCTGGTTGAATAAGCATTAAAGCCCAGAAAGATCAGGTGCCATAGGTGAAACCATTATTGAATATTAAACACACCACAGGGTTCACCTTACACCTAACTGGAACCTCATTAGTTAACAACTGATAGAATCTCCCAGTCAATGCTGGCTCCGTAACCAGACTCCTGGAAGGTTTGGATGTTCTTGGCTTTTTGGTGAGGCTCAACAATCACTGATCATTCCAGTTCTCACCATCAAGAGAAACAGTGATGAAGGGATGGGGGTAAAAGGCTGTTGTGGCCCACAACTTTACGACCGAGCTCCATTTCCACTTCTAAATACCAGCACTACCGTCCACTGGGGCAGCTCCAGCAGGACAGACATTTTACAAACTGCTAGTAAGCACAGTATGTGTGGCCTACATAGTGTAGGTGGAGGTTTTGTGGATTTTGGAGAGAGGATTAAATCCATGAAGGACCAGGCAATTCCTCTGACCCTAACTATTTGCTTTTGGAACATTATTGACTCATGAGGAATTCAATCACATATCTAGCAGACATTTATGCGTATAAGCTGAAGTAATGAGCAGTAAAAGGAACTACAGAAAGATCCTCTCCTCTTCCTGTAAAAAAAAAAAAAATTAAATTAAAAAAAAAAAACCAAACAATGGTGATTTTGTGCATCTGTGTTGAACTGTACATGGTAGTCTCACCTAGAACTTAAGAAGATAATCAGGAGTTTATTAAAAGATTATTAGGGAATGTATTTTTGGGGTATTTTGTTTAAGAACATTCCTCTATATGTGTCAGAGAGGTTGGGTGTGTGGACCCAAGCGCAGGACGGGAACCCATTAGCAGCGATTTAAATTGAAAGCAAACGGGTTTCCCGGCTGTGGATGCACGTGAAGCTATGTGTGCGGCGAGTGAGCTGTTTGGGAGAATGTGTTTGAGAACTGGGCTGAGGTGAGGTGAGGTGAGGATCGAAGCCCCGACCGCCATAGTGATGGCCCCACGTGTTACCACTGCACTATGCACAAGCATACGTGAGGTAAGTCAGGGGTGAGGGGTTTTGTGAATGAGAGGGAAAAAGGGCGGGAAGCTCAAACAACGGAGGCGAGAGAATATTTATAAATGATCCTAAAACAACCAGAGAAGGGGTTTAACAGAAAGGGGGTCTTTTCTTTTCTGAGCCTTCACTGTTTTTGGGGCTTGTAGTTTTTTCTTGTTTAGTTTGGCTCACGCCTTTCCTTCCTTATGTATTTATTTTCTACACACCCGGCTTGCCTCTTTGTTTGCAGTACAGGCCGGGCCTCTTTTTCTTTTTTCTTTTTTCTTTTTCCTTTTTCTTTTTCTTTTTCTTTTTCTTTTTCTTTTTCTTTTTCTTTTTCTTTTTCTTTTTCTTTTTCTTTTTCTTTTTCTACCATACCGTCTACCCCTCTACAAAGGTGTAGCAGAGACGGTTGTTTGGTGGGGGCTTATATGGCCGGCACCTCAGGTGCAGCTTGTTGCATTGATCAGCCCGGGGCATTCTGGGGGTTGGAGTTCCGGGCTGTAGTCCCCCCAGAACTGCACCACTGCTGCCGCCCTCTGCTGGCTGCAGACGGCAGCGCCCGGACCCTTACAATATGTTCCCTCGTTTTTCTTGGATTTGATCCTGAGAAAGGTCCTAAAACAGTCGAGGGAATCTGACGTGACGTGAGTGACGTGGGTTATAAGAAGATGTCTGCTCGGTGAACAAAGCCTATGATTAACTTCATAGTGTTTGTCGTAGTAAACATTCCTAGTTTGCTCCTCAGAGTAATTGTTGTGCTTTCTTTAGAAGCTATTATGATGTTTGACTGGTGAGATGGTAGTATAAAAATACCATTGCAGGAAAAACTGGAGTTCTTTGACAGGTTTGACAGCAAAGACTGCTCTTAACAATTACAATCCCATTTTAACACTGATTAGAATTAGCAGAGGGAATTTCAGTGTGAAATCTATTCATAGAAGAAGATTCCAGTGAACCAGACATTTGTCTACAACGCCTGTTGTCTGGAAACCAACAGCTGACTACCAGTAACTCAACCTGATAATGATAGTGAAAGACTAATTAGCCTACATTAGGAATATATTCCTTATAAGAAGGAAACAAACCATGATATACTTCATTACAGCATCATGAGGACTTACAGTAGAAACATAAAGATATGCTTTATTAAAAACCTTCACAGCTTGTATATAGTATCTCCACCAGGAGGATCAACCACTGTGTTACACATACTCCTTCACTTTCTGTTACTGAATTATTATTCTCTGTCTCCTGGAAACTCATTTAACATCTGGCTACTAAACCCAGATCTAATGTTTACAGCGTAAGCTTCGGATGTTCTTGGCTTTATGATAGTCCTACGATTAAGTTCAACACTTGCTAACTAGATAAGAGGTCTCTAGGAACCTGCAGACCTCAGCTAAGTTCCCACCATCAATAAGAGGTAAAAAGCTCTGTGGCCCACCTGTACGTGGCGTAGCTGTTAAGACTGAGCTCCATTTCCACTTCTAAACGACCGCAGTAACTGTCCACTGGGGCAGCTCTAGTGGGACAGACACTTTACAAACTGTTTGCAAGGTGGCGTCCCATGATAGCACCACAGTCACTGATCTCTTTAGCACACCATTAACTGAACTACTGTATTTCGTCTATGGAGACTGCATTGCTGTAAGCTTGCTCCTGTGCTCCTGTTTGCTGAATGGCTGTGGTTGATATAGCTGAATCAGTCAGTTAGAAGAGGTGAACGGGTCAGAATCTCAAAAGACTCTTATGAAAGTATCTTGTTTAACGCGTGCTTTAGCAAAACTTGCTATTTTTTAAATAACTTCCAAAGAAATCTCTTTTTATTATCAGTCTATTCTTAAGAATAATTCTCAGAATGAGTTGGGTTTCTAAAACACAAATGTTCCCTTAACCAACAGTTCTGTTATTGGGAAGAAAGACCTGCATGTTGTCAGCCCAAAAGTCCATACTTAAAATATAATATAATAATAATAATAATAATAATAGTTTACATTTCTATAGCGCCTTTCACAAACCCAAGGACGCTTTACAAACACAAAAATTAACCAACAAATATACAAACAAACAAAAAATTATCATGAAGAATGGAAACGTTTAGAGAAAAGAAGTTTTTAAGTGAGTTTTGAAGATGGAAGGAGAGGGTGAAGTGCGTATAGATGAAGGTAGGGAGTTCCAGAGTGTGGGGGGGCAGCAACACTAAATGACCTGCCACCCATAGAGGAAAGCCTGAACCTAGGAACAGCCAGGAGACCAGAGTCAGAGGACCTTAGCTTACGATGATGAACGTGAGGATTAGTGAGGACGGACAGATAGGTGGGTTCTAGTCCGTCGCAGGGCTTTAAAAGGTCCAAGGAAAGGATCTTATTAGCGGATACCGCTCTGTAACTGGTAGCCAGTGTAGCTGAAGAAGGATGGGGTGATGTTGCGCGGACTCCTTCTTGGTGCAGACTAAGACATCTGTCTGTGGAGTTTTTGTGAATATTACTGTAGAGGGCGAAGGGTTTTGGAGTAGAAACCAATAGAACGAAGCACTGCGGTAATCTAGCCTAGATGAAATAAATGCATGAACCAAAGTCTCAGCATCCTTTCGAATTAAGCAGGTGGGCGGAGCCAGCAGAATATGCGAAGATGAAAAAAATGCAGACTTTGTCAGAGACATAATATGGGAAACAAAACTGAGGCAAGGGTCAAACAGGACACCAAGGTTCCCACAGTAGTGGACGGGGTGACTGGTGTGTCATTAACAACAAGCACAGAGTCGGAGTATAAAGAGACAGAGACAGAGACATTAAAATATAATCTGTTGCCGACTGGTGTTATTTCATCATTAACACACGTTAAACTTTCATTGTGCTAAACTATTAACATGGTAGTATACTAAATATTATTTTAGGATCTTTGTCTCAGACAGGTTTGAAGGAGAGGTTGCCCTCCCTGCCTCAGGGCAGCGTATACTGTCGATTACCCATGTATGTTGAACATTTCTCAGACGTCATAAATCAGGCTTCGTTTTCTTATAGGAAATCTGCATGTGGTGTTTATTCATGTGTGTTTGTATTGAAGCTGTAGAACCTGTATCCAGTTGGAACCCCAGCCAAAGATATCCACCCCTGACTGTATAAAAGGCTTCATGACTTTTGGCTCTGCACATCATCCTGAACTTCCACAATGATGCTCAGAATCCTCTACTTCCACGCTACACCTTCGCCGCACGGTTGGTGAGGTGGGTCCTTGACAAGTTATTCGAGAGCTGAGGCACCTATAAAGATTTTTTGGAATTTGGAATTCTCGAACATGGTCCTGACTATTGTTTCTTTAATCATTGGCAGTTGCTTGTGACTCTGGAGTCGTCCCATAATGGACGAAGGACAGAAAACATGGACAGACCAGAGTTGTTGGTGGTTCAGTAACCAATCGCAATGTCTTGGCCCTGGCGGTTAAAGCTATGGTTTATGAAATATAGACGTATCTGTAGTATACTATTAAATTTCCATGTTCCTGTAATTTGATAGTCCGTCTGCTCATGATCACTAGGTCTCCCTTCGGGTGCCTGAGTAGCACCTGCTACAACCACTCTCGTGGAGGAGTCCTGATCAAAAAGCAAGGTGGTGGCTGGACAGACACTCCCTGTGTGGACCGGGGTAAGTGAGTATCCTAACAGCGGCAGCTGTGAAAGAGTTGAGCTTGCATGGGTCAGACAGTACCACCATTGTTTGCTTTGTTCCCGTATGCAGCACTCAAGGTTGTCCTTGTTGTTCCTTGGTGAGCACGATATGACCCAGCCTGAGAGTGGCAAGGAGCAGTTCTGTTTGGAGTCAGCGCCATCTACATCCACCCCAGCTGGAACCGTGATCTGACTGTCGGGTCTGTTGTACATTATTATTCAAACTGGTCTAATTAAGGCTTATTATAGTATATTGGGGTAGACATGCCACATGACTCTTATTGTATCCATAGCAACACTTTTTCTTTTAAAGTGTTGAAAAGATTAAGGGGGAACTCCACACTTTTCTCAAAAACTCTGCATAATTAAATGGTTAAACAAAAACAAAGTCTTTCAGAGAGGTTTGCTGGGAAATCCTCGGTCCTAGAGAATCTAAGATTTTGAGATGTTGGAGGAATTCCTTGTTGAGTAGACTGTCCAGCTGATCAATATTCTTTTCTTACCTCAGGAATGACATTGCCCTGATCCGCCTGACCTCAGACGCCATCCTGAACTCTTATGTCCAGCTGGCTCCTCTGCCACCTGCAGGCCAGGTCCTCTCAAGCAACACCGCCTGCTATGTCACTGGCTGGGGAGTCACACAGAGTGAGCAGCAGCTTCATCTCTTATAGATAACATGGTGTTAATGCGTGATTGTATCTCTACCTGATGAGGTCGCGGCACGAGCAACCACACAGTGGCTTACCCTGTCCTGTCCTGTTCCCACTTGTATGTTATTGTGTGTATGGATGGGTTGATGGCTAATTTGGCTAGTACTTGTGACCATGTGACAATAAAGGCAATTCTGATTCTGACCTACTTCAGTGATATGATCTAAACCAAGCTTTGGTTCATCAGGGCTTGTGCATGTGTTGCCAGCTCAGTCTATGAGTTTAACCTGGTCTGTTCCACCTCTCTCTTTCTAAGGTGGTGGTGTTGCCTCTACTTTGCTGAGACAGGCTTCACTGCCTTTTTTTTTCCCCAGTAGACTACGCCACTTACTTCAGTAGCAGGCAATCTGGTGGAAAGGCAACAGCCGTAAAAACCACCGATGATCTGTCGCTGGCCGGTTCAGGCACCACTGCTGGGCTGCAAACGTGATAGTATCTGTTTATTCATACATGACTGCATCTCTTACTGTGGTGAAATTTATAAATCTGAGAGCAGATAACTGGTAAGGGACTGATCTCATTGTCCTCATGCTGTAAGGGTGACCTCTGCTGGGTCCTCTGAACTGTCTGGTCGTCGCTAGGTATGTTGTCCACTGTACATTCACCAGCGTTTGTGGTCTTTCTACTGGTTGCAACACCATCAGAACCCACGTCTCCACCGCATATCTGCCCTAGCCTCTCCTGGGTGTCAGGTGCGTACGTATATATGGTTATCCAAATATAATTTGTATGTAACATCTTCAGAACAATAAATGCAAATCATAATCATTCATAAGCGTGATCAGCTCTTATTAATTCAATCAATACTTTTTTTCCAAACCAGTACACAGGCGAAACCAGAACCAATCGAACCAGGAGACGACATCCTCGACACTGGGAGGGAATCCTACAGTTTTCTTTTCATTGTTGATTCAATCTATTCTACAAACATTTGATCCAAATAAATATACAATATACACCAAACAATATAAACCAATAAAGTCTGAAATCTAAAGTACCCTTGTTCCCTCATTATTTGAGTCATGTGATTGTTATTGGGCACTTCTGGGTTCATCCATCCACATTCAACTCCAATGACACTCTACAGCAATACAGCTGAAGAGCCGAGTTGATAATACAGTATACGTGCCTCACAGATGCACATGATATGGACTGTTGTGTACTGACATATGTATAAAATGCACTTCACCAGCTCTTATAAACTCCACACTACATACAACAAGAGACAGCCCAACTCTGAACTTTCTAAAACAGAAAACAACAAAAACAACCACAACAGGCACACAGAGCTATAACCACTAAAAGCTAAAAGCACCAGTCCATAAAATAATCGTCAGAAATTCAGTCAATATCATAAAAAAAATTAAATAGGTTCACCCATTCTCCTAATCTAAATGTCACTGACGTTCAGTCGTCTGCATGTGTAAGGTATTGAAGATCTGTTCTGTGTTACAGAAAAAAAGACCATGAAACTGAGTTAGGTAAATTAGACAGTGGGGACGTGAGGCGTGCGTAACCCCTACATACTACGCTAGTGCGGGTACTCCAGTATACTCGTTTATTCACGGTTACTAACTGAAATCAGTCTCCCGGCCACAACAGTCCACTTATACATCAGTCTGACTGTAGTTAAGCTCTAGCGTTACAGAGAGTATAAACAAATAAAAGACGAGATATCCAGACGAGATCACCCATATCCAGTTAGTGCATGTGGATCTTTCATCTCCGAGCTCCCCACCCTGGTGCTGGAGGGCCCTTTCCCTGCACCTTTTACTATTTGCTCCCATAACTCCCAAAACTGTCCTTCCTGTGTGGAGGTTGGGTGAGTTACAGCAGGAAAACCCAGGGGGGACTCCAGATCCAGGGCTCGGAGCAAGAGCTCTACTGTAAACAAGTCCTCAAAAAACACACCAAAGCAGATGAACAGCCCTAGATTGTGACTACATGCTTCTCACCACCGTTCTCCAGATCAAACACTGTATCACAGAGATCACAGAGAAATCAAAGAGTCCTTTTTCCCCCATCACAGACCCACAGATGTTACAGACCCTGAATTATGTAGAACAAGGTACCAAGCAAGCCCCTCCACATCTTACATCACTGCCTCATCTCCCCACACTTCTCTTGACATTCTCCCCACAGTGCTTGTAAAGGTGCAGAGATCTATCCAGCGACGGAGAGGCAGACAACAGTGAGCCGGAGTAAAGACTAGGGGCCGAACCCCACAGTCAGTATAGGCTACCCCAAAAGGCAGTTGTGTTAGGAATACCTTCAACCTGGGATGTTCATTTAGAACCTCCAACCACAATGTGGCAAGCCTCACTGTTACTGCCATTAGATAGATAGCTGCAGGGGTGCTCAGAGACCCACGCTGCTGGCATCTTTGCAGTGTTACAAAGTGAACAACTAAATTCTCTCATCTCAACAAACATCAGTAACTCAGTGCCTGCAACTGCTCTATTCATTACACTGGATCAATTAAGTAGCACTGGGGTTAACGTTGTGGTGGGCCAGCCAACAGGAGTATTAATCCAGAATCAGATCTCTCCATGAGATGAATCTTAGACTGTCTAAGCACTCTCATTTCATGCTAAACACTTAGCTTAGCATACAGTTTAACTGAAAAGCTACAATATAAATAGACATACATCAATACCATTCCCACCAGTACACTTTTGTGTGTGCGCTCGCAGATAGCAAGTCCATATTCTACCATATTGTACCATAAAAAGTTAAATCGCCAAAAGCACCTCCTTCAAATGAAGCGCATTAGCTAGATATGCTAACTATGTAGTGCTGAGTGCACCCTCATCTATCTCTCTTGGCAGCTTACCATAGTGGCAGTAGGAACCATATCCCAGGGGAACATCTTAGAAGCTCATGTTTTGAGTTGTGACAGTGGTTTTGTTCAGTCGAGATAGACGTAAGACGTTAGACAAAGAAAAATGTCATGCTGTGGCATGACCATAAAAGACGGTTCATGCTCGCAAACCCTCCAATGTGGCTAAATTACAACAATTCTGCAAAGACGAGTGAGCCACAATTCCTGTACAGCGCTGTGAAGGACTGGTCCTTTGGTTCAAGAAGGAAACACCATGAAAGCGGTGGGCTCTGGT